>CM076580.1:519296355-519836323 GCA_034641835.2 Pinus albicaulis | reverse complement strand
CCATGGGTTCTCTTAAACCTGGAACTTAGAAACCACTGATAACTTGACCAAGTCATGTTTACCTTAAATAATCAAATAATAATAATAATAATAAATTAATGTAGAATTTTATATTTTAACATATGGTTATTAATTTTTTTTTTATGAAGTCAATATGTTCACATTACATTAAATTAATGCTTTTATTTTTTACATTGAGATCACAAATTATTAATATCTCGTTTTTTTAATTCTCTTTGTACTAACTAATTATCTAAGAATATTATTTTGTTAACAACTAGCCTAGATCCATTTTAACTCCAGATATACCTAGCACTAAGAGAGATCAAATACTTGTTCTATCTAAAAGTGGTCTACACCTCAAGGAAATTTGATTCCTCTCTACGCTTGGTAAATCTAGAGTTAACAGGAATCTAAGTTGGTGGCATGTCAGCTCAGCAAAGTTACTTTGTGACTTGAAAGAAAATAATGTAATACTATCCCTCAAAAAATACCTAAACAATAGCTATATGAAGTACATTGATATTATGCAATCACCAATAGTTTCTATTTTTGTACGATAGCCTATCATGTGTTGGGAAATATAATCACAAGGGGGGGGGGGGGGGGGCTGTGGGGGATGAATCATTATTTTAAAACTCACACATATTATTCTTTTTATTTTTTGAATGATGTACGCGACTATCATTATGGAAACTAGCATATGCCCATTAAACTTACAATTCATATAAATATTTAGTAACTTTACTTAGACCAGTGTATCATTGATTCATTAAATATTTAGTAACTTAACTTAGACTAGTGTATCATTGGTTCATCACACATTTAGGAAGAAGTAAACATGTGTAGTAAGAATATATTAAACTATCATTATGGAAACTAGCATATGCCCATTAAACTTACAATTCATATAAATATTTAGTAACTTTACTTAGACCAGTGTATCATTGATTCATTAAATATTTAGTAAATTAACTTAGACCAGTGTATCATTGGTTCATCACACATTTAGGAAGAAGTAAACATGTGTATTAAGAATATATTAAACCATCATGCATAAGAAATAGATATGGACACAAGGATTTAAGGTGGAAACCCAATGAGGTAGAAATCACAGTTGTTGTTATCTCGGTCTTCAATATCCATTATATAGAAAACTACTTACAATATTGTATTGGCAGAGACTCATACCAGGACATAGGAACCCACCCGTAGAAGGTTGCAACCTTCACTGATTCTCTAGGTCCAACTGGGAGGGAGCTCCAACCCCCTGATCTGATTTACCAACACACATTGGAAGGGAGCTACTAGCCCCTGATCTTGTTTATCAACACCCAGTGGAAGGAAGCTACAACCCCCTAATCTTGTTTACCAGCGCCCACTAGAAGGGAGCTACGACCCCCTCACTTAAGGCTCCAATCCTCAGCACCATTTTGGACCACATTTCATGAATTTTCACACTAGATCCACCTGCTTCAACACATAATGACATGTAGGCCTCTTTTCATCAAATTTTTAGACTAGAACCACTCCACTCATTTAAGCCGAATATCATGCATCAAAACTTAAACATATAACTATACCAAATTAATCACTGAATCACCAATCATCTAACCAATCACTGACCTTTAATCATAATCAACTAGCAACATTATAAAGATTCAAATAACCCAGATCTATATGAAGATTTCATGGACATACAATACAAAAACAACAAAAATGATCAGACATATTCTTTAACGAAACTCTAGATTACATACGAGCTTTACATAAGGGTTTTCCACATATGTACGTGCTTTATTAGAACCCAATCTCATATAGATCTAAAAATAATTTAGAATATATACGTAGCATGATAGAATAAATCCGTCTTGTACATGCGCTTTCCATGTGTTGAACTTGCATACAGATTTGAAACTAATTCATGAATTCACAACACTTCAAAAATACTCAGATCATAACCTTCACTACAACAACCATGTGCTAGACCAAAAATATATACAAATCATAAATAGATCGTGTAATAAATAGTCATTTCAGGTCTAATTATCCTGATCCATTATTGTATTCACAGGTGCATCATTATTTCAGATGAACCAATCAACTATATACCATACCATGCATACATACTTCATATTGAAGTATTCATTCATTAGCCCTTATTCATGCACAATTATAACTTTTATCCTCACCTCCTCATATAGTTTAAGCCTCAGCCAATACCATGAGACAAACCCACACTAGTGACGGTGGTAATATTTGATGGCATCACACGGGATCAAATAGTCATAACTACACTCAATATTATGTGCTAATACCATGGTAAAGGCACTTGGTATTAATAAAATAGTGTGCCAACATGTACGTGACTTTTCTTCCTCATATGTGCATTTGTACGTGACTTTTCTTCACCGAACCTATGTATACACTACTTCACTTCATCAAACCTACGTATATTTGTTCGTTTGAATGAATTCTCTCACCAAACATCTGTATATTTATTAAAAATTTAGCTTCATAATTATTCTAACCCTAAACATCTATCTCATCATTCTTTCATTATATTTCATCACTCTGTCACCTCTGAACTGATTTCTGAACTCATCTGGTTACCATATACTTGTTCTGTTACAAGTAGGTTTCCATCAAGGACAACACATACATCATAATGCCAACAATATCCCCCTTTTGAGTTGATGGTGTAGTAGATCTAACAAGAAAATGTATAGAAATGGAAAATATGCCCAAGAAATAACACCATAGAAGATAAAACTTCAGATCTTCATTAATATCAAAACCCTTAAGGTAGGGCAACACCATACATTCACTCCTTAAGAAAGGAGATCACTCCACAAGCCATATGCTTGCCAATACAATAATCCTTGACATCTCTCAATGGTGAGACTCTAGCATCTATATAAGTTTCATACATGCAATACCATGGGTAGTTACCATGGGTATCTCAATACCATACATCCAATACAATGGGAATATCACTTTATTCCCTACCTACATGTGGTCCCTTACATAATGTGGGTTAACCACTTTATTTATTAACTACGGCCCAATTATTTATCATTCTTATATTATTACATCATATTATTCCCTTTGGTACCTCCCTCTGTACCCTATATTATCCCCCCTAGGTATACTACATTACACCCCCCTTAAACATGTTTCACCCCCGAAACATAAGAAGAACACAAATAATAAGATCTACTCAAAAGAATATTTCACTGGTACCGTTCACGTGCATCCAGTCATCCCAGAGAAAGGTGAACACTCTATCTATTCGATGTCTCGCTCGTTGGATATTGAAGTGGGTTCTAGTGGTTCTTCTGTGTTGATGTGTTGTGGGTGGATCATCGCACCTCTCTATGTGTCATCCAGGGGTTTTTGTCCTTGTTGCTAATTCATTTCCACCTTCTTGGTTGTTGTATTGCTGGGTGATGCGGGTGGTGATATGTTGAAGCTTTAACTGATGGAACATCTTTCATTAATTCCTCCATTATTGGTGATGGAGTAGTGTCAGGTTCTTTTGCTGGTACTTGCTTTGATGTCTATGTTTGGCTGTCTACCATCAAAGGCTCATCATCTAATGTGTCTGTGTTGTTATATATTTGTGCTTCTTCCTCCCTAGTCTCTCCATGGTTCCTAATGCAAATATCGTGCAATGTAATTTTCTTCTTTTTATACCATAGCTTCATGAATTTCTTTTTCACATTAAAATTGACAGTACCAACGGATTCCATCCAAGGTTGTCCCAAAACAACATCCACAACATCCATATCTGAAGCATAAAAATAAGAATGCAACACATACTTATCCATATAAATCTTCAAATATTTATAAATTTGAACATCTTCATTATCAACCTGTGTGTTTTCAATATGTTTTGCTGGAATTTGCAATTTTTTTGCCAAATTCACATTGATAGAATTATGCTTGCAACTAGGAATGATAGACACAATGATGTTCTCTTTCTGAATACTTCCATGAACCCGTAATATGGAAATATTAGTAGAAAATAAGTCTTTATGGCTCTTACTATCCTTCTTTTCGGCTTGATACCACTTGTCCAAAAGGACTTTTTCAAGGTTTTTCTCGGGAAGTTTCCTCACTAAGCTGTCAAATAAGGTCCACCATTTATTTGCCTCATATTTCATATGAAGCCCTATGGAGCATACCCAAAAATGTCGATATTGAGCCTTCTGATATTGTCAAAAATCTTCAATAATAGGGCCATCATCTTTTCCTGTAAACTTCATCTTGCGAGAACCTCTAAAGCAAGGTAAGGGTTTTGAAAAAAATCACTTACTTTGGAAACAAATTAGAATGGACATTACTTAGTCAATATAACTCATAATCCTTAATATAGCCTGTTTTTGGAAATAGAATAGTCATTCTGCATCTATCTATGTCGTTGAAGTCCCAATCTGGGTACTCTGAAAACACAGATCTGTGCTGCAATAGTCCCGCTGTCACAAAATTTCTGAAAAAATCACTGATTTTAAATCAGTGATAACTCCATCATCCGAACTCTAATTTGACCGATTTTTTTTTTTAAATCGGGTGATTTTTCAAGAGGAGCTCAGAAATTTAATTGGTTGTCTGAAAATTTTCACCAAAACCTACAAAAAATGTCAGGAGAACCGTCATACACAAATTGCTGTCAGAAACATTTCTGCAACACAAGTGAATTTAAATCAGCAATATCACCGTCATCTGAACTCCGATTCGACTGAATTTTTTTTTGAAATTGAGTATTTCTACGTAAGGAATCCAGATAAGATATCTATTTCTGAAAATTTTGCGCAAAAAGTTTCATACCTGCTCTACAAACTCGCCACCCAAAAAATTCCTACAAAAAATGAAAAAACAAATCTTCTAAACTATGCCCAAGAAAGTGCTCTAATACCACTTGAGGTAGATATAACAAGAAAATGTATAAAAATGGAAAATATGCCTAAGAAATGACACCATAGAAGATAAAACTTCAAATCTTCATTAATATCAAAACCCTTAAGGTAGGGCAACACCATACATTCACTCCTTAAGGAAGGAGATCACTCCACAAGCCATATGCTTGCCAATACAATAATCCTTGACATCTCTCAATGGAGAGACTCTAGCCTCTATATAAGTTTCATACATGCAATAACATGGGTAGTTAACATGGGTATCTCAATACCATACATCCAATACAATGGGCATATCACTTTATTCCCTAGCTACATGTGGTCCCTTACATAATGTGGGTTAACCACTTTATTTATTAACTATGGCCCAATTATTTATCATTCTTATATTATTACATCATATTATTCCCTTGGGTACCACCCTCTGTAACCTATATTTTTAGTATACCTAGGGGGGATAATATAGGGTATAGAGAGAGGTACCCAAGGGAATAATATGATGTAATAATATAAGAATGATAAATAATTGGGCCATAGTTAATAAATAAAGTGGTTAACCCACATTATGTAAGGGACCACATGTAGTTAGGGAATAAAGTGATAAGCCCATTGTATTGGATGTATGGTATTGAGGCACCTATGTAACTACCTGCATGAAACTATGCTAGAAATAAATAAATTAATTGAGAGATGTGAAGGATTATTGTATGAGCAAACATATGGCTTGTGGAGTGATCTCCTTCCTTGCTGGTGCCGCCCTTACCTTGCGGTTTCACGAAGATCTGAAGTTTTATATTTCCTATGGTGTTATTTATTGGGTATTTTCATTTCCTATACATTTTCTGAAAGATCACTATAAGAAAATGTATAGAAATGGAAAATATGGCCAAGAAATAACACCATAGAAGTTAAAAATTCAGATCTTCATTAATATCAAAACCCTTAAGGTAGGGCAACACCATACATTCACTCCTTAAGGAAGGAGATCACTCCACAAGCCATATGCTTGCCCATACAATAATCCTTCACATCTCTCAATGGAGAGACTCTAGCCTCTATATAAGTTTCATACATGCAATACCATGGGTAGTTACCATGGGTATCTCAATACCATACATCCAATACAATGGGCATATCACTTTATTCCCTAGCTTACATGTGGTCCCTTACATAATGTGGGTTAACCACTTTATTTATTAACTATGGCCCAATTATTTATCATTCTTATATTATTACATCATATTATTCCCTTGGGTATCTCCCTATGTACCCTATATTATCCCCCTTAGGTATACTACATATGGAAACCTTTTTTGTGTTTGATCACCATAATCTATAGATATATGTTAGAAACATGAACATAAGAGTTATATAAACACCAAGATACTTTCCCAATTTGACATTAAGGCCAAAGGGTGGATCCATGCTAAAACAAGGATTTGATTTCATTTTAGAGATATGAGCACTGTAGATATTATCTGTACTATACTGACCATGCTCCCCTTGAGCACATGCCGAATCTTCAGAAAGATTTTCAATGAAGTACATGACTCTAAGACTCAACTGAGTATGACCTTTATCTCCAAGGACTCATACTTACATCAATCACCCAACCAAGTGGGTTTACATATTTGACTCAATCACCTGTGACCTAACCAAGTGGGGTTACATATTTGATATGACCTCATAAGTCCATACATGATTGAATATGAAAATTAATACATCATGGGTCTCCACATGACCTTTACAAAAAATTAAATTTATAACCACGACCGACAAACCTCAATAGTGAGAGATCATTGTGACATAAAATAAGGCAATGAAGTATAATCCATGATAGCAATAGCGTAATAATGTAAACATAGGAAGCAGACTAGTGCATGTAATTTTTAGGGGCGAAATTTAAAGGGTTTTAGATTTTAGTGGGGCGAATTTTTTATATAAAACCTTTTTGTATAGTTTTGTATAATTAGTCCCAAAATTATTTTAAAAATAAATAATTATTATTCTTTAGCCTAAAACAATAAGAGCGCATAAAACATAAATGTTGGATTCGCCTCCACATTTACTAGTCTGGACAATTTTTATTTGTATTCGCCCTCGATTTACTACGCTGGAGTGTTTTGGAACTACATACGCCCATGGTTGCAGGGTAAAGCTTGCCTCTGCACTAGAGTCGACATTGGAGTCTTTTTCTGCGTTTGGAGTAAGACTAGGGAGTAGTTTATTTAGGTCAGTTTTGCAGTTTCTGTGAATAATCGTAGCAGATTTTTCTTTCAGATATGGTGTGAAGACAGTAGCGGGTTTGATGGTTAGATCTTGTAATTTATATTTTTTATATGATGTATTGCAGCCTATAGCATACATTTTTTAGAGTTCTCTCTAAGTATTCCATGTCAGCTTTCAGGGTTTCATATATGTCTGCAGTGAACTATTACCATGAATTCAAAATCTTAACAATATCCACATTATCCGTGCTCAAAAGAGAATTTTGGCTTCACGGCAATGTTGGCAGGCTAAAAGTATCTAAAACTTCATTACTGCAATTCTCAGAAAAATAAGAAAGCTTAAGGCCTCTCTCTTGGCAAGACGCATGCCTAAAAGGCCTTTGTTTGAGCAGTCACAGCCTCTAGGAGGCCTATCCCTCCTATCTTTAGCCCCTAGAGGAGTTTTTCTTCTAGCCGCAACTGTATTTGGGCATTTTATTATTGTTATAGTCTTGTATTAGCTTACTTGTATGGTTTAACACTTGATTTTGATACCAATATTTGTTTTGCAGGCCTATGGTAAGTTTGGCTGGGGTTTCAAGTGTTTTCCTGTCTCATGGTATCATTGATTTATGCTATGTTGAGCTAACAATTGTTTTTGTAGGCTTTATCACTGATTGACGGAGTTTTCAAGGGCTCAAGTCCTCTCTAGTCTACCAACCAGCCCTAGACCCCCAACTTCAGTCAATAGAGGTCTGATATATCATTTTTTCAAGCTAATATTTGCGTTGCAGGTATTTGAGGAAGCTTTAGTGCATAAGGGAAACTAATTTGTTCATCCACAACGCCCTTATGCCTAGGGGTTTTCTCTCTAATCATATCCTTTTCCTCACTGTTTTAAATCAGATCTGAAAGCATATTATAACAGTGGTAAAATCTATGAATACACATCCTAAAAATCATTAACAAATGCTCATAATCATCACACATTTAATCTCAAGTAATAAGAAAGATTTATGTCATTGAATTTATGGTGTTCTATGTGATTTTGGAGGACTGTCATATTGTTTATAAGGTCTGATATACACTTTTATAATTCTGATATAAGTCATAGCAGTGGTAAGAAGGACATAATAGAAACCTCTAAATTGATAAGAACTCATCTTGCGGCTTTGGTGCATCATCTCTCTTACTTTAAGTTATTGGCAAAGTAATTTTGTGGTTGGGCTAATCATTGTGGAAATATATTGAAAAAAATTGATTGTTGTCTTGTTGATCATTCCTCGCTTCTCCCATGTCTTGCATTGCATCATTGGCATAGTCTTGCTTTTGTCTCTATTTGCATCTAATGGTTGCATATAAGTGCCCCTAAACTAACAACAAAGTGATTGCTTGTATAAGTGGCTCATATTCTAGTTGGTAATTTCATTTGAAGATCAATGTTAGCAATCTCTATAGATGGTAATTGTGATCTCACAATAGGCATTGGTTAAAACGGTGAATCTAATTGCATATATTTGATGTAAGAAGCTTGAATGTTTGCTATTGATCTAAAGTTCTTCTGCCCTGTACTCTAAAGGAAATTAAAAGAAAAAATGGCAGGATATGGTAGTAATTCAAGTAAAGTGCATAGAGCATCCACAATCTGATCTTCCAATGCATGATTAATTGACTATCATTGCAGTGTTTTGATACAACACCCTTGTGACAATAACCTTTTTTATGAAAATAATCCTAAAGTCTTCATGATATTCCTCCTGTGGGCCTAACTACAGTATACCTGCAGTGAGTAAGTTCTAAAGAGCATACAGTTTCGCTAAGCACAAAGATCTTCTAGAGTTTTCTGGCATGATATTATAGTCATTGACACTGTCTTGAATGAGTGGTTTGCAGAACAAGACCAACAACCTGAAGGGATCCTAAAAGGCATCAACAATTCTAAACCTTGTGGTATACTGTGGTATAAAAGGCCTTTGTTTGAGCAACCACAGCCTCTAGGAGGCCTATCCCTCCTATCTGCAACCCCTAGAGGGGTTTTTCTTCTAGCTGCAATTGTATTTGGGAATTTTTCTTATTGTTATAATCTTGTATTAGCTTACTTGTAGGGTTTAACACTTGATTTTGATACTAATATTTGTTTTGCAGGCCTATGGTAAGTTTGGTTAGGGTTTCAAGTGTTTTCTTGTCTCATGGTATCACTGATTTATGCTATGTTGAGAAAACAATTATTTTTGTAGGGTTTATCACTGATTGAAGGAGTTTTCAAGGGCTCAAGTCCTCTCTAGTCTACCAACCAACCCTAGAGCCCCCAAATTCAGTCAATAGAGGTCTGATATATCATTTTGTCAAGATAATATTTGCGTTGCAGGTATTTGAGGAAGCTTTAGTGCATAAGGGAAATTAATTTGTTCATCCACAATGCCCTTATGCCTAGGGGTTTTCTCTCTAATCCTATCCTTTTCCTCACTATTTTAAATCAGATCTGAAGGCATCTTATAACAGTGGTAAAATCTCTGAATACACATCCTAAAACTCATTAACAAATGCTCATAATCATCACACATTTAATCTCAAGTAATAAGAAAGATTTATGTCATTGCATTTATGGTGTTCTATGTGATTTTGGAGGACTGTCATATTGTTTATAAGGTCTGATATACACTTTTATAATTCTGATATAAGTCATAACAGTGGTAAGAAGGAGATAATAGAAACCTATAAATTGATAAGAACTCATCTTGCGGCTTTGGTGCATCATCTCTCTTACTTTAAGTTATTGGCAAAGTAATTTTGTGGTTGGGCTAATCATTGTGGAAATATATTGAAATAAAGTGATTGTTGTCTTGCTGATCATTCCTCGCTTCCCCCATGTCTTGCATTGCATCATTGGCATAGTCTTTCTTTTGTCTCTATTTGCATCTGATGGTTGCATATAAGTGCCCCTAAACTAACAACAAAGTGTTAAAGTGATTGCTTGTATAAGTGGCTCATATTCTAGTTGGTAATTTCATTTGAAGATCACTGTTAGCAATCTCTATAGATGATAATTGTGCTCTCACAATAGGCATTGGTTAAAACGGTGAATCTAATTGCATATATTTGATGTAAGAAGCTTGAATTTTTGCTAATAATCTAAAGTTCTTCTGCCCTATACTCTAAAGGAAATTAAAAGCAAAAAGGGCAGGATATGGTAGTAATTCAAGTAGAGTGCATAGAGCATCCACAATCTGATCTTCCAATGCATGATTAAATGACTATCATTACAGTATTTTGATACAACACCCTTGTGACAATAACCTTTTGTATGACAATAATCCTAAAGTCTTCATGATAGTCCTCCTATGGGCCTAACTGAAGTATACCTGCGGTGAGTAAGTTCTGAAGATCATACAGTTTCACTAAGCACAAAGATCTTCTAGAGTTTGCTGGCATGATATTATAGTCATTGACTTTGTCTTGAATGAGTGGTTTGCAGAACAAGACCAACAACCTGAAGGGATAAAAGGCATCAACAATTCTAAACCTTGTGGTATACTGTGGTATAAAAGGCCTTTTTTTGAGCAGCCACAGCCTCTAGGAGGCCTATCCCTCCTATCTGCAGCCCCTAGAGGGGTTTTTCTTCTAGCCACAACTGTATTTGGGAATTTTTCTTATTTTTATAGTCTTGTATTAGCTTAGTTGTAGGGTTTAACACTTGATTTTGATACTAATATTTGTTTTGCAGGCCTATGGTAAGTTTGGCCGGGGTTTCAAGTGTTTTCTTGTCTTATGGTATCATTGATTTATGCTATGTTGAGCTATTAATTGTTTTTGTAGGCTTTATCACTGATTGATGGAGTTTTCAAGGGCTCAAGTCCTCTCTAGTCTACCAACTAGCCCTAGAGCCCCCAAGTTCAGTCAATAAAGGTCTGATATATCATTTTTTCAAGCTAATATTTGTGTTGCAGGTATTTGAGGAATCTTTAGTGCATAAGAGAAACTCATTTGTTCATCCACAATGCCCTTAGGCCTAGGGGTTTTCTCTCTGATCCTATCCTCACTGTTTTAAATCAGATCGAAAGGCATCTCATAACAGTGGTAAAATCTCTAAATACACATCCTAAAACTCATTAACAAATGCTCATATTCATCACACATTTAATCTCAAGTAATAAGAAAGATTTATGTCATTTCATTTATGGAGTTCTATGTGATTTTGGAGGACTGTCATATTGTTTATAAGGTCTGATATATGCTTTTATAATTCTGATATAAGTCATAACAGTGGTAAGAAGGACATAATAGAAACCTCTAAATTGATAAGAACTCATCTTGCGGCTTTGGTGCATCATCTCTCTTACTTTAAGTTATTGGAAAAGTAATTTTGTGGTTGGTGCATAACACTAATATATTTATCTAATCTCCCACATGTAATAACTCTTTCAGCTATGCATCAAATTGTGACCTAGCTCTCTCATCTCAACTTTTCACGCACTTGCACTACTTGGATCTATTGTCTCCTCGACCCTCCAGCCACCTCGAGTCTTACTAAACAAGCAGTCTACTTGTTGACACATAAGAGAACTACTCATATAAAATCAACCTCAAACCCTATGGTTCATATCAAGATCTACTCTCAATCTCAAATAACCTATTAACCTTCCTCCATTGCCCAAGTTTTCTTGATACCTTTCAAAACAAGCTAGTGACCTAGCTCTCTCATCTCCACTTTTCACGCACTTGCACTACTTGGATCTATTGTCTCCTCGACCCTCCAGCCACCTCGAGTCTTCCTCAACAAGCAGTCTCTCCTTTTGGCTTGTTTAGACACTCTAGGGTGTCTTCAACTATGTTCATATGCACATCTTGGTCTCTCAACAGAAAATTCAAGGAAGGTTCCAACAAAACATTGGATGGGGAATGTACCTTCTCATTGATGGAACAAAAAATTTTCATACTTGCATTGATTAATTAATGCTACAATGTATGTTTGATTGTTTGGTGTGTTTCCACTATTGCATATTATAGAACATAAATGATGAACTATGTTTTGCAAGGGATCCTCGGTAAGTTTGCAAGTATATTGACATAGGATCCTAAGCCTTCTATGCTTGCTTGGTATTTGTCTTGGATCTCAATGCAAGCAGCTTCCCTTTCTCACTCTTTCTCTTGCTTTGTCAATCTCACATATAGCTTAATGGCTTTTCCCACATAGGGAATCGATAAACCATATAGGTTATTCTTCCAGTTTGCTTGCACATCTGAGACATTCTGGATGCAGAATGAAACATGCTGAGACACTTGGCGCTTAATCTCCGTAAGGACTCCCTCTCTACGGCCTCGAACAACAAAGCTTCAATTAATTCTGCCCAAGCTGAAGTTAAGGAAGACGAGACTGTGCATCAGCTCAAGGATTCAACGGATATCGAGTAGTATCAATCTCCTCACTCAGATATCTATCAAGATGAGGTAAACAGTCTTCATATTTTTCACTAAATGAAATGTTTTTCAAATTCATCAGAAATTCAGAATACTAGGAGTTTTGGTTAAACAGACTACATGTAGGAAAATCTGGAATGTTTATTTCACAATCTGTTGTAGACTATGTTATGTAGATTGGAGAGCTACTTAAGTATGAGAATAGTATGAGCTCTAATGCTTCTGATGTAGTACTTAAGATTACAAGAGATAGGAAGATTTAGACTTAATCATGTAGGTGCCCACTCACTACTAATATCTGGCAGTAGGGCTAAAGTTCTTCTCAGAGCGTACAGTTGACTGGTGTCCATGAAATGTTCTGGAATGGTTTCATGGAAGAATTACATAAAACTCATATAAGAATTACATAGGAGTTTGATGGTTTGGGCTAAAAATCAAACCGGTACAGAATGTTACATTCTATTGAAAACTATGAGGTTCTTTTGTGGTGGTCTAAATTATGGACGGTAAAGTCCCCAGGAAAACCATTGTGTTTATGTGGTTGGTGTTGAAAAACAGAGTCCTTGGGAAATTCTTCAAAACACACAAAAAACAGGGTCCCAGCTAATCCATACTTTGCAAGAAAGGAGAAAAATTTGCTTCTCGTTTTTTTGGTCTGTCCCTTTGCGCAACAGCTCTAGAAAGATGTTGGAAATTGGATTGGTCAAAGGAACCCTTGGGATGACTCCACTGTGGGCAACTGTCTCAAAGTATGGTTCCAAAAAGCTGAAATATTTTCAGGCTGTTCCCTATCTGGTTTTGTGAAGAATCTGGTTAGTGCAGAATGCACTCGTATTTGATGGTATATCTATGCCCACCTTTCACGTTTTTTCGCCATTTGTGCTATTTTCCAATTTTGCAAGGTGGCTCAGAAGGAAAATTTTCCTGGGAAGATTGGGGAGCTCCTTATTGACAAAACTTATCCCGGGTTTATTTTTATGGGGCTTGCCAGGGGCGTGATCAAATATGTAGTTTGGGAGGCATAGCTTATCCTTCTGATAATCATTTCATTAAGTTCAGAGCATGTTTGGCTAGCGTACAAACAACTTCGGTGAGTTCATGGCTTTGCGAGCTCTTTTATTGGTGGCCACTAACAAGGGGACTCATACGCTACAGGTATTTGGAGATTCTCTTTTGCTAATCAAATGGATGAACAACCAACATTCTATTCAAAATATTTGTCTTGAGACACTTGTTATTCAGCTCAAATTTATATCTCAGCAGTTCAACTTGGTTATTTTCTTTCCAGTCTTCCAAGAAATAAATGTCATTGCAGATACTTTTTCCTGCTGGTTTACATTCCGCTACTAGTTTTTTGTTGATGGAGAATCTATTGACAAGGTTGTGACAGCATTATCCAATTCATTTTTGTCCTTGAAGTTTCCCAGGTCAATATATGCATAACACCACCAACAGTCCTATATACAAAGATCAAATTTGTGAAACATGAGGTTAATGAATAAAGAACAATTAAAAATTCACTTGGATAACCAGCTACAATGGCATGATTGATACGTTCTCTTTTAGACCATATTGCATCTTCAAAAAATACTGCCATCTCAATCAAATATGCAAGTCTTGTTCTCAACTTTCTATCTAAATAATGTATGGGCTTACAATCCTACTAGAAAATACGTTTCCATTGCCACCTCTCCTGATAATAGATTCCACAAATCCCTTTTGAAAAGGACCCTTAGAGAGCTATCACATCTAGAACATCCAACCTCTGCTGAATTTACAAACACTACTACTCCTCTGGCAATGAGTTCAAAGAACTGCAATTGGGACATATTAAAAACGTGATACCATGTGCTACAGTAGAGAAATTTTAGTCCTCCCTATTATTAAAATCATCACAGCTGGAACTCAGATGATGTTCTCTGGTCACTGCTTCTGTCAGACACCTGTTCCAATGCAAGGTTTTTATTGTTCAGTTTTTTAGATTTGATCTGATATGTTTTTCACAGAGTCTTCAGGCAGGTAGCACATTGCCATAGTCTCTTTTCAAAAACCATATTTCAAGTGCCTAGGATGAATATACTATGTACTAATGTAGTGATAGGTTAGAAAAACTTTCTACAAGATAGCCACAGTATTTTTATTTTATGAGCCTGTATGGACAGTATGATGTATATTCTGATTTCACACTTGACATGTCAAATATAATGCTTTTTTAACATGGAAAAGCATATAACCACAGTGAGATAAAATTTAAACATTTATGAGAAATTACTTATTTCAATATCGTGTGAACTATAAGAAGATTTTATAGGGAAAATGAGTGACAAAATTTACTATTTCACATATTTCACATTCGAAACTTTCTTTTCTTTTTCAAGTTTGTTAACTTCTCATAAATAAATTAAAATTGTAGCACTAATGCACTAGAAATGCACTTGTATATATGATAAATGTGTGTATGTATGGGAGAAAGCAACAATTAGGCTTAAAAGGGAATCCACTAACGTTTTGTGCTAATGGAATCCACTAGATTCATGGATCACTGAGAAATTAATATCCTTGAGACAAAGAAACACTTCTTTTGGGGATAAGATTAAATTATATTAATTAGTTCTGAAAACAAGAGGAAGACTTTTGCCCATGAAATCCTTAGAATTGTGTGAAACCTACTTTTTGGGGAGCAGACTTGAATGATATTTTCATTCCCTGATGCTAGGAGTTCCTCTTCAATCAACAACCAATGTTGAGGAACTCATAGAATCAGGGAAGAAGCCAATAATGTGTCTCTGACTATGTGTTTGATAGTGTTGATGCTCTTGAGTAGATCCAATCATTTTGTCAGCCCTTGACATGAAACTATTTGGAACTTGGGTAGTGCAAACAATGAAACAAGGCTAGACAGAGCTATTGCTATCCAACTAAGTGGCTGTGAGGTGCTTTCTCCCCTAGTTCCCTTGATTGGGAGAAAAAATGAGGTAAAATGCATTGTTGTTGCGGAAGAGTTCTAAGTCCAATGTAAATTATGCCTAAGAGTAAATCTCTAAAATGAAAAACGCAAGGAAGCATTGGTTAAGGTATTATTGCATTAGAAAAGGTTGGAAAATATTTTCCTAATCTCCTATAGAATCAATGAAACCTCCCTCTAATCTAGTTGTGGATTGGGCACCTAAAGATAAAGTACTCCTTAATCTCAACCTCATGTAATGGGAAAAGCCTATTGATCTATTTCTCCATGGGGAGTTTGTGCTTGGTTTGTACTCTCAAGTGGTGTACCGTGTGAGCACATCTGAAGTTGGCTCGAGGAAGATGAAGTCCCTAAAATAGATGGAACTAAAGATAGCTTAGCTGGCTGCTGGATAATATAAATTCTGGAGATCTGGAAGATATGCTTGAAATAAAGGCCATCTTGGTGCTTATAGGTTGAGGTGATGCATTCTAGACATATTAGATGAAGTTCTTGCAAATATCTCTCCTAAATGTAGAATTTAATTTTCTCCTTTGTGGGAGGAGGCAGGCAGGGGCATTGAGGGAGTTCCAGGGAGGGAGGCAGTGAACTAGATGCCTATTGTGCCTTATAAAATAAAAAAGGTTATTGAACCAACTATTTATGATTTCAAGTCTCTCTAAAAAGTAGAGCACCAAAAGGGGCACCTATCATCCCTTCAGGACTTTTATTGTTTGTTGAACTTAATGGGTGTAGATGGTAAGCTTCCAGGTTGTTTCAAGATCTAAGTGATAAGCTCCAAACTCTGCTTGAGTGAGAGATTGGGTACGAGCCCGTTTTCACCAAATAAGATGCAGCAGGATAGTCTAGACGCTCACATTGTGAGACCACTCTATATGACCAAGGCTAGGGCCCAAAATCTCAGATCCATATAAAATGGTAGGGTTGGTAAGTGCAACAAAGAGCTTCATTTTAGATGGGAGTTCTCGGAAATGAACCTGGGGCATTGTCTGTAAATAATGGCCAACAATCAATATTGCTTACAAGCTTCCAATTGAAAGTGGGATCCGGATTCGACCCCTAAGCATAAAATGTGGTAATCTCCATTAACTTCCACAGAAACGGAAAATGGTATACTTGGAGAGGCCCTCTTTGGTGGTATTAGATATCGTAATTTCCCAAGGTTAATTGTTTGTTATCAATTATTGAAAAATATATCCAATGCATCGAGTTGACTCTATGACCTCTCTGGAGTGGAGGCCAATTATACAACAACATCTACAAATAAAAGGAATGAAACCAAGATCTGATGAAGTAGGCAACTATCCTGAGATTGAGTAAATTCCCTGATGAATTGTTGGTAATCAATGTAGATCCCAACTAGTCTGGGAGAGAGAATACACACCCACTTGACACCCCCAATACTCGTGATACCTTCAGAAAATCTGTAGAATCGAAAAAATTTCCAATCATTCTATCATAAAGCCGCATCACACCAGAAACAATGTCCTCAAGTAGTCCAAGGACACGAAGCTGATTGATTGGTAAATTCCTGGGAACAGTGCAGTGCCAAAAGCCTTTTGAAAGTCTACAGAGCAACAGTAAGCCTTCGAGGATGTCTGTCTGTCTAGTCTCATCTATAAATTATAATATCACAGAGTAAGATTCGTTCTAGTCATGTTGAATCGGCCATTTGATCACAGGTTGGGATGCATGAAGAGACTAATGGTGTAAAGCGATAAGAATGAAACTCACTCAATACCAACAATTCAAATTCAATTAAAAAAATATTAATGTATTTTAGAGATGATGTTAGACATGTAAATCCATAACAAAGAATGGTGATTCTAACCATTACCAATACTAGGTTGATAAACTATTACAATGTTAATTTACAACATGTAAGAAAAAGAAACAAATACACAAGTATGTTGAAACTAGTTGACTAGTGAAAAATATATTCACGATGGGAGCAAACTATTGCAATGTTCATTTACAACATGTAAGAAAATAAACAAATACAAGTATGTTGCAACTAGTTGATTAATGAAACATATCTTTATGATGGGAGAAAATTTGATATGGACATATAACTGCCTTCACATTGAGCAATCCCTTTTCTATTATTATTGTAAAGAAAAACTAAGTACTATTGAAATTCATAACTTTGCAAAGTCTTTGCTAGGCATGGTGAATGTTTATCCTCATCATATTTATGGTGATCGATCTTAACATGTAACATTTGTAATATAATGCATTTGATTTATTAACATGTAGATCCACGCATTCCAATTGCCATGTAAAATTATAGTCAAAATAATTTCTATGTTGAATATTATACATGTAGATAAATCTATGTTACATATGCATAGAGATAGTTCTAACAATGTGAGCAAGGGAAAAGTAATGACAAATAATTTTAAGAGATATAAATCTTTTAATATATATGAGAACATTAATTATGTGTTATTAAGAAAGTCTACAAATTATTTCAACATGTTTATGTTTCAATATTTAATATTTTATTCATATTCTTTAAGCTTAAAGGGAAATATTCAATTTCCAAATTACTACATATATAATGAGATGAATATTTAGGATATCAAGGTTATCAGAGCACCGAACTATTGAGTGAGAATAACACAATGAATGAAACCAACCAGAATTTAATTGGTCAAATAGAACCAACGACAACTTGTTTGCACTCTCTCAACTTTGCTCACCTCACTATCTAGGTGGCTACTCATGACACCTTATGCTCTCACATCCCTCTCATCTTTATTCACATCTTTTCTCCAAATGAGGCACCATAATGAGCTATAAGCTTAACATAACTACAATACTTTTGCAAATCTCAATCACTTGTCATGTACAATCCAAAACCACATAAAGTAGAAAGAAATACCAAAATACATAAATTGCTCTCCGAATTTACACAATTAATCAAAATACAGTGATGTTCTATGTCTTCAAAGTAAACAGGTGAAGGATTGCAAAAATGGACAAGGGATGTACACATTGCAAGAAAAAATCTGAATTATTTATGTTGTGAAGTCATCGAGCCAATGTGGTAGTCATCAAATTGCTCAAAAAGATATAAATGTGAATGTGATTGGTGGAGAGAAAAGCGGGTCTAACATGTTAATGTTACTTAAAAGGAAGAAGGATTGCTTCTAGAAGAAGACCATAGTAGGGTATTTTTTAGAATCTTTTGATGACATTATCATGCAAAGGAGCACAAGTAAAATAATTGTGAGGGAGGTTTTAGGCCACAAGTGGGGTTTGAGTTTTGAGGTGGCCATAGGTTGCAATGAACATGGGATTTGAACTATGCTAATATGTGTGGTTGTTGTATTGTATTGGATCAGATCCGCATACCACTACATTTGCAAGATTGGAATCCAAAATTCAATCCCAAAGAGCAACAAGTTATACATGAATATATATCCTCTAATGATTTTATTACCATATGGTGTGAAAATTACAAGATAAATTGAATTCATGGTTGAAATTATGTGAAAATTGTTGCTTGATGTATTTCACTATAAACACAACCCTTGTGTGGAAAGATGCATTAATATATTGTGAACATACCAAATGGCAAGGTGCTTGAAAGTCATAAATGGGGTCTGGAGGTTTAGATTGATGGGTGTGGGTGGAGTTTGAGAGGGAATGTACTAAAGAATCTCAAAACTAAGACAATAGACATTTGAAATGAAAATACATTGGACTTGGGTTGACATCAACGAGGATTGAAATGTTTATCATCCAAATGAGCAACAACCCATGGGTTATAAGTTCAAATTGCATGTACACATCCACACAAAAAATGAGGAATTTTTTATTTGGATGGTGGGCATGTTCATTATGGAAATGAGCAACAATCATTTGGTTATATGTTCGAATCATCTGGAATAATCGACAAAGATCAGTGGAGCTTTCTCTTTTGACGATGGGCCCATCAAAGGCATGCATTTAGTAATGGAGGGTGCTTGAGTGTCATATGCATACAAAAATCACACGTCTAGTGCTAATAAAAAGGGCTTCTAATGGTTTAATCTTCAATGGATGTATGATAGGAGGTTGTGATTGAAAAGGTCATGAAAGCTCCATTATCCATCATACTATCTGTAGAATGAGGCCTTGCAAGATTCATAAACAAATAATGGTGGTTTACTAATAATACTCGTTATTACATATTTTTAAAGTGAGATTTTGCTCCACATTGACATTCTTTTGAAACATGTTGTGTGAGAAATTCTAAGTAAACTTTTTGAAATATTGAAATATCCATAGTGGCATTTTGGAGCGCAAACTTACACAAAGCATTTTTTATAGCATATAAGTAACATACAAACAATGCACTCACACTTTATCGATTCCTTAATAGAATTTGAATATTTGGCGAACATAAATTGAAGATTTATCTCCCATTTTTCAAGTGAGCACAATTTTTCTTTTTGTACGTTTAAGTGCCATAAACCACCTCACTAAATGCGAGTCAAAATATATGATGCCTACTAATAAGACAGACATTGTTATGAAATAGGCACCTAAAAAAGGATAAGAAGTCAATAACCATAGTCCACTTTAAGAGGGAAACCTCATTTACAATTAATTTGTGCATAAAATTTTAATAAAATTTATTTCTTAGGGTTAATGAGAAGATTAAGGGTGTCTAAAATCCTCTACACAAAATATATCTCTTTCCTCTATCGCTCCTATGTCATTTTATTTTCAGTCTTAGAGGAGAAGGGTCAATAGCTTCATAAATTGTTTGATGGGCTTTGTTACACACCCAAGTGGGTAACCCCTAGGAGAAAAATTTTGTCCTATGGATGGATCACTGATTGAACAAAATTATAGATCATTTTTGGTTGTATTCTTGTTCCCATGCTTCACCTTGGTGGTTTTTACTTACCCCTAGTCTAGTGTGATCTTCCCTGAGGCCTTTCTTCCCTGATCTATTTTGTCCAACAAAATAATGTACGTCAAAAATTTCTCAAGTTTGCAGATTTCGTGTCAGTTCTTGCATTCAAATTTAGCTCTTTTGCCTCGGTTTTGTTTCCAATATACTTCCAAATTTGATGAGTTTTAGTTTTGGATATAAATTTTATGGGTTTTGGATTTGAGATTGAGTTCATCCTCAAGATATATGCGATTGGGATTTTTCTTTGTTTTTGAATTCTCACATTCAAGTTGTCTGTTGTTCAGGCGGGAGCAACAATTCTGTGGGACCTCATAGTTGGTGGGTGGGATGTTTCCTATCGGTCAGAGTTTGTGTTGAGTGCACAGGGAAGCTATTCAACTCTAATTGACAAGAACATAAATTTGTCTTCATCTGATGAGTCAATTTGCAATTCCTTCAAGGCATCAGAGGCAGGGAAGGTAGTTCTGATAATAGACAACTCCTCTTCAAACAAGAAGAAGGCTACAGCCTATAGATACATGGTAAAAAAGAACATAGTCTAGCAGTTCAATATGAAATAATCTATTGATTTCTACTATTACTATTATATAAGGGGTTCTCTTCCAATGACCATTTATTAGCTATGTGAAGAAGGCTTTGTGGAATTGTTATTTACTATAAGATTATGTATAGGATTATGGCAATGAAATATGCATGGGAATCTATAGGAATTTTGATGTTTTATATGTAATTCATAATGATCTATCTCTTTCTTCATTGATGACTCTTTTCAATGTGAGTTTTGTTAGTTTCAAAATCCACCTAGGGCTGGAAGTAAGGAAAAGGACAACACCAAACCACACGCCAACAGCTAGCCCCATGAGGATGAGGGATCTTCTCCTCTGTCAATCTCGATGAAAATATTCAAAGGGGCTTGAGATGACTAAAACAACAACTAATATTAGGCTAGATAAACAAATAA
The DNA here is from genome assembly GCA_034641835.2 of Pinus albicaulis. NCBI lineage: Eukaryota > Viridiplantae > Streptophyta > Pinopsida > Pinales > Pinaceae > Pinus > Pinus albicaulis. Next base: position 519,814,944 of record CM076580.1, on the reverse strand, counting down.
GAGGGTTTGATTTTGATTTTTTGGGATTTTTTTGGAAAAATGGGAAAGACAATTTTGGGCTTGGGGATGAGGCCAAATTCTTGCAAAGTTCAAGTTGGGGCAGGGAAGGCAATGACTTTGATGTCTTAGATCAAATGAATGGATTGAAAAGACTTCTGAGGAGCTGAAGAGGGCAAGAGAGTGCAAGGATCCTCTTCAAACTGACGAGAAACATGTACAATTAAACAAAAGTTTAAGGCAGAGCATCAACAAACTAATGAATTCTACCTCAATTACTCATTTGTTTAATTTATAAGCAAAGAGAAGGGAAATGGGCATACATAAAATTCAATGAAAAAACTCCTATGATATTAAAGAAAAAAGATCATCAGCACCATAGAGCCACAAGGATCCCAATGCTGTGGCGCCTAAGAAAACTGTCTTTCCTGCCAAAATCTAAATGAATACATAATGAGGTGCCAAACTTTTCCCAAGAGTCCAACCCTGAAAATGTCTCAGAAAATACAATATATAGACAATCCTAACCCCTTCCCATGCCTCTAGGGGTCGAGATCATCCTTCTAGGAGCTGTTTCAACCAATTCTAAAGATGGAACTGAAATCTAGGCAGCCAAACAACTTGCCTCTATATGCTAGGAAACTGATCCATTCACTTACTTTTCACTTTTTAGTGAATGAATCCTCTAGAAAAAGTAAATATGAGCCAAAATTATGTCATATTCATCAAATTACATCAATATAGATCAATAGTTACATCAAAAGTGAAACTAGTCAAAACTGGGTGAATTTCTGAGCTGAAGAGTCAAAATGAGGCCAAATTTCTCTATGCATCGCGCCCAAAAACTCAATGCGTCGCGCCACTTTTAGCCTGTTTTTGAGGCACTTCCTAAAGTCCAAATTGAGCTCATGATAGCTCGTTAGAAAGCCCTGTCTGTCTAATATCCAATCCAAGTGGAATTTTTCAATTTGGAGTTCATTTTCCCCTCCAAAAATTCAATCTCCCAAGACTGGTTCCTGCTGGTGCAAAGAAGGTAAAGGCTATTTTCTAAGTGTGTTTTTGACCTTTAAGACCACCCAGAACTTGATGAAATCTCTCAGCCATTCATGAGCATGCATAATTTACCATAAAAGATCCAAAAATGTAAATTTTTCCTCTAGAAGATCTCTCAAACGTAAGAGCGCGTCGAGTGGCGCGACGCATCGGGTAGAAAAACCTGTTTTGCAACCAAAATTTCAAAAATGACAAAACTTACTCCAAATTTGCTGAAATTTGGAGTTAATGTCTCCCATTGGAGTGAAGGTCTCCCATCATGTCTCATGCTCAGTCAAGGAAGCTTTGGCCAATATTCAGAGTGAATCAGGCCTTTTCCGACGTTTCAGTGCTCTTCTCAACCTCGCCTTCAGGATCTTCATCCTAGCTCTGCAAACGTGTGTGTGGGCCCAATAGTGGTTCTTCATATGTCTGAGCATGTCTTTGTCTCTATTAGCCTTTTCCAAGAGCCTCTCCAGATGAATTTTGACTCTATTAAGGCAAGTCTCTCGCTCAAATGGTGTCATGTCACCTGGTCTCTTCCGGGCTAATTCCCTGTCTTCGCGAATTTGCCGCAACTCTATGAGTGTCTGCTGATCCTACAGTTGTTTATTCTGCTGCTCCAAGTAATTTATAACCCACTGAGCTCTCTGTAATTTCTCGATCAGCGGGTCGATCTCAGCTTTCTGCTCCTGGATGATTTCTTTCAGCTTTGATCTGGGAGAGCTCGAATCAACATCAATCAATATAAAATCAATATCTTGGCCTCCTGAATGGCCCTCATCATGCATAGGCCTCTTGCCTCTGTCTTGAACCTGTACCTATGCTGATGTCGAAGGCGAGACCCCTTCCACGCCATGTGGAGATAGTACTCGTCGTGCTACTGCAAATAAGGCTCTGTGGCCTCTCTGATATGTCACGCACACTGGACCACTGATAGGCTCAGTCTCGGGAAACTCAAACTGATGTGAAGGCTCTCCCTCATCATGAAAAATCTCGGGAGGAGGCTGAGGGGCTGTAAAGAAGTCACGGGAAATGAACTCATCCCATGCGATACCCTGCAATCCAAGCTGATGTACTACAATGATTTTGATGAGCGCATAATGATAAATGTTGTTATGTTGCTGCTCTGAAGTCTTCTTCTGCACAAGGCTAGTCATCTGCTCTATGTTTTGACACATGAAATATGGGATACTCATCAGTCTCACGCTCGTAAAATGCATCAAAAGTCTAATATGGTATGCATAAAGGCGTGAGAATCTACCCTCACATCTGAAGTATCTAATGATGAGTTTCATTAATGGCGCATAAGACTCCTTCAGAAATCGGAACGGGAATACCCTGCTCAGCTACCTCAAATATCCAGGTCTAATGTAAGGCTCATAATATGCTCTATCCAGCTGTTGTCTCTTATTCTACTCTTCACCAATGTTCGGTATCCCGGTCACCTCAGAAATAGTCTCTGGTGTCAAAGTGAAGTTCACTCCAGCAAGGTTTACATGACCATCACGCAAATGTAAAACAAATAGGCGAACCAACTCCTGATGATGCTGAATCTGAGCAATCATCTCACAATACCGAAAACATGAATGTTGTTGAAAGCATGTCATTGCAAGCGGGCATGCCTGCAATTGAGCCAAAGAAGTGGGATCCTCTCTGACGTGCCTGCCACTTTTATGAGACCTCCTCGGCACATTCACCTCTGCGGTTGAATCACTGTCCTGCTCATATCCCTGCTCATATGATGAATTTGTCTCTGACATGGTGCTGAAAACAAGGTGTTTATGCTGATATGTAGGTGAAAACAAGAGTTTGTTTTTCAATACCAAGTGTGCCACATATGTAATGAAAGGCTGCAAGGAGATATCACAATGAATACAATAGACTGTTAAGTGAATTTGGAGTGGAAGGACAGTCATTCACTGCTTGGGGAACTTCAGGATTTGGACATTTTATAAGTGATATGGGAATGAGTGATAGTGATGGGGGTAGTTTTTAGGAATAAGAGTAAATGAAATGGCAAAATATACATGGGTTAAATAGAGACAACCCTTGAATGCTTTGGAAATTAGGATTTTATCAATGTTATGAAGGGAGGGAAATGATGGCAAGTGATAGGGTTTGAGGATTTAAAACATGGGAACAAAGGGTATAAGGGATATGGGACAGCGGGAATAGGAGAAGGGATTATGATAACAATATGATAACAATAATAACAGTGATAACAGTGATAGTCAGTGATGAGAGCACAAATGAAAATGGGGTGGTAGTTTTAAACACCAATAATCAAATTTCAACACCTCTTTTCAAACCCTAGGGAGCAGATTTTAATATGGGTATAGGGTTTATTCTTTCATCAATCAAACTCTAATGTCTTCGCTTCTAAACCACAGCACACATGACTTAAAATCATTGAACATGCTTTGTCAACTTACTTGGAAAAAACTGAACTGAATCGAATTGAGTTTTTATGGAGCGGAAATGAATTTGGCCTTGGGGGCTCTGTGCGCCGCGCACAAGCCCAATGCGCCGCGCCCGTTGGGAATTGCACGATGAACTCCGGCTCTATGCGCCGCGCTGCGTGGGTGCGTCGCGCCCTATCCCGATGCGCCGTGCTCAATTCCAACACACAGTTGGCCCTTCTAAAATCACAGCTTTGTTCTTTCAACTCCAACTCGACTTCTCTCTTGGATTTTTCCCAATATCTCTTGATGAAAATGGATTAATAACTTTGAGAAATATCTTATATAGACATGGTTTTAATTTTTTCTTCTCAAAAACCCATTTTGTAATGTTTTTGGCTTTGGCACTTTTTGCATTTAATACAACTCTGTCTTTTTGTTTCCTTATTGATTTTCTGAGCTTGAAATGGTGTTTTCTTGGTTGATTTTTGCAGGGATGGTGGCATTGAACCTTGGCAAAGGATGACCAGAGTTTGCATGTGAAGTACTACATGGCGGAAAGATACATATTTATTACAAACAATAAATTTGACAATTTCTTCCTCAAAACAGAGTTTTGAAGAAGAAACATCCTCGAGCATTATTGACGATGAAGATCTTGAAATAAAAACTTATCGAAAACATCCTCATGGCCTGCGGGCATTATTTAACATTTCTGAAGACCAAACCCTAGACCTAGAAACTAAAATGACTATTTTTTGACCAAAATGGCATCTATGACTGTAAATGACATGAACTCAACTTTGATGAAATTTGATAAATATTGACCAACCCAACAGGTACAAAACAGTTTAGTGGAAACGAGTAAAGATACCTTCCTTCGTATAATGGCATGCCCTCAACGGAATGCGTATGAATGAGCTGAATGAGACACCTAAAAATGAAATGCAATAAGAGAAATGACTTCCGACTCGAGGATGCCAAGACCGACTCTAACAAGTTTTACTCGTATTTGCAGGGAGCATTATCAATGTGTGAAGGCTCAAAACTTGACCTATATGCCAACTACTTCTTATGATCGTTCCTAGGAATATGAATCCTAATTTTTGTAGGTTTAAAATTTATCACAAGTTTTCTCTATTGTGGTCGAATTTGTGGAGGTTATTTCAAAATTTATTTAAGGTACCATGGATCTAAATTTCTTATGAACTTTCAACACTAACAAAATTTGGTGCAAATTGTTGATCAATTCTCACTTGGTTAGGGTTATAGATGTTAATGAATTTTGTGTGCATGCATGAGAGTTGGGTGCAAATGCACAATTTTGTGTAGCATTAGTGTGATAAATATGTGATAGTGAAAAGAATAGTTTTGAAGATTAGTCTAAGTCGACTCGTACCTAATCAACTCAGTCAAGTTGATTGTTGGTTGAATGGTTAATTGTTGGTTCAATGGACAGAAGATATTGCAGGCACAAATACCAAAGGGAAAAATGGAGCCCATCATGGGGTACTCTTTGTAATTCTCCACCACTGCTACCTTCCATGCTTCCTCAAACTCCTCTCCAACCTCAATATCAGTGCTAGTAGTAGCATGAGAAACAACACTACGCTTAGCAGAACTAGAAGAACGTGTTTTCCAAACTACACGAGAACTACTTCCCTCACAAGTCACCATGTGCCATGCTTGGTCTCGGTGATTCTCTTCCTTCTACTCCTGGTTCAATTACCATATCTTCATTGGAACCAACACCCCGAACTCCACTAGACAACGGTTCACCATTTTGTAGTAGTGATTCGCTTAAAAATTGAGAAGACATATTATATTATTAATAAAATCGCTTTCCATTTTTCCTATGTATCATGGGGATTCACCTATTTATTATATATATAATTAGGGGGTTCTTAAAATTTTCCCCGATAATCATCAATCAAACACATCAGCATCTTGAGAAACATCTTAAGAAAACATAAAACAAACAATGCATTATAACCAACAAGGTTAATGCTCCCCCTAAACCTGTGCTACCTATTCACTATCAAGTCTGACCACAACAAATTATTCTTCAAAGAATCTTGATAAATTACATAATTATCAATGTCAAAATTATAACTCAATGCCACATCAGCAGACTGTAACCATTAACATCAGACCAAGAAAATCAGATCATAACTATAAGAAGCATATCAAAGACTATTGTTCAGTTTGTCCCACTATTTTTTCGTCAGATAAAAACATACACAACTGTCTATAAAGGAAATTGTGTATATATGCAAATATAGTTCATGAAACATTCATACATAAAGTGAAACACTGAAAGTTTCACACCTACAGCTCCCCATGAGTTTGTACAGTTTGTACGTGTCTTATGTTAACACATGAGATGCATTGTCAGAAATATAGACAACCAAAATTAACAAACCAACCATCATATATTGCAATCATTGTTAACTGTATTTGTTCAAGAATGATGGATTGCAATGGGCATTGTTTTCTTTCAGTCTGATTCTAAATTTTTCTTATACCTGCGAGATTTCAGATGTTTAAACACACATAATTTATCAAATTTTTTATATCCCCTTATAATGACCTTTGCAGTTTCTTCATCCATGACCCTGCATTTGGTTGATGGGAAAAAATTACATTCCCTTTATCTTCCAATTAGCCTACACTCAATATGTTTTTTTTTAGGCCTTAAACTAATAAAGTATATGTTTCCTTCCTATTTTTGTTAATTCTTGCTCTACCTTTTCCCAAAACTTTTTCTTGAGCATAATTTTAAATAAAACCTTATGATCTTGATTTCCCATAAGAGACTCCATATTACTCTTATCACCCATCATGTGATGAGAAAATCCACTATCGATGTACCATTCATCCTCATTTTTAAATGTATAGAGGCCAAGACCATATCTTATCTCTTCTTCTTTCTTCTTGATAACATGAACATTGGTGGATACATATTTCTTTCATATTATGATATCATATGTTTGTCTTCCATGGTGTCTTTGATGATTCATTGATTTATTCATGGATTCTTTTTCTACATGCTCAAACATGTTACAAACATAACATATTATGTTACCAGAAAAGGGAGCAGATGAATCATAATATGATTGTCTCAAGTTCCTTCTATTGGAATCAACAAATTTATGACCAAAATTGTTACACGAAAAATAATATCCATTAAATAAGCCTGAGTACCTAGGGACTGATAGTCTACCTGTGTAGTTTCTATTTGTCTGCGGCCGAAACAATATCTTTTTGGAATTGGCTACAACTTGTCCATAGTTATGAGATATACAGGATTCAATATTATTGATGAGGGGAGAGAATCAATTGATACTTCTATAGTAAGGTGCGAATGATTTCCTTTCAGAATTAATGATCCTTGCTTGGTTATCAGGTTGAATTTTTGTCTCTTTAAAAACTTCAGGTTTTGCATTGATATCCTTCAAATATTTAGCATTGGCTTGTGAACTAGATTCTCCTTTAATAGTTTCATTAAAACCAAAAACAAATTTAATAGAAGGAGACCTCTGAATACTAATAATATTATCCAGAATCTCTGTACTATCTTGAAATCTCAAATATTGATCCTTTTCTTCTAATTTAGATTTTAAAATGTTTACCTCAACCTACATTCTTTGGTACTACTTCTTCATACCCTCTTTGACCCTTCTTCCTTATTATACTTACTATTTTTATTTGAGAATGACTTCTTCCAACCCATTTTCTTGTTCTTCAAATGTTTCATGTAGTTCTTCATTCATATTATTTGGTTTATATTTAGAATTTAAAATGTTTACCTCAACCTCCATTCTTTGGTACTACTTTTTTATACCTTCTTTGACCCTTCTTCCTTATTCTACTTACTATTTTAAATTGAAAATGTCCTCTTCCAACCCATTTCTTTGTTCTTCAAATTTTTCAAGTGGTTAATCATTCCTATTATTTGGATTTTGTAGATCTAATTTGAGAGAGATGATTTATGCTTGAATTCCTTCACTGTGATTGGTTACTTAATCTTGCATCTTTTTATATTCGTTTATATTTTCATTGTTCATATGTGCAATTGAGTTTCTTTCCTATAACTGATTATTCAATATAGTAATGAAATCTTTGTAGATAAATTCTCTTTCATTAAATAGAATTTGATGATCTTCAATTTCATTTTTGAGCATTGAAACTTATAATTATAGATCTATAACATTACTTTCACTTTCATATTCACTATCTTGAATATTGCATGAACACATAACTAGATCACAAGAACAACAATCACTACCTATTTTTTCTTCTTCATTTATTGCTACATATGTTTTCTGAGTTATCTTAATCCTTTCAGTAGCCTTATTCTTTTTCTTCCTTCCAATTGTGACAGATCTCCTTGAAGCGATCAACCTTCTTTAGAAGGACCTGCTATGATTCCAATTGCTGGGAAAACTATTGAGAGGGCAGGGGTGGTTGGAGGGGGTGGGGGTGAATCAATATTTTAAAAATCACAGAGCTAATTGTTTTTATTTTTTCAATTCAGTACACGAATTTACATAAGCCAACTAGCATATGTATGAAACTATTATTAATTAAACTAACATATGCCCAATAAAGTTATAATTCAGTTAAATCTTTAGTAACATCACTTAGACCATTGTATCATTTATTCATAAAAAATTTAGTAATTAGTAAACATGTATAGTAAGAATAAATTAAACCAACACACATAAGCAACAAATATGAACACGAGGATTTAAGGTGTAAACCCAATGAGGGAGAAAAGCACCGTTGTTGTCATCTTTAACTTCAATATGTATTATATAGAAAAATTATTACAATCTTGTACTAGCACATACTCATACCAATACGCAGGCACCCAACTGTAGAAGGATGCACCCTTCTCTCATTCTCTAGCTCCAATAGGAAGGGGGCTCTAACACCGCTTGATCTCATTTACCAGCACACACTTGAAGGGAGTTACAACCCCCTCATCTCGTTTACCATCACCCATTGGAAGGGACCTACGACCCCCTCATAGAAGGCTCCAACCCTCAACACCATTGTGGACCACGTTTCGTAAATTTTCACAGTATATGCACATGCTTGAACACATCAGAACTTGTATACCTCTTTTCATCATATTTTCAGACTAGACTCACTACACTCATTTAATCCAAATATCATACATAAAAAATGAAACACATAATTGCACCAAATCAATCACTAAATGATGAATCAACAAACCAATCATTGATATTTCATAATAATATACTAGCACCATTATCAACATTGAAACAACCCAGATCTATATGAAGAATTCATTCACATACTGTAGAACACAACTAAGATGATCAAACTATTCTTCAGCAAAACCCTCGATTGCATACGCACTTTCCATAAATATTTTCCACCTATGTACGTGCTTATCCAGAACCCAACTCACATAGAGATCTCAACCAATTTTCGAATATATACACAATTTCCATTTGTCAAACTTGAGTATAGATATGAAACTAATTCATGACTATGCAACACTTAAGAACTTCAAACATACTCAGATCATAACCTTCACTACAACAACCATGCACGAGACCGCAAATCTAAAATTCTCTTAAACAAATCATCCAATACATAGCGATTTCACGTCTAATGATCCTGGTCCATCATTGACATCACATATGCATCATTATTTCAGACCAACCAATCAAGTATAGCCCATACCATGAAAATATACATCAGATTGAAGTATTTCTTCATTAACTGTTACTGAGTCACATTTAGCACTTTGATATTCATATCCTTATATATTGTGAGCCTTAGCTAACACCATGAGCCAAATCCATACTATTTCTAGTGCTAATCTTTAATGGCATCAAACGAGATCAAATAGCCATTAATTCACTCAATATTGTGAGCTAATACCATGGTAAATACCCATGGTATTAATTAAATAGTGCACCAACATGTACGTGACTTTTGTTCTTCATGTCCATGTGCGATATACAAAAATATGAATAAACTAGAGGTAAGGTAAATAAATAAAACCTATTTTTCTACTTACTCGTGAGGTATGGTAAATAAATAAAAATATTAAAAAAAAAAAAAAAACTAGACGTATGGTAAATAAATAAAACCTCTTTCTATATTTACTCCATAAACCTCTTTGTATTTACAAAAACTCAAAAAACAGTTTATGTGAATCCTATGGGCCAAATACCATGGGAAACATTATTATTAATACCATGGGCCAAATACTATATTTATAAAAGAGGTATAAAAGGGTAAGGTAAATAAATAAAAATATATCAAATAAGAGTAGAAATCAACATCTAATTATATATGAAACCTATGGACCAACTTACTAATAATAACATGTAAAAAAAACATTATTAACCTTAACGTTAATATTAAAATATTAATATTAATAATATTATAATAATTATTATTAAATCTGATATTCATATTAATATTACTAAATGTAATAAATTTATTGTAATACAATATTTTATATATATATATATATATTAACTCTAGATATATATTGGAGTGAAGAACAAAGACATATGATACAGGTGGAGAAATAGCGGGAGTGACAAAGGAGAGATGGTGATAAACTAAAGGAGAGGGGATATGAGGAATGAAGAGAGAGAGAGAGAGAGAAAGAGAGAGAGAGAGAGAGAGGAAGAGGAGTGAGAGAGGTAGAGATGGGTAAGAGAGGGAGAGTGAGAGGGAGATAGAAATATGGAGGTGGGAGAGAGAGAAGGAGAGAGGGAGCGAGAAGGAGAGAGGATTGGAGGAGAGAGAGAGAGAGAGAGAGAGATAGAGTGATGGGGGAAGAGAGAGAGGATTTGATAGAGAGAGAGAGAGATAAGAAAGATAGGTGAAGATAGAGAGAGGCATGAGAGAAAGGGAGAGAGATGAAGGAAGAGAGAGAGGAAGAGAGTGATGGGGTGTGAGAGGATTGTAGGGTAACAAGAGAGAGAGAGAGAGAGAGAGAGAGAGTGGGTGATGGGGGAAGAGAAAGGGAGGTAGGAGAGAAAGGGAGAGAGAGGAAGGAAAATAGAGGGGAGTTGAGAGAGAGGAGTTGAGAGAGAGGAGGAGAGAGGGCGGGAAGAAGAAATATGTACAGAGTGAAAAGTGGAGAGAGAGAGGGAGTGACAAGGGATATATGGAGAGAAAATGTGTATGTTTGGGGGTGAGATAAATATATAAAGAAGGAGAGATGGAGAGAATATAAGAAAGAATGAGAGAGAGAGAGAGGCATATATTAAAAAATTTGTAAGGTGAATATAAAGAGAAAGAGAGAGAGGTGGGAGAGAAAGGAAGAGAGAGAGTGGATAGAGGTAGGGAAAGAGATATGGAGATGGATGGGGAGAGGGTGGGTAAGAAGAAATACATAGGGAGTGAATGCTGGAGAGAGAGAGAGAAAGAGAGAGAGAGAGAGAGAGAGAGAGGGAGCGATTGATAAGGAAGATGGAGGGAGAGGGACAGAGGATAGCAGGAGGGAAGAGAGATATAAGAAGGGGAGAGGGAGGGAAGGGGAAGAAAGAGAGAGTGGGCGGGAGGAGGAGGGAGTTATAGATAGATAGATTGGAGAGAGAGAGTGCATGTTTTGGGTTTGATATAGAGATACAAAGGGAGATAGATATATCGATAGAAGGTGAAGAGAAAGAAGAGATAGATGGAGAGAGGGTGGGAGGGACACAAAGATTGATAAATATGGAGTGAGAGAGTGTGTGTGTTTGTGGGGTTGAGATAAAGAGAAAAATAAGGAGATGTGGAGGGAAATATCGAAATGTATGGAGGGGGGGAGAGGGAAGACTATTCATTGCAACAGATGCATTGATTTCAGTGTATATGATGATTTCTAATCATATTTTATTACTTGAACTAGATGCATTGATTTTAGTGTACATTTTGATTTCTAATTATATTTGATTACTTGCACTAGATGCATTGATTTCAATGTAGAATATTTCCAATCCTATTTGATTTCTTGCACTAGATGCATTGATTTCAGTGTAGATGGTTATTTCTAATCTTATTTTATTGCTTTCACTAGATGCATTAATTTCAATGTAGATGTTGATTTCTAATTATATTTGATTGCTTACACTAGATGCATTGATTTCAATATATATGATTTCTAATCCTATTTGATTGCTTGCACTAAATGAATTGATTTCAGTGTAGATGGTGGTTTATAATCCTATTTCATTACTTGCACTAGATGCATTGATTTCAGTGTATATATTGGTTTCTAATCATATTTTCTTACTTGCACTACATGCATTGATTTTAGTGTAGATGTTGATTTCTAATCATGTTTGATTACTTGCATTCGATGCATTGATTTCGGTGTAGATTTTGTTTTCTAAACTTGTTTGATTTTTTACACTAGATGCATTTATTTTAGTGTATATGTTGATTTCTGATTTGATGTAATTGGATGTACGATGGTACATTAATTTTAAAGTCATTGGATTAATCGTGTACATTGATTTCAGTGTAAGCACAAAACATTATTGAAAATGTAGATTTATTTTTGTGTTATAGTAATTAAACCTAATAATATTGGAGAGTAAGAGAGGCAAGGTATGACGTTTACTACACCAGCTTGAGTTAAATATTTAAATGTTTTATGATTTTGGTTGTATTTTTTCATATAATCGATATGAAAAGATAACAAAACTAACAAGAGTGACAATAAGAATAGTAGAAGAAAATAGTTTGAGATTGATCACAATGAAGGATATTTGTAATTTACTACATTCTCATTATTTACATTTCCTACATTTCCTATCATTCAATATTATTACATTGTCACTCTGCATTCAAAAATTTTATTTCATCAACTTTCATCACTAAATTATTTTACAATATTTATCATCTCAACAACTGAGATAACTAAAAAACTTTAAAATTAAAATAATCTATAAATCTCAAACATATTTAGCATATTTAAAATGGTTATATTAATATTATATCTATTTACATATTATTGATAAAATTAATCATATGTTCCTCATAGTATCGATATATTTTACTTGGCCCCACACAACTGAAACCATCCTAGATGCATATTAACTCCGGATCTATCATGCACCGAGAGGGATCAAATCACTCGAGGTGAAAATCTTTCCTCAAGTTTTTCACTCAAAAAGAGGGTTTCACCTTGATAGATTTGATCCCTCTCAACACTTGATAGATCCAGGGTTAAGATGGATCTAGGTTATTTTAGTATTCATAGTTCATATATTAACCCATTATGATAAGGTTAAAAATATAAGATCCTCTCATAAATACATTTTAAGATATCAAACATTGTCAAATTACTAAATTTCTTAGATTTTTTGAAAAAAATAAAAATAAAATAAAACATTATTATTAATTTTTTATAATATAATTTATTTTAAAGTTATTTTTGAAAAATTATATAATACCATTGTTATATCATATAATTAATATATGTTAGGAGTTATAAATTTCTCAATCTAAACATGAATCTCACTCAAGTATTATTAAGTTAATAATTCATTTAGATTTAAAAAAAACATATTATTAATTTTTTGTAATATTTTTTTTTTACATAATCGGGTGTTGTTTGTATTCAAAAAGAAAAAATTGGGAGTCTAGGCTCCGTTGTTACAGGGCAATAAGCTTGAAAAAAGAGACAGAGAGGAACATCAGTGAGGCCAGGTTCCCCTGCACTCCGATTATGCTTGACTGTTGAGAAGGCTGATCTTGTGTAGATTCGGACAAACTGTGACAGTAAAAAACTACATTTGTAAAACATGCTAAAGAGAAGTTGTCTTCAGAACCTGTAAGTCTTGCATTGAGTTGCCTTCAAGGCCTGTAGATCCTGCATTTGCTGTGTTGAAGCTGGGCTCAGTGTTTCCAATAATATATTCCTGGTTGCCATCGAACTCTGGGGCGTGAAAACAACATATGCCTCTACAGGCAATCTAAGGGGATTTGTCCTATTCATGGTAGGAAACAGAAAGACTCGAAGGCGTTACATTTGAGAGAGCCAAGAGGTTTGAAGCAACCTTTGTTTGCATGTGCATAGGCCTCCTTATTGAGGGAGCGAAGGACATGAATAAATCGAGTTTCTTGCATTTGTTGGGTGAGCGCATGACATCTATTTATTATTTGCTGAAGTGCTAAATTGGTGGTTGTCCGATTGTAGACCATTAAGCTGATGATGATTGCTGAATCTCTGATCACTATTGCTGTGCGAATGCCAAGATTTTGGAGCTGAATGAGACCTTGGTATAGAGCGAGGGCTTCAGCTCTGTTATTGGAAAGGGGACCTAATCCCCATTCGTATGCAAGGATGATGTCTCTGTTGGAATTACAAATCATTCCGCCCGCTCCAGCCTTACCAGGATTAGACTTGGAGGCTCCATCAAAGAATAGATAATGTGTGTTACTGTTTCTTATCCAGAGTGAAAACTCCTTATCCTTCATTCTAATTTTCCAACTGCTATTAGAGATTTGTTTACTGCTGGTGTCATTTCTATTTTGGCCATTGTATTGGCCCCTGTTACTTTGATCTAACATACATCCTATATAATTTTGTTCTTCAATGAAGAGCCCAGCTGCGTCAATGTTCCTTTGACATTTGACAGCTATTGTTTCCAGAGCGAGTCCTCTTGCCTTGTTATATAGCTTCCTGATGTCGATTTTTTTGTCTTTGAAGATTGTTTGATTGCGTGCTAGCCATATACGCCACATCATAGAGTACGAAAGGGCGTTCAAGACTCTTCTTGCCACATTGTTCTTCTTGCACTGCCAGGGGTAATTATTCTTCCATAAGTGTAAGAATTCGGCAATGGTGCTGTGGGAATCCTAGGGGAGTTGGTCCTTCAGGAAGGCTTCTTTCCAACAAGCAGTGGCGAAGGAGAAATTTATGAAAAGATGTTGAATAGTTTCCTCAGCTGCTTGACAGTTTGGGCAGCGGGAAGGACCAAGAATGCCACGTTTTTTCATATTATCAGAAGTTAGCACTTTCCATTTTAGAAGAACCCATATGAAGAATTTAATTTTTGGGAGAGTCTCTGATTTCCAAGCAGTTTTCCATTGAGTCCATATGGGCGTGGGACGTTCACTGTTACAGATTTGATGGTAGGCAGCTTTGACTGTATAGCTGGTGCCTGAAGGGTCCCAACAGAAACAATCATCATCGTTTTGTTTGGTGGGGGCGATACCATGGAGTTGAATCTGCAGATTATCCAGGCTTGAATGTAGCTCGTCAGGTATATCAAGGAAATTCCATCCTATCCAGAGATGAGTGTGAATATCCCATTTGGATATCTGGCTCAAACTATGAATCCCCTTGTTGCCAAGATAGGAGAGAATATATTGGGTTCCAGGCCTACTGTTGATAGGTTGTTGGCCCATTATTTTATCAGCCCCTAATCTAGTGTTGTTGCCCCCCTTGGGGACCTTAGAAATGTTTGAAGCAAGGATGGGAATTGCTTTCTTACACAACCCCCAGATTTTGGTGCAGGCTCTGAGAGGTATATCATGATCTAATAGAAGTTGTCTCGGAGAATTTAGATATTTGGTTTCCAGCACATTCTTCCACCAAGCAGAGTCTCCATTGATGAGTCTCCAGACTATCTTGCCACCAAAGACCAGGTTTAGGAGCTGTGGTGATCTGATCCCCAGCCCTCCATATTCATGAGGTTGAATAACCTGTTTCCAATTTATGAGGTTGTATTTCTTTCTTTCAGTTTTTCCCCCTTGCTAGAGAAAGTGACGGAGGATGGCTTCCACTTTGTGTTGAAAACTGGCTGGAGCTTGCAGGAGCATGAATTGATACAAGGGCAGAGAGGAAAGGCCTGATTTCAGGAGGATTAGGCGCCCTGCTGGGTTAAGCCAGAAGGAGCCCCATTGCTGCACTTTCCTTTTCATTTTGTCGATAATGGTGTCCCAAACTCCAGCTTTCAGAGAACCCACACTCACTGGCATGCCCAGATAAGATAAATTCTCCCAATCTAACTTGCAAGAAACCCCGAAGATGTTGGCAATGCTTTGAAGAGTTTGAGCAGTTGCGTTCCAGCCATAAATGCAGCTCTTAAGGTATTTGATCATGCCTCTGGAGTAACTCATATATCTGTCTAAGAGTGTTTTGAAACTGCGAGCTATAATGTTGGAGGCTCCTCCCATTAACAAGGTGTCATCAGCAAACTGAGAATGGTTTATATTTTTTACTCCATTCCCAAATTTAATGCCAGTGATAAGACCGGTGCGGTGTTTGTAATCAAGAGCGCTGCAGAAGGATTCAGCCATCAAGATGAAAAGATAGGGGGAAAGGGGGCAGCCTTGACGTAATCATCGAGAATATTGGAAGGATGGCCCTGGCCTGCCATTGATGAGGGGGGAGATTCAAGGGCCAGAGATGCATGCTTGGACTAGGTTGATGAAAGGTGAGGCAAGTCCCATTTTCTTTAGAACAGCAAAGAGGAAAGAATGTCTAACTCGGTCGAATGCGTTGGCTAAATCCAGTTTTAAAATGAAACCTTTTTCTTTTCTAACTTGGTTGGAATGAATAGCCTCTTGCACAAGCAGAATGGAGTTAGAAATTTGTCTGTTGGCTAAGAAACCTCCTTGATTCTCAGAGATGAGAGAGGGGAGGATAGGTTTGAGGCGGGTGGCTATGATTTTAGTCAAGATTTTGTATGAGGAGTTGCAGAGAGAAATGGGCCGAAAATGGGAGAAGGATGAGGGTCGATTTTCTTTAGGGAGAAGGGCAAGGTGGGTGGCGTTGGTGAAGCCTCCGATTTTGTTCTTGCGTTGGGTCCATTTTATCATTTTGACAAGATCTTTTTTTATTGTCCCCCAGTGAGATCTATAAAAGCTGATGGGGAAGCCATCTGGGCCAGGGGCCTTGTCTTGTTGAAGTGCCCAAATGGCTCTTTGTATTTCTTCTTCTTCTATATCCTTGGTGAGATCTGCATTGATTTCATCACTGATTTCTGTGGGAAGATATTGAAGCAGATTTGAGTAATCTTCAGCTTCTTTGGTTTCAGTTAAGAGCACGCTATAATGTTTTGAGGAAGCCTTTTTAATAGCATCTTGGGAAATTTGGAGTTGGCCTTCGTCATCAGTGATGGAGGTGACATTGTTCCTGATTTTCTGACTGTAGTCTGCTTATGAAAAAAGGTGGAGTTTTTGTCCCCTCCTTGCAGCCACAGCTGGCGTGATTTGATTCTCCATTTTTGCTCCTCCATACGGTTGGCACGATAAAGCTGGAATTAAAGGTCACATTCTCTAGCTTTGGATTCTTGGGACAATCCTTGTTCCTCTATAGTGCTGTGGATCTGCTCCAATTTGTTTTTGATTTCTGCTTTAACTTTCTCCGGCTCCTTATAGTGATTTCGTGCCCAGTCTTTTAAGGCGCTTTTGGTCCTTTTTATTTTTATTTCCCAAATGAAACCCAGCGATCCTTCAATGTGCTGGCACCATGTGTGTTTAACAATCTGATCAACAATGGGAAAATTTCTCCATAGTGGGTTGTACTTAAACAGAATGGGACCTAGTGAATAGTGAGCTTCAAGAACTAGCGCTATGGAGTAATGATCGGATGTTAAGAAGGGAAGAACAACAGAGCATGCCGTGGAGTAGGAGGAAAGCAGGGAGACATTCACCAATATCCTGTCTAGTTGCTCCATTATATTGTCTTTTCCCAATCTGCGATTATTCCAGGTGAACCTTCTATTTTTGGGGACAACATCTATGAGATCGTGATCCTGCATAATAGTTTCCAACTGCGTTCTGTAGGGGTCATGTGTGAAAAACCCCCCCCTCTTTTCGTTGGCGTGGAGTTTGAAATTGAGATCTCCTCCAAGTATGATGTTGCTGCTTTCTTCTTCATCAATGTCAGTTTGGAGAGAATTCCAACACTGTGCTTTGTGCCTATAGTGGTTTGGAGCATAGACATTGTAGATGACAATTTTTTTGTTGTTCATTAGGTTCTCTAGAGTAACTTTAATCCAGAATTGGTTGATTGTATCAGTTTTGTGCTTCCAAGCAGTGTGGTTCCAAAAGGTGGCGATTCCCCCTGAAGCTCCCCTAGATTCGCAGATGCTTCCTTCATATTGCTTGAGGCGATCAATAATCCCTCTCGTTTCTTGGTATCCTTGCTTTGTTTCTTGTAACATTAGTATTCCTGGTTTTTCCTGAGTTATCAGATCATTTAGAGTTGTGATTTTAGAGGGGTGCCCTAATCCCCTACTGTTCCAGGATAGGGCTTTCATCATTGGGTGAGAGGGGTATAGAGAGTTGCTCGCCCTCCTTGGTCTTTATGTGCCGATTCCTTGTTGTTTTGCCCCAAAATGTAAGTTTCTATGGGGTTTTGGGTGCCCATGGCAATATCTTTTTGGGCGTTTTCTTCTCTCTGCTGTCTGGTGGATCTCCTGCCTGGTCCTTATTTTCTTTGTGTGTCCAAATTGGCACTGTATTCTTTAGAAGAGCTTCTGGTTGATATTGATGTAGGAGGGTCATGGGAGAATGAAGGAGAAGAGATTGAAGGGGGAATGGGATCAAGAGAGCCATCCTGAGATGGAGGTAGATTGATGGGGGGATCATCGTCAAGGGAAATGGAGGAGAAGGGATTAGTTGACTCTAAGGATTTCTTGGGTGGGGAGGGCAGAGGAGACGAGGAGGAGGAAGGATTAGGTTTGAAGGGAGCAGATTTGGGAGGAGCTTCAGCTAACGGGGCAGCAGCAGTCTTTTTTCTCTTGACAGTTTCCCATTGTTTCTCAGGTTGAGCATTTTCATCATTAACAATTTTAGAGCAGCGATTCGCAAAATGGCCGTACTCGTGACATACCTTGCATTTGAATGGGATTTGTTCGTAATCCAATTGCTGAATGTGTGTCCAGTCATCCACCTTTAGCTTGATTTCCTCTGGGAGACCCTTGCCGAGATCAACTTCAACACATATACGCGCACAAGCTTGCATATTTTCCTTGGGCTCGCTCCGATCAATGTACTTCCCAACAGCATTGCCAATGGCTCGAACCGAGTCGTCTCCCCAGCAATGGAGCGGGAGATGCGAAAGCCGGACCCAGACCGGGACAACACTAGGGACATCCAGCTCGGGATCGAATTCTGGAGTCCATTTGTTCAAGTACATCCCTCTAGAGTCCATAAAATAAGGACTGTTTCTAAAGATTAAGTCCTTGTCTGCTCTTGTTTCAAAATGAAATGTGTAATATCCTTTCCCACAAAAGCGAATAGAAATTTTGCTACTAACTTTTTCCGCCCAGTTTTTCTCGATCCAACGTTGAACAATTTTGGGGGATGGCCATAAACCAGTGAATTTCCCAATGAGCCCCCGTTCAGCAAGTGAGAGAGCAGCCATTCTTGGCAAGGCAGGAGGCAGAACGACCTCTTGTAGACCATCCAGCTTCTTGACAAACTTAGAAAGGGATGGACGAGGGTGTTGAAGCGGAAGTGATTTGACTAGAGCAGAGAACGTTGTTTGAGCATCGGCCCCCTCCGTAGTATCGTCCAGAGGGGCCATGGCTGGCCTGCGGCCACAAGAAAGAACGAGAGACTCACATATGAGATCAACGGCAACGAGTGTTTTTGAGCAGCTCGCGGATTAATTTTTTGTAATATTATTTATGTTGAAAATATTTAAAAAATATATATTTCATGTATATATGACACACTTGTTATATTGATTAGAGTAATAAGAAAGATAAATATTAAGTTTGCATCGAGTTATCAATTCTCCTAAATCTTTAAATATATATATATATATATATATCATTTCATTTTTATAATATGTTTTATGTTACAAAATTAAAAAAATACATTTTATATAAATATAACACACTTATTCGCCATATAATTAACATAGGTTAAGTTTAATAAGAAAAATAGTATTAAGTTCTTATTATGTGATATATATATTAAATTTATGTTAAAAGAGATTTTTATAAATATATTATGTGTATAAAATATTATATAATAATAATCTAACTTTAAGTTATGATTAAGTTAAGCTTAAATTGGTGTATGTGACTTTTTGTTTTAAACAAAATTATGTATAGGAAATTTTTGTTTGATGCTCGCGTGTTCCTTTAAAGGCAGAATCCCTTCTCGAGATGGCTTTGTAAAATCTCTTAAAATGATTTTATTTTATTTTCCGCTATGATGGAAATCCCACTTACAATTTATCATTTTTCCCTTTTTGTATGATTTGTTAAACAATTTTTTTTGTAACTGTCAACAGTTACATGTAGTTACATTGGGTAACTATTAATTCCCATTCACCTAAATCAATTGTAAAACAGTAACTAAAAAAAGAAAATAAATTAAAATGAAATTAAAACATAACTAGTTGTTAAGTTCTAAATCCTAGAAACTAAAGAAATTAAAAAGAGAGCTCAGGTACAATGACCTGTAAACCTGTGAGACAAACACTCTTGTTTTCGTTCACCCTGAGCTGGATGCTCCTGCATCGGATGGCTTCTAAATTAGACACAAATTAAGGCTTACCTAACCTTTCTTAGACACATAAAGGCTATATTAAATCTCTACTTCTACACTTAATAATGTTTTTTAGCTTTAATATCCTTTTAGGAATATTTAGAGATAATTGCGTATTATATGCCTAATATCATTTGTTTTTTCCAGAATATTGAGAGTATATTGAGTAAATTATGAATGAGAGAATATAGAGATTTGTTCCCTACCAATAAGGAATGGAATATTATGAAGTTATTGAACAGATCCTGGACCTCCATTGATTGAGAAAATGTAGAGATGTGTTTCCTTCCAAAAGATGATCTTGACCTTTGCTTGTTTATAATGGATCTATCCTCCTTGGCATTCAAAATCAATCAAGGAATCAGATCCACAATTTTAGGGAATTGGAGGTAAACAATCCTCATCTTCAAGGAGGCTTCCCCTGAAGTTTCTTTGTATAAATAAGAGGGCCTAGTAGCTCACATCAATTTCGAATTAGATATCAGAGTTCTTGAGCTAGGAGAAATTCCTCTGTATTCATCATTTTGATCATTGATGTATGTACATTATTTCAAGTAAATGAAATCCATCTTATTTTTTTAGTTTGGGTTGTCTTCATAGGGGCATGAGCTCTCTAGGGTTAGGGCCTAACCCTTTGTACCCATTTCCCTTTGTATTTTGTAATTTTATTTATGTATTTAGTGTAGTTTCATTTTCTGGTTGTTTCCATTTAAAAAAAGTCCTGATTAAAAAGTTGGATCCAAATTTATCTTGCCATTATCTACATGGTTACTCTAATTCAAGGCTAAAAAAAATGTC
The DNA here is from genome assembly GCA_034641835.2 of Pinus albicaulis. NCBI lineage: Eukaryota > Viridiplantae > Streptophyta > Pinopsida > Pinales > Pinaceae > Pinus > Pinus albicaulis. The sequence goes on along the minus strand of CM076580.1, from coordinate 519,794,209 downwards.
TATGACCATGCATGCATCATTTATAGCTTATTTTTCATCCATTTGCTTCTTTGTTTTCTTATTTCTAAATCTTGCATATTAGCTAGTTTGCAATTGGTTAATGAATTTCGTGAAGTTAGCATTAGTATATATCTGCTCTTGGTAAAATGTGACTATTATGTGTCTTTAATAAACATATTTGAATGCTCGAGTTTCCTCAGAGATCACTTATCTTACTTTTGGTCCAACATTTTACAGTATCCCAACATACAAAGTTTTTCTACAAGAAGAGGAAAAGTGATATTTTCTGCTAGATGATAGTCTAGATTCCTCAAAGGAATGAAGTAGGCTCTTTCATCCCTTGTTCATCTATCCCAGCCACCCAAAATCCTCTTTCCACCCTTTTATATGCTAAAATATCTCTCGGTCCTATCTTTTAGCACTTACACGCTATCGTGTAGCACTATGAAAAATTCCTCCAAATGCATTCCAATTTGCCTCAAAACACTCTTAAAAACCTCTAGGAACTCTGTAATGATTATAATACCGTAAAAATGTATAAAAGGGATTCATAGACCTAGTAAAAACTTTGGTTTGGTTGATAAAGTAGACAAGAAATCATACCCAACAATCCAGTAGTAGCAATGTAAAAATTTGAAACGAGAACTATAAACTCAAAACTAGAACTGTCACTAAAAAATCCAAAAAAACATGAATAACAACCTAAAAATGAGAATTGTTGATGTTGGAATACTATTGCTTTTTTGGGGTAAATTTTCAATATTTTTAAAAAATGACAGTAAAAGGCAATCAAGGCCAAATTTTTTTGAGCAAAAACACCGTGAAAACAAAAGATGTTTATGTTGGGATAATATTTTTGTTTTTTCAAGGTAAATTTTCAACATTTTTTAGCAATGGAATTAAGGAAAATATCCTAACTCTGAAAAAATTTAAAATTCCAATGATTTTTAAGGATGAATTTAAAGATTAAATATTATATCTCTTAAAATCCTTAAAATTGAAGCAATTTTGAATCGTGGTGTTAAAGAGAAAATATGTATAACTCTTTTCAACAACAACATTAAAGATAAACTTTCATGACTAAAAAAAACTGTAAAATTTTGACAAATTTTCAGCCATGACATCATGGAAAAAATTTATGACTAAAAAAAATTAAAAATGAAAGCGTGAATGAAAAGCTCATTATACCAAGATAAATTTGTTTTTCAAATTCTAAAAGTATGATGACTTTAAAATATTAACCTAAGACAACTTGACATATTAACACAAATTTAAAATTCAATCATCAAATTGACACGACGTGTAGACAAACTCAATCCATTGTAAAGAAAAATTAAATATCAACCATGAAATTGACATATTGTGAGGCTAAACTTGATCATTTATAAAAAAATAAAATCAACAATCAAATATACACATAATAGTATCAGATTTCTAGTCGAGGAAAAAAGAAAATAAAACAAAATAATAAATAACTATATAAATAAATAAACATAAAAAATACAAGATTAAAACATTGAAAAAATTATAAATTAAGAAAACATAGAAAGTCAAAAAAATAATACAAGTAAAGAAAAATATATATTAAAACATAAAAAAAACATTGAAAAAAATAAAAATAAGAATAAAATAATAATAATAATAATATTAATAATAATAACAAGAAAATAGAAATATATATTAAAACATTAAAAAAATTAAAAGACCTGGAAAACAAATTGTGAAAACATATATAAAAATGACAAAATAAATGAAACATAAAATAAATTGTAAAAAAATAAAAAATTGCAGATCTAGATAAAGAGTTCATGATATGTAAAGAAGCTTGAAAGAGAGGAATTTGTGGAGTTGTAATGCATGAAGGACATGTGGTATGCTATGAGGAATTTGAATGAGCATAAGCAAAACTAGGTGATGCATGTTCTTGAGTTAGGAGTTATTGTTCATGCCTTGAACATGGGGAGACATTTTCTTCTTGATAGGAGGTTTATTCTGATGAGTGATCACAATAGATTGAGATACTTGTTTGAACAACATAATATTAATGTCAAGAAAGATATATGGTTGGATACTATCAATGAATTTTATTTCGAGATCATGTACATTAAGGGAACGGAGAAGAAGATCACATATTCTCTTAGTAGAAGAGTGCAGGTGATTCATAATGCAACAATGAGTTCTTATGGGATAAACTTGCAAGAGAAAATCTTGTAGGGAAGACAACATGATGATAGCTATCAATAGTTGAGGCACGAATTACAATAGCGGGGTGGAGCTGATAGGGATTAGGGGTATCATCTCATAATAGATGGCTTGGTCAAATTAATGAAGCTTATCTTGAGCTAGTTTCATGATAAGTCGTATTCACGTCACTTGATATATCAGCAGACATTAACAACAGTTAATACATTCTATAATTAGATGAGTTTGAATAAATATGTGGTTGATTTGCCACTAGATTTTTGGATTGTCAATAGGTAAAACCAGAGTGTAAGAATCCAGGTGGCTTATTGCATCTGATTCTAATTCTAGAGTGGAAACAGGAGGTCATTTCCATGTACTTAATTATAGGTTTTTCGAGGACATCAAAGAAGCATGATTCCATCATGGTTTTGGTTGATAGGTTAAGTAAGTAAAATCACTTCTTCATAGTTAAGTCTATGAATTCAATCATTCAGGTAGATCAGAATTTCATTAGAGAGAAGTGTGGTTGCATGGTGTTCCGAAGAAGATCATGTAAAATAGAGATTTCAAGTTCACATCCACATTTGGAAAGAGTTTTTATCGGTCTAGGATCAATGTTGGCTTTTAGTATATCTTATCATGCACAAACAGATGGACAAAGAGAGAGGGATAACAATATTTTTGAGGACATATTGAGGATGTCATGCATCAACAACTAAAGTGGGAGGAGTATATTCCGCTGGTAGAGTTTGTACATAATAATAGGTATTAATATTCGTTGAATATTAATCTATTTGAGTTTCTTTAGGAATGTAGTTGTAATATTTCTATCAACTAGAGTTATCTAGTGAACAAGGTGTTGATTGGAACACACATGTTGGCATAGATGGAACAAGAAATGAAGGTTATTAAAAGTAATATGACGGGAAAACTTGACAAGCATAAGGCTTTGGGAGAGAAAAACAAGTTATTTAAGGAGTTTCCAGTTGGGGAGCATGTGTACTTGAATATTAAGCCCAAGAGGAGCTCCATGAGGATTGGATCATGTGCCAAGTTGGCATCTTAGTATTGCATGCATTTTGTTTTCCATGTTTCATTTCTAAAGAGATATGTACAAGATATTGATCATGCGATTGATTGGTTTGTATTGTAGGTGGAAGTAGAGGGAGAATTCTAGCCAGAATCACAATACATATTAGAACAGAAAAAAATCATGCTCTAGAACCTAGAAATTGATCAAGTTAAAGTGCACTGGAATCACCTTGGGATCGACGAAGCTACGTGGGAGATGGTAGATCAAATGTAAGATTTGTATCCTTCATTATTTTTTGGTTTTAGCGAATGAGTTTTGGTATACGTATGTATATATGTGCAGGATTATTGATGTTGTGATGAGTTGTGTTACAAATCTCCAATAACCAGTATTTTTTTCATGTTTGTCATGTTGGTCATTGTCTTCAGTAGATTTTTATTGTAATTACTGCATGAGAGGGAAATTACAGGAAAAATGCAGGAAAATGAATAAAATAGAGACATCAATAATAAAAAGGATTTAGTGAACCAGTTTGAATCTTTGGTTAGTTTATCTTTTGTCATTTTTAGGTTGTGCCAAGTTAGAGAGAGAAAGAACACCAATATTTGAAAGGAAGAAAGAAAGAAAAATAAGGACAAATGAAAGTAAAGGAAAAACAAGAAAGCAAGGAGAAGGTTGGATCAACAACCTCAATTGGAGTTTTTGGCGCATAATAGTTTTAATGTGTGAATGTCTAACGAAGGTGTTAATTCATGATACATGAATTTTCTTATTTGGATCATTTATAGTGACTGAAATGTGTTTTTTCGTGTTTAAAAGTGGTTTAAGCCTTGAGTTTCCATTTCCTGGATAGCCATGGTGTGAACAAATTCGTTACTTGGTTGTGTTTTGGATTGCCAGAATATTTTGGAACCAGGTGAGGTGGTCTCAGGAAAATTTCCAAGGGTTGGGGGTCGAGATGGTTTCTTTTATGAAGTCCTTGATAGGTGGTTCGAGACAAGAAAATTCCTCAAGGTGTGGTGAAGAAATTATGAAGCATACAAGATTGTTTTGGTTTTTTCATTGCTTGACTAGTTTTGAAAAGATCATGGTACCTTGAGGGTAGAGTTCGTTTAACCTATGGATTCATGGGGTTGTTCATGCCTTGGTTTATCCCATGATATCCCACATTCATTATTGAAAATGGCACGATGGTGATTGGCTAAAAGAAATATTTAGTTCAGCTCAAACTATGGCTCAGTCCTATGTGGAAGTACTGACTTGGTTGGATTTTGCATATGTTAATAAGAGTTATTTTCCTTTTGTGATTTATGAAAATTTATACTTGTTACTATGTTTATTTGAGGGTTTTTCTTTCATGGTCAATATTATGGTTTTTTTATGGTTATAATAATTATTTAAGATATGTTCTATCTATGGATCTTGTTATCCTTCGATAAGTTAATGAATGGTTTATGAATGCATGGGCTAACAAATGGTGTTGTAACTACTTGAGAGTGAAATATACCTACTCAGAAATTTTTCGATGAAGTACATGAATTTATACTCAAATATGCATTCATGACATGTAGCTTTCATGTTTACCATGTGTTTGACTAAATGCCTAGTGTTTTCTAGCAAGTCTAGGTAAAGCTTCTGAATCATGTTTGAATGTTTATATTTTTTATCATGTCAAATATGAATCTCGAATTTTATAGGATTTTCAGGTAGTGCTCTAGAGGCTAGGCTAGGAAAGGACTCAGATCTCAGGACTGGAGGAGTGAGGCGAAGAATTTGAAGTCCTGCTGCTAGTACCTATTGTTATTATTAGAAAATCGTACAAGAAAAGGCGACATTATTCAATGTCGGGGAGAAGGATTTACAGGTCTAAGAGACATTAGATAATTTTAAAGTATTTAAAAAATCTCTAAGATCTGAGGAAAAATCAAATTTGAACTAATCAAATATGCTTTTGCACACAAAATCCTTCAATTATCATGCCCTTGCTCTCCTTTTGATCCAAAAGGCATGCAACCCTAGGAGTGGAGGAAGTCACTTTACGGTACCACAAAAGCATAGTCCAGGACATTGATTCCACACTTGAAGCTACCTAAGGACAACGACCCAAGCCTCCTTAGGACATCAAGGGAGCACATAATGGAATAAATGTGGTACATAATGGAATCACCCCCCTCTCTTCGGTCACCATCCACAATGTACCAAGAGAGGGAAGGAGGATTTGAATTGTCCTGTAAAAGGCCACAAAGATATGAGTAACATGAGAGCACATTGTTATGCTAGCTAGAATTGCCCCAAGAAATACCCACAGTGTGTGATCCATAGTAGAGATAGAGGGGACATAGTTGTTGGCCATCCAACAAATCCAATCCACCATAGTAGAGAGAGGGAGACTTTGTGCCAAGGTAGATCGGAAGTAAAGACATCCTTGCATAAGGACTTAGAACCCCAAGTTTTAACGGCCCCTTGGAAAGTGGGTTAAAGTTTCATCCTCATTTCCTACCAGCAGTCAATAAGAGGGGACATAAGCGTTGATATTTGGATTATTGAAGTTCTTTGACTCTATTTAGAGCTTTTGTGTTTTTTTTTAGTTTTAGTTTACCTTTTATGTTTGAATATGCATGCTATTTCTCTATATAGTATGTTTATGTCCTAGCATGTTCCACTAACTTGCATGACTCCATATAGTTTCTGCCTATGACCAATAACTTAAGAGGTAATACCACACCCCTCAAGTTGGTGTGATTTCATACATACTTGCATGTTGAGGTGGTAAATCCCCTCTGCTGACAGCGGTGAACGCACTAGCCCTAGGGTGGGTCTAGCAACAATCAAATCACACAATGATGTTGGTTCCTAGTTACAAGAAAGACAAAGATCACGATAAGTGACCTACCTCAAATCCCACGTTATTGTTGTCGAAAAAAGAAGCGGTGCTCTTCATCCCTTGCTCGATAGATCACAGTCCTTCTGTTGACTCCGTCTAGACACCTGTACACATGCAGAGAAATGGCAACATACAACATAATACTTAAAGCACGTAACTATATATCAGTCTAAGAGGATATAATTCATTACATTTCATAAAAGAGTAAACACATGAATGGAACCAAAATCTGATTCACTTATATTAATGATGAAAAAAAAGGAGATTACAACCAAATTCTTTGACGCTATGATATTCCTTCGGTGGGGCTTGCAATGAAGCGCATCTCAATGAATCCTGTCGGGAATTTGGACAAATCTCTCTCTTACGGGGATCTTCTCGGCTCTGCTTTCAATAGTTGCCCGGCTATAATTTTCCTCCAACAAGTTCAGCTAGTTTGTTAATGGAGAGGGCAAGCTTTTGTAGATGGAGGAAAGGAAGTCAGGATCCCTATAATCATGGGATAGACCCTATCTATTAGGAAGGTTCCATGAGAGGTGGAAAAAAACTTCATATACATGGAGATCCAGAGCCAAACCGCTCAACTTCTTCTGATGATTCATTCTGGAGTTTGTTAGAACCAAAATTCCGCAATTTAGTTTTAAAAAAATTCCTTAACGAGCTTGGTGCGAGTGAGACATAGGGACAATGCACCAATTAGCGCGCCCTCTATTGTGGATTTCCCCCATTGGCGCGAGGGATGAACTGACTAGTCACACCAAGGCTAAAACATCTGTTTTTAGGGTTTTCTAGAGGAAATGTTCTTCAGAAGAATGTTTATCCTTAGGTAGGAGGATGTTAAGAAGGTGCTTTCAGGAAATGTTACTACTCACAGGTCACGAGAATATTCCTCCAATGTGTGGGACGGGGGATTGTAGGGACGGTGACAAAATACTGTGTAATAGATGCCCCCTAAAGCATGAGGTCTAAGAGAGAGCGAGGGGTGAAATGCTTTAGGAGAATGCGCCCAACTGAAAACACTGCCGTCAGAAAACCTGCAAAGACAAATACAACGAATATCTCAGATACATGATATGTGGTATGGGCGCAACCATCCACAATAAAGTGTACAAAAACTAGGATCCAAGGTATGGACGAAACCAACCAGTAAATAAGGATCAACAAGTAGACTCAGGTATGGTCGCAACCATCCAATCAAATAAGTCATGTAATACATGATAATAATCCACAAATAATCCATAGCCTGGATTTATATTAGACAAAATCCAGGGTCTTGCGCTCCATCTCGACTTGAACAGAGTACAAGTTCAAGCATGCGAATATGTGAGTTGAAGTTGAACATGCAAGAACATCATCTGATTACCAGCCAATAATGAAAGCCATTAACAAAAGTGAGAGAAACCACCAATAATTACGATGGCCCTCAAGGTACGTGAGGTACAATCCATGGAATGTGAACAGTGAGCTGGCGTTGAATACCTGTAGAATCATCCGATCGAAGGTCAATAATGAAAACCTTGCGTCGAATGCGAAAAACCTGCCATTGAGACATGCAGGCTCCAAGGTACTTGAAGGGAGTCTCTAGACCAATTTCTTGGATAATGAGCTGAATTCGACAGGAAGTGACCTTGATCGAAGGTCGGCCATAATGTTTCCCACATCATCGGCACGAGACAGAGGGACATAATTTTTGTGAATCAAGATCGACAGAGAATCAGAGGGAGGTTGAAAACTGTAGAGGCCAACTTCTCTTGAACATATTGGCGGCACGACATTATATTTGGCAGTATTTAACATCAAAGGATCTGAAGTCATGGTGACATGGAAACAAATAGATGAGTGGTAAAAATAGACTACCCAAACCCATAGAGGGAAGCAGATAACGAGATGAGATGTCCCCAACCTGACATGAATTGAGATGAGATGTTCAAGAGCGACATACTGCCGACATGACTATAATATTGGTTCCATTTTTCCCCACCATTCCTAGCAATTACCCCAATTATTTTTGAAAACAAGCTTGAATGGGATAGCATATGCTTGCGATATAAGTTTTTCCTTCATACAAATCCATCCTAGTACATTTAATGAGCCCTAGGAAGGAGGAACACGAGTAATGTCATTACAACGGATTCCGATGTCATCAGGTCTTAATGAGTCTTACAAAGGAGGAACTCAACGTCTTTTCATGTTTATAGAGTTTGAAAATACAATAGAAAAGAAATCTCCAAGAGTCCCTTTTCATAGATAGTCCCACAGATCCAAAGAGGTAGAAAACTATATCTGAGAGAACCTCCTAGTCACAATAGGCTAGGGTATTCCTTTTTCATAAATAATCTATCCCAGCTCGAAAAAGGGGTAAACGTATACTAATTAGATATCATTTCGTAACCATTTAACAAGTTCAAAATGACAAGAGTCTTGACAATATTTTCAATTTTTAAGAGGTCAGAAAAGAGCTGAAAGTTGGCTCCTCCTAGAGGAACGAGTGGTATAAATGGTAGCAACTAGTTCCGGTAATGGTGGACCTGCTCAGAACTAGTAAAGGTTAAGAGGCTGGCTAACAAGGCCACTCATCGCAATGGTTCGTCAAGAATGGGTAAAACAACCAAGCGAAGGCATATGATCGGCCAAGCTGATAGTGACAATGGAATGAGAAAACCAAGGCTCATCTGACAAAATAGGCTAACAAAATGGAAATCACAAGAGGTAAAATAGGAATGGTTTCATTTTTACACAAGCTTGAAATCAGAAAACTCTCTTGAAGTTGGTTTCATTTTTACCCAAGCTTGAAACAAAAATAAACTATGCTTGAAACCTAAGCATTTTTACACAAGCTTGAAATGGAAAAAAAAATATGCTTGAAATGCTCAGATGCTCCCCCAAAGTGATAGTGACTCAATTCTAGGCACATGCCCCTGCTTTAGTCCATGAATGTCGTATGGAGTGAAGGTTCAAACAACAAGATGAAGAGAAAGACTCGCCTGGATTTGATGAATTTGACGAGATATGATCAAAGACTCGAATTGAACGTGGACGTGTTTCATTTTTTTAATGAGGCTTTGATTACATCAAAGAAATATCCTCAAGACTTAATTCATTTTTTAACGAGGTTGTCTGTAAGACTAACTATCCCCGACACCTCATATATTTTTTAAGAAGCTTGACACAAGAAAAATGTGAAATCTACTTCCTGATCACCTTGTTTCATGGTCTAAGGAGCTTGGACACTTCAGTAGATAAAATCATGCCCGATAGACTCTATCATAATGAATAAGAATTCATCATTTCTGCTGCTCTCCCATTCGATGGAAGGAAAACATCTTGGAAGTCTGGACCCAAAGCCTCCAACACACGATGTACAATGGAACTATCACTGAATATGGGCACATGACAGGTAGCCACATAATAGACATGTGGCAGGGATGACACAACTAGTGGATAAAGATCCAATAGGGATTATGGCGGGCTAGCTTCCATATTAGGACCAAATAATGCAAGTTGATCGTTGGTCACGATCTGAGCTTGGTGCGGAAAACACATCACATGAAAGAGGGAGGAGACAAGTGCTCCCATGAAATAAGTATAATCGTGGCCCAAGAGTAAATTAAAGTCCAAGGGGCTAGGAATAACGATCACATCCATATGGATAGTTTTCCCTCCCAAAGTAACAGGAAACTTCGGAAGGATCCCTAACGGTTGACTAGTTCCTCTGTTAAATGACAATAGATTTTGCGTAACAGGAAAAAGTAGCGGCGAACTGAAAGCTTGCCATGTAGTTGAGGATAAAATACTAACAGAAGCACCTCCATATATAATGGTGGGGTATGACCAGATGGGAGGCCTGTACTGTGATCTCAAAGGGCACATAAGAAGGAAGGCGATAACCTGCGAATTGACCCCAATCAAAGGAAGCGACCAAAATACTTGCAGGGGCTACCATCGAACTGAGATGGTCTTCCCCTGGTGTTATGAGAGAAGAAGAAGCATCCTCTGCCACTTCCATCATGGAGGTAGAAGGAGTATCCTCTGGGACCTCCATCATGGGAGATGGAGGAGTAGCTTCCTGAGATATAGGGACAGAATAATATTTCTCCAAGTCTGAGGAATCTGAAGAAACAAGAGGAATCTGAGGGATGTGAAATCCACTCTCAACGGAAAATACATGGTGCACCGCAGACGGGGCCAACTCAACTGATCCCACGACCAATGGTGGTTCAGGGATGGATTCATGATGGTGAATTTTTGGGGGAGCGGGATTAACCAAGGGTGACTCTTGACTGATCATTGAATCAACTGGTGAAGGACTCAAAGAAAGCTATTTATAAGCAGCAAGAAGGCACGGTGTAGAAACAGTCGAGTTGTCCAAAACTCTCTTGGCTTCATCCATATATGGACAAATTTGAATGGCATGGTGCCCTTAACACAACTTACAGGGATTGGTGAGCTTACCCTGAATCTTAGGAGCTTTACCAACACTAGCTAAATATGTGCCCCCAACCTGACTTCCGGAAGCCAAAGGAAACGGCGGATGACTGTTGGACCATACTTTGAGCACCTTGGGAATGCCGGGGAAATCTCAAAGAAGATGGTTTCCCTGGCACAAAATGTAAGGGAATTTAACTTTTCATGGAGAGTTGGAGGGTTTATCAATGGAAAATGTCTTAGACAGAGTGATTGCAGCCTTAGCCCCTCCCTTATCATAATTCTTCTTCTTTGTATTATTATTCTTCTTCGTAGCCACCTAGGTACTAGAATCCAAATTTTCACCAGGCGAAATAGAAGATGAGGACAAAGAAACACGCGAAGAAGGGGAGAGGTCCACCTTTGAATCAACATGGAATTTCTCAGGCGGAGGAGTGGATGGTATGGTAGCCAGAATGCTTGAGACTACAAAGGTTGAAAACAACCAAACAAGCAACCCAACAGTTAACCTAAGGAGGGATAATGTGGCCAGATAAGGAGCACCAATATTTCCTAAAGCAGGAAAAGGACTAGGATTCCCTCTAGAGGGGACTCCTTGATTGGAAAACTTTGGAAAAGTTGGCATCACAAACGACCCTTAAATAAAACACTAAGGAAAAAAATTCTAACCAGAAATATTCCGTGGGCGATTAATTTTCATATTTTAAGAGTCGAGAAACAAGCAAAAGGTGATTCTATCACTTTCAGGTTGGACACGAGCTTGAAAGGACAAGAGCTTGATGATATTTTCAGTTAAAAGAGTCAGTAAAGATCAAAGTGACTTCTCTGGTAACTTAGGTATATGGGTGTAGCAGATATCGGTGAACTACCATATACACATTGGTAAAAATGAAAGAGAAATCAACCAAGGAATTAATGTATGTGTAGGTAATCTCTCTGAGTGCTGTGTTCGGTGTATCATGGGTAAAAGGCGGCAGACTCAGCTTCCTAGAGATAAAGGATTACAACCTCATGGGGTCTCCCTTTATATACTCAACAGTACGAGGAGCACAAGTTCATACTAGCATTTTCTGTAGCCAGATGGCAAGCGACAACTACTAGGCTTAAAGACGCCGAAACATGTCTCTACCTTAGACTACTAGATATTCCGTTAATTTTTCAATGTTGCCTTAAGTTAACTCACTAAATTTTTAAGTTGACCTTCAATTTACATTTCAATTTCAGGACCTATCAAATTTTGGATCTCATAAAACCTCTAAATGCACACTACATGCCACAAAATATCACTTTGTTCAATGAAGAGCTATCTACGGGAGAGTCAAGAGATTTTCAAATAACAACAAAATGAGCACAAAAACATCCACTACTGGCTCTAATGCAAGCTAACGAAACTAGAAAACTTCTCTATAGAGTTATATAACAGTAATAATGTGAAAGAGCTTTCAATTTTCACAATGCCAAACCAAATGCAAAAGATCTTGTTTTTGTATTTTTCAACATGTAAGAGAAAATGCACTAAATGAATGAAAAAACTAATGAAAACATCAATTCGAGGAATAAAAAGAAGAGAGCTAAAACAAACAGGTTCACTCAATCCAGACACATACAAACAAGACTCAAAGTGACGATGAAATCCCTCAAAGTGAAGAAGGATCTCGAAAAATACTCACACAAACTGTGTAATCTATGCTTGGAGCAACACAAATCGAAACTGAATGACAAAGAGAACAATCACTCAACTAATGCAATGATACAATGGAATCTAGAAAAACAAATGCAAAGAATTCAAAATGTAGTCGAACAGGAACGCAAGGACCTAAAACTCCCACAGGAGGCTCAATGTACTGAAGCACCTAGAAGCCCTAGGGCTAGAATGCAAAACTGATAGTAAAGGGAAAACAACCAGAGGACAAGTGGTAAACACAGTCAACAATGACTTCAAGGCACTCAATCAATCAGAAAAATGACACCAGGACCAAAACTCAAGCTTAGAGAGCCTAAAAGCAAGCAAGCCTTAACACCAAACAGAGTTGGCATGCCTGTTTGGCTGTAATCTGTGCCCAAAAAGCATTGGCACAAGGGCGTAGCTAGAAACAAGCACCAATTGGCACGATTGTCAAGAGCTAAACCGTGCCAATCGAGTTTACTATGGGGAAAAGATGAAAAAGGACAAATAGAGACTAGATCTGGTCTTCTAGGGGCTGAACAGGGGTTTGACACTAAGGGAGGTGAACCAGAAGAGCAAATAAATCAATCAAAAGCCAAAAAAAACCCAAATGGAAGGAGGACTAACTCCCACTGATCCCCAGTGGAGTCACCAAATTGTTGAGGTGGTAAATCCCCTCTACGGACAGAGGCGATCCCACTATCCCTACAGTGGGTCTAGCAACAATCAAATCATGCAATGATGTTGGTTCCTAGTTACAAGAAAGACAAAGATCGTGATAAGTGACCTACCTCAAATCCCACACTGTTGTTGTCGAAAAATAAGCGGTTATCTTCATCCCTTGCCCGAAAGATCACATTCCTTCCATTGACTCCATCCGGACACCTATACACATGCAGAGAAACGACGACATACAACATAATACTTAAACCGTGTAAATATATATCAGTCAGAGAGGATATAATTAACTTCATTTCATAAAATAGTAAAGACATGAATGGAACCAAAATCAGAGTCACTTATATTAATTATGACAAAAAGCGAGATTACAACCAAATGCTCTGATGCTATGATCTTCCTTCAGCAGTGCTTGCAGCAGAGCGCGTCTCAATGAAGCCTGTCAAGAATTTGGACAAATCTCTCTCTTACAGGGATCTTCTCAGCTCTTCTTTCAAAAGTTGCCTTGTTATATTTTTCCTCCTACAAGTTCAGCTAGCTTGCTAATGGAGAGGGAAAGCTTTTATAGATGGAGGAAGGGAAGTTGCGATCCCTATGTTCATGGGATAGGCCCTATCTCTTACGAAGCTCACATGAGAGGTGGAAAACCACTTCCTATACATGGAGATCCGGAGCCAAACCACTCAACTTCTTTTGATGATTCATTCTGGAGTTTGTTAGAACCAAACTTCCACCATTTTTTTTTTAAAAACATTCCTTAATGGGCTTCGCGTGAGTGAGACAAAAGAACAGTGTGCCAATTAGCATGCCCTCTAGTGTGGATTTCCCCTATTGGCGTGAGGTATGAACTGACTATTCACGCCAAGGCTAAAACATCTATTTTTCGGGTTTTCGAGAGGAAATGTTCTTCAGGAGAATGTTTATCCTCAGGCAGGAGGATGTTATGAAGCTACTTTCAGGACATGTTACTTCTCACAGGTCATGGGAATAGTCCTCTAATGTACCGGACGAGGGATTGCAGTGAAGGTGACAAAATACTATGTAACAATGCACCAAACACATTAACATACGATTGGCGATGCCACTAACATTTATTTCCAAGGTTATGTGCTAGTGCCTGTTTACAAAGACCTCTGTCTTTGTTGTGGAGTTGGGCTACAATTGCCCCCTTTCTCTCCATGAGTCCCTAGTTCATCCCAAGTGATATAATGAAGCAGAAAAACTCAAAATAATTAAATTTGTAGGAATTTGCACGCATTTCCCACAGACAAGTGCACCCAAGGCGCGCGTTCAGAGCTAACCTACGTGGAGACATTGTGCCTGTTTCAGCGTTTTGCACGAAAAAAACATAATAAGAATTTTCTCTAGTATTTCCATATTTTCCTGCTTGTAAAAGTTCCTGGCATCCCATAATACATCTACCAGCACTGGTTGAGGTGCCCAGCAGCTTGCTAAAGCTCAATCTTAGCTTCTTTTGGTAGGTTTGGTGTTAGTTTTATTTCAAGTTGATTTTTTCAAAGTTCACACATAGTTTAATTATGGGGGAAAAATTAAATTGCAATCTAAAATTTTTTTATGTTTTGCAAATTTAGGTACCAAAACACCTAGATAAATAGCTAAAGTAAGTGGCCTAAGTCCACTCATGCTTAGCTAGTTCTTTTTTCTAGTGTAAAAGTCATTAGTTTAGTTCAATTTTTGCACTAGGATTTCAGAATGAGGATCGAATTGTCGATAGAAGAGCAAATAATCTCTATTTCCTTTTCACCCTTCGTTGGCACTAAAAATGCATATGAACATTCTCTATTCAAAACACACCATCTCCCTGTAGGTGATCACGTAGATTAACTAGGAAAAATTGAAAGCGGTCCATATCCGCGCATGTTTTTCTTTTGAGCAAGGAAAAGTATAACATAGTTTAATAGGGGAATTTGGAAAGGATCATCTGATATCCACATGTTAAAACTATGTGCTTGTTCAATTTTTTTCTCACAAACATCCACACAAAAATAAAAGCAAAGAAACCTAAAACTAACTTAACAAAAATCACTAAATTCTCCCCACAAGGGCCACAACAAAATTTATAGTATAAGTTAGGATCAAGGGGTGTAGGTATCCAATAAGATGACTTGATCATTCTTCATATTGAAACATAGAATTTGACTATTTAGGCAGCCTTCAAATCCACTTATCATCCCATGGAAAAGAAAACCCGAGCGTGATAGAGACCTGATTCAGAGGGGGTTAGGCGTAGGCGTAGTGCAGGCAGGTATCAGTTGGGGCTACCTGACCCAACTGATACTCAGTACTATTAGCTGAATTACCGAAAATCCCAAGACTCGAATGCTCACATGGGATGGTGGTGCATAGTGGCTGAAACTAGGGAATCCTTTCCCTATAGGTGATGGTGCAGGCAAGCATTAGATCCTCTACCCTTACCTTGGTGGATTTTCTTCGGCTAACTGGGGGCATCACCAATTCTTACGGGATGTTGTTCCAGCACTCGCAAGATATCTTTTCAAGGCCCAGTTACATCTGAGTGTGTGAGGATGATTATATATTATAGGATTTTAGTATCATATGCAAACAGACAAAAACCATATTTTTTGATTGATTGATCACATAGGATTAATTTAAAGGGAAAAATTATTTCATTTTCGCTTTGTTTTATGTATGCGAACGGAATTTTTCTTTGATCCAATTGACGCTAGAATGGACGAAGGACCTCATCGATCTTAGACGTTTTCAGACCTCTGCGACGAGAGGGGTTCCAAGTCTTTCGCCATAGGTGTCAGCCATGGAACAATGCCACCATTATTGGTTCATTCCCTTATTGGGGCTTTTGAACCTCGGGGTCCCGCTCCCAAAGCCACACCACATACCACTCCTCCCACAACCCCTAGAGGGTAGAGTAGTGCTACCCATTCGAGAATCCAATCGAATACATAGTAAGGTACGTCACAAATAAACCCTCTTCATAACCATGACATTGTGTTTTCATAAGGTGCAATGGCTAGAACCTCGCAGTCACCTTTTCTAGCTTCGTTAAATCTACCAGATTTAATCAAGTTGACAAACGAACCCATTGCACACAGCCCCATATGGCCTCCCATGCCCACAAAGCTCCCTTTGGACATACCAAAATTCGAAGGAAAGCGAGCGAAAGACCCACGATATCATGTTATGAATTTCCAACTATGGTGCTTGTCGAACAACATCGTTGATGATACTATTATACTGAGAATGTTTCAATGCACTGTGAGAGGAGTAGCAGTGAAATGGTATGTGGATAAACCCTCTACTACATATGTAACCCTTCGCACCCTCTCCATTGTGTTCCTAACCTATTTTCATTTACCCATCCACCATGATTCTATAATGGAGTTACTGACACAGTTTAGGTAAACCCTCACTATCCATATCTCGGACCATCTCCACGAATGGCGACAATGTCATAGTTTCTGTAAAGTCAAACTTGACGATTGAGTACTGTTAGACCTATTCCTAAAATCTCTCACTATAGAGATTTCGAAGGATGTGGTGTAACAAAGGCCCATATCTGAAGAGGTAGCCATTAGTAAGGCCCAACAACTTGAGATGATCTATATACAGTCAGGGTATATTTACAATATCCTATGGAACGCCCCACACCTGCAAAATTACAAAGAGTTTCCAAGCATGTCTAACTACGCAGACAGTTTAATTGGGTCGTTGACCCAAAGTTACCTAGGCAGTAGCGTTCAAAACCTTGATTACACATATGATTCGACCCAGAATGTAACATAAACCGGCTATCAAAGTCATCAAATTCCTCTCCAAAATTTTGACCAGTAGGGCAACATCTGATCGCCATTAGCATGGAGGACTTTATCCTCCCACCTAGGGGACCTAGTACGTAGATATAAATGCTGACGAAATATCTCCCCTCAACAACCATCCAAAAACTAGGGACTGCATTATGCTCAGTCCCCAACAAAAGACCCACCTATGCAAAATAATGCACTAGTGAACTTTGTACATCCTTCCCAAAACCAACCGCACTAACCATAGAACCAAGAGAAATATCCCCCTAACGTGGATAAGAAAAAAGGAAAAAACAAGCCTAAAGGAAATTATAGAGAGGGGGACAACAGCTAGTAGCGGCCTCTACAATATTAGGCTAGAGGCAACTCTAACCAAAATCAAAACTAGGAGCCAAGCAATGCCCAATAGTAGAACAAAAGGCCACCTCTTCGAACAAACCACTCTTGTTCGATATTTGGTGAGTATGGCCATTACACTCACCAGTGTCCCAACCTCCCTTAGCTAAAAAAGCTGCAGAGTAACTGTGGACAAGGGGGATCAACCCAACAGCCAATCATGTAGGATTCCTTCCGTCGTCAAGGGACAGTTAGCACACAGTAACAAACTCTCGATGATTATGGAAAGAATAGCCACAAAATCTATATGACTTGTGAGGAAATATTTTTTTCAAACAAATAATCGAAATTACAACACCCCACTAGACACCAACATGTCAGGGGCTAGTAACAGTGCACCGAATGCATCTTTTACCATACCAAATATTCATATTGAACCTTTGCTGAAGATGGTTAAGGGACCAACTAGGCGACCAGGAAACTATTCCAAGGCAACCCATAATTATAGCATTGTGGATTATCTAGCTCAATCTCCCGCTGCTATGTCAGCTTTGGAGGTATTACAGTCATGCCCAAAGAAATGGAAATCCTTTCTTTCTATGTTAGGCACTATTGACCCTACCAATACATGCCTAATGGCTTCTGATTTAGACAAAGCCACCCCTAGACTTCCATTGATGGTCGCCTTTTAGATATCAATATCATTCCAAAATATTACCATTCAATGATGTGTCATCGACGAGGGTGCATCCACATGAATCATGTCAAAGAATTTTTGGCATAAGTTGGTGTATCTCAAGCTAAATCCATCAGACATCATGTTTAGAGCATATGACAGTCACCCTTCAACCCCCATCAACCTCCACCAAAACGTCCTGGTCCGCTTAGCCAGAAATATGGTCCTTATAGACATTGAAGTTTTGGACACCCACTTGGACTATAATATACTCCTTAGTTGGAGTTATATGTAAGCCATGTCAGCTATATCCTCCTCCATCTTCCGAACTATGATTTCCCCCCATGAGGACCGCATAGTTACTGTCGACCAACTGAAACATAGCAAAAAGTGGCCCCTAACGAGCACCGATGTAATTTTACCATATGTAGATACATCCTTAGACATGCTTCCACAGTACCAAGAATATGTCCTCGGCTAGTTCAAACCGTCATCCATCCTAGGATCATTCCTAGGAGATCCCCCTATTTTACCTGAGTCATCACCTGATGTCACAGGGGCATTGGTGTGCATGATGTCAATATCAAGCACCAAATCTAGTTAGGACATGGGCACAAGTAGTAATGACACCGATTCCTTTGCCATGGCAGCCTCTCTAGCCTACGCCACTTCCCAAACCCCTTTCCTCTACCCCCTAGCTGGTTTCGTATCCCAGCAGGTTTTGGTAATAGTGGTGTTACCAAAAATATTATTTTCAATACCAGTTTGGTATCTGATTCCTCCTACTGGTACAGGAGCCACACACATCACTGCCACTGGGTGAAAGCCCCTCAGTTTTTAGGAGGCCCCACCCATTTAGGAAACGGTCGAAAAAATCCCTGCAAAGGAAATTCCCATTGCAATACCAATGATTATGGCTAAGAAAACTGAGAGAAGAGGAAAGAAGCTGGAAAGTACCGCCACTGAACGAGAATCACCAGTTTGCATGATATTTGATATAATAGGACACATTACCCATATATGCCCATATATGGACAAATTAAATCCACTCTGAGGGTCTGAGGCAAACATCATGACATCACGTTCCCGTAAAAAAGAACCTGCCACCAAAGGTAAAGGCAAAGCATTGTGTACCAATCATGCATGTACTATCTGCCGCAGTTATGGACACTATACCAATCATTTCTTAGAAATACCATGATATAGAGATGCCTTGCACGCCATTGAGCGATCCTATCAAGAGGATCCCTCCACCCAGTCATCTGGAGATGAACCTCATACCATCCTATACCTACAGGAGGAACGTCAGTCACCAGAAAGATGCCCGTTCAAATTTCCCCCTCCTATCATACGTTGCACATTGTGTGATGAATGTGGTCACTTCATCGAAGAATGCGCAACCCTGTAACTCATCCATATATGGTATGCTATAGAATCGGTTTACTACGTTGGATTGTGGGCAGCACAATTCAAATGTCGTCTATGCGCTGACAACAACCTTCTGGAAAATTTCCACTACATCCCCCAATTTTGATTAGCACTCAATATTTTGTGCTCAACCATAGTCCATCTCTCATAAGAAGATGGCACAGACTTGGAATCCATGAAAAACTCAATAACCCAATAATATGTGACAAGAAGATCCATCCTATTCTTTTCAGTTGAAAAGCGACAAATCAGGGAACCCCTAGTTACCCCCAACATCTCTCTGCAGAAAATGCCAACATGTGCGTAATGTAAAATTCCAAATCACATGGTTTCCACTTGCCCTAATTTAGTAGAATTACGATGCTGGTACCCTGCCATACCACAAACTAAGTATGACGGGACCCCCATATCTAGGCTATTTTTCCAAGTAGGCCAGGGAAATAACTGTGGATAGTGTTTTACTTATATCTCACGAGTTTGTCCCCTCATTGATATGATTCATACAATAGGGAAGAAACAAGATGATCTCCTCAAACAATATAGAAAGTAAATCACCCCCAGACTAGAAACCCCACACCCACATCAACATAATGGAAAAGCTGGGATGGCGCACCAACCAAGCATAGCCCAGGCAAAACTAAGGATAACGTGCAAGATATGTAACCTAAATGACCACTAGGTCAAGCAATGTAAAGAAATGAATCCCCTTGCAAAAAAATTTCGTACAATCTCTTCTTGGCCACATAGACTTCTCTCTAACTAAGAGAATATCACGCGTACCTATTGCTAGATTTGTTTTCACTTTCACCAAAATATTAAATGTGAGCATCTCCCCAAGCTCAGAGTGGCAAGAGAAGCATTATGTCTACACTCCCCTAAAGAGCTAGTTTCACCTAAGCTAATGAAATGGAAATGAAAGAAGAAGACCTCCTCTTCTACAACGGATCCTTTCCAAGCCTCCATATCTGAGATGAAGAGTAGTGTTGGATCCCACACAAGCTACTCTGTTGGAACAATGGTACCATGCACCATATGCACTAGCCAGAACCACAAACCAGAGGTATGCCCGCTAATGGAAACATTCAGGCACCTCTGCACCAAGCACAATTTCCACCAACAAGAAATTGACTACCCTAAGAGGGGACCCAACTTGGCAGTTACACAAAAACCCATCATGGAGATTCTTCCCCCATAAAACATCGATGAAACGATACACCATATACGATTCATATCCTCATGTATCAAAACTATGACTCGAGTTGTCTTCTGATCTGCCATAGATGTCGAGTTAGCTGCAACTATGAGAGTAGTTGTACCTATGACAATGTAGACCCAATCTGTCTACACTCTTTCGACTGCATATGGATCCACCACATCGAATATGGAATCCTTCTCATGTCTCTCAACTAGCTCTATAAGGATTGAACCTATTCAGAATAACCTTGCTTGGGATCAATCCCCCTTAGGATCCCTATTTCATTCGGATGAGGACATCTAAGAGGTAATGACGGAGCCAAATTATCCATGGGATGCAATGCATCACCATTTTATTTTTTCTCCCCAAGAACATGTTCAGTTATGACAAGAAAAAGAACAAAATATTTATGAGATCAAATCAAAATATTTCCTCCCATCAAGAAAATTCGATTGGTTTATAAATCTCCAACACCCAACGTGTTCGAGGAAGGAAATATGTCAAACATCTCACCTACCATCAAGGTGAAAATATCCAAAAATCCTGCAAAGGTTGAAGAAATATCATTGTGGGAAGCATGTTCTCCAGAATAAATAGCCTCTTATACCCAATTTCTACAATAGTATCAAGATATCTTCGCATGGGACTACTCGTAAATGCCTGGGTTTATTCCCACTATTGTAGAGCACCATACTGACACTTGGCCTAACGTACCTCCAGTCCACCAGAAAGAACATCAACTACACCTATAAAAGGCAGAAGCAATAAAGCGAGAAATCGATAAGCTTCACAAAGCCAGGTTTATCTACCCCATTACCTATACATCTTGGGTTTCCAAGCCTATTCCTATCATGAAAAAATAGGGAACCATATGCATTTGTACCGATTTATGAGATTTGAAAAAAGTGTGCCCCAAAGAAAATTATCCCATTCCAATCATCAACTAGGTCATTGATGCTTGTGCAGGACACGAGGCTCTATCCTTCATTGATGGATTCTCTCAGTACAACCAAATTCAAATCTGCCACACAAACCGGTACAAAACCACGTTCACCACCTCGTAGGGCACATTCACGTACAAGGTAAGCCATTCGGCCTAAAAAACGTTGTAGCCACATTCTAAATGTCCAATAAATATATATTTCATGAATTGGCACACCTTATCCTCGCCTACTTGGATGACCTAACCGTCCACTCTAGGAAGCACTCAGACCAGTAGAGGATCTGTGATTGGTATTCTAATTATTTCGTCAATACAACCTATGCTTGAAACCCCTCAAGTGTGTCTTCCACATTAGCGCATGTAGACTCTTAGGTTTTATTGTGTCCCAACAAGGGATTTTTGTGGACCCCCTCAAGGTCCAAGCCATCAAAGAGGTACCTCCACTCCGAACCCTTAGGCAACTTCAAAGTCTAGAGGGGAAGGCTAATTTTTTGAGACACTTCATCCAAGATTATGCGACTTCTGCTCAAGGGTTCCTACACCTCCTTCACTAAGACATCCCATTCAAATGGGATGATCATGCCCATTAAGAGTTTGATGCGCTGAAAGTAAATTTATCTTCAAAACCACTCATCAATCCCGGAGACTATGACAAAGATTATATCATGTATCTGTCAGCTTCCCAGTCCACTTTGTGTGGATTTTTGATCCAGGAAGGCCCAGATGGGAAGAAGCATGTAATCTATTATGTCAGCAAAACCTTATCGGGAACAACATAAAGATATGATCCCAAAGAAAATATTTCCCTAGCATTAATACATGCAGTCCAGAAGCTTCGCGACTAGATCATCTTAAAAACCACTACGGTTATCATAGATATTAACCTCATCAAATACTTGCTCACACGATGCCTAATGAACCATAAGTATGCCTCTTGGATAGTCATTCTCCAAGAATACAACTTAAAATTTCACTCCCCTAAAAGAAAAAAGGTGCTTACCTTATGAGAGTTCATTATGTACCTCCCAAGGGATACCAATGGATCAACATTAAACGATTCACTACCACATGAGTATCTCTTCTTCATAGCAACCAACGACCCTTGGTACGAAGACACTCTCCTCTTCCTACAAACTCAAAATTTCATACTCCATCTCACTTGAGACGACCATTGACGCATATGCCAACGGGCCCCCCGATATCTCCTTATGGGAGATGTCATGTACCGACAAGGCATCCACACCATTTTACGTCGATGCTTCACTCACGACCAAGTAGGACAAGCCCTCAATGACTGCCACATAGGTGTTTGCGGAGGCCACCTATTTGGAATGGCCACTGCCCAAAAATTCCTACGAGAAGGATATTTTTGACCCTCTGTATTTCATGATTGCATTATAGCAGTAAAGAAATGTGAGCGATGCCAATGCTTTTCCCATAAATAAAGAGCCCTCCCTGCTCCTCTGTACCCTATCATCGTTGTTGGCCCATTTTTTAAATGGGTAATTGAATTCATGACTTTCAATCCTGCATCATTTAGAAACCATAAATATATCATAGTGGTTGTCGATTATTTCACCAAGTCGGTAGAGGCCATGCCCACATACGACAACAGTGCAAAAACTGCCACTTGATTTCTGTTTAACCACATAATCTCTTGGTTCAACATTCCCAAATAATTAGTCTTCGACCATCGAAAACACTTCGAGAATGAAATTTTCCAAGAGATATCTCACCACCTCGGATTCACCCACAAATTCGCTTCACCATACTACCCCCAATCTAACAGACAGGTAGAAGCTATAAACAAAGTACTCAAAACTATGTTACAATTCATGATGAATAACCATAAAACCAACTGGCACTATATGCTCTTCTCCATCCTGTGGGCATACCGCACTATTGTGAAGACGTCCACTAGTTTCACTCCCTTCCAGTTGGTATATAGGGTCAAAGCCATGATTCCCATAGAATGAGAGATCCTGAATTTTCATGTTTCCATCGAACTCCTCATTGATACCCAGCCTCTAGAACAACACGTAGTACAAATAGAGCTCGTCGACAAAAGATGATGATAGTCACTACAACACAATGAGGCCCATAAGGTCAAAAGGGTAAAAACATCATTCGACTGCCACATCAACCCTCGCTCATTCACTGAGGGATAACTACTCCTCCGCTATGATGTCACAAAAGAATACCTAGGGCGAGGAAAGTTTGAAACCTTGTGGAAAGGACCCTACATTGTAAAACATTGCCTTCGCCAGGGGGCATACATCTTGACAGAACCAAACAGGGCATGCCTTAGCAACCCTGTCAACGACCTTTACCTCAAGAAGTTCTACCCATAAGGGCCAAGAAGGCCCTGCCCTATATTTGATGTAGACAAACCCAACCACTTTAAATTTGTGAACAAAATACTTATTACAGAATGTGCTCGAGTGCCGCAATGGCTTACAAACCCGAACCTTACTTCGGGTTTTTCTATGGAGCATCATGATGGTCTCAAAGTTTAGAAGCAGAAGCCTGGGTTATCTATCACCCTAACCGATCACCACTCTACAAAAACGGTGTGTGTATCGGTTCAGCAACAAACAGTCAAACATAATATGATGTCGTCATCGGACTTATGTGCGATGCCCTCCATCAGGGCGTACACCATATGAATATCTAACTCAATTCTAAATTAGTTGTGTCACAGTTAAAACAAACATTTGAGATAAGAGATTGACATCTATTTAGAAAATATTTGCATGGAAAAATATTAAGCAGATAATTTGACTACATTACATTTACACATGTACCAAGTAGTGAAAACCAAATAGTTGATCGCATAGCTAGCAATATTCTAAACTGAATGCATATCGAATAAACCATCATACATAGAAAAAAAAACATAGAAACCCATCAACATAACATAATCTATAAACAGAAAGAGGGGGAATAACATGTAGAGCCGCAAAAAATATCTCTGATCTATATATATCATAGTGTAAGTGTCTGAGTACAAAAATAGTGTCTTTGACCCATCGGTCAGCCTAAAAATATACACAAAAAGTCATCAAAAATAGGGGAAGCATCCTCATAATGGATGCTTTCCTCATGCACAAAAAAACTCTAGGATGGTACTCCCTCGTGTGGGGCACCTCGACCCGTTGTCACTCCTGGTACCACTACTAGAGCCGTCATCAAAACCGAGACTACCACCCGATGTAAAACAGGCTGATAGTCCCTCTCCCAAGCCATCAACGTCTCTAGCCAGACCTCCTCAAGATCATCTAGAAGTACTCGAGAAGGCATACCCTAGGTCAAGCAGTCCAATCAATGCCAAGCATCCTCTAGAACTGACACCCACGTGGTGAGCTCAGGAATGTGAGCCTCCGCCGCATGAGCATGTGCCGCCTCTACATTGGCACAAGCTCGCTAGGTCGTAACCTTGGCAGTAGCCGAGTTTTTTCCTTCCCTCGAAAGGCCAGCCCCACCACCTGGTCGACCACCCTGAGGCTATGCAGGATCTCCTACCAGCCCCCCACGACCTCCCCAAGGTCTCCTAAGAGGACCATGGCCAACCAATCAAGCCACGGGGTGACCAACCTCACCAACATATACAAGATTAACCAAAACTATGTCAGTGTCACCATCAAAACACATAAAAACATATATACTCAAATAAATGCAGAACACATAAAAACATACTTGCTGGCCCCCAATCGTTGCGAGGAGGAGGACCCATCTCTCGATCCCCCTGAAAGTCCACCCTACATATAAGAATGGAAGAAACATCTGGGGGTTGGCCTCAAACTATCCCTCTGTCGTGGCATTCCATTAATGCCCCACCATACCCCTACCTCCTCACGGCATCACAGGAGCCCACCTCCTCATGCGAGGCTCCTGTGGCCCCCCAGCAGGCACTGCCACCACCAATCTCAACAGCACCACCCTCTCATACATTATTGTGCATAGAATACTGTCATATGAAAATAGCTTCAATCCATCATGGATCTTGTAGAGCTCTGCCACCATCCTGTCATAGCAGAAGCGGGAAAAATTGAAAAAGTGCACATCCCTCAGCTGGTGCAAGACTCTAACCGATGGGCTCAATGCCCGATGTGGAGCCAATGACCATGCAAGTCACACGATAGCTGCCAAAGCGCACCGCTCGGACAAGTCTGTCACCGATTCAATGGCTATGCACCCCTCCATAAGGGGCACCCTGCCAAAAAGACATGCCCAAAACCACTCAAAATCCACCCTCCCAGAAGGGAGTGGATACCGCAATGCCTCACCCTAAGGGAATAGCCTAGTCATAAAGTATATATTACAGTAAGAAAAATGCGAGAGGGGAGTGAATCGGTATTTTGAAAGTCGTCTAAAAATTTTTATTAGAAATATTTTTATGCATTTAATTCTTTACATAAATTATTGCATCATTCATTCATCGGAAGATTAGTAGGCGGTAAGCATGTGCAATAATATGCAGGAATGAACCATCACACATAAGAAACACACATGAACACCAATATTTAAGGTGGAAACCCAATTTGTGAGAAAACCACCACTATTTGTCATCTCTATCTTCAATATTTATTATAGAGAAAACTTCTTGCAATTTTTGTGCTAGCGAGACTTGTACACCGCATGCGAGGGCACCCACTGCGAAGGCTACAACCTTCTCTCGTTCTCCAGTCACTACTGGAAGGGAGTTCCAACCCCCCCTGATTTTAACAGCGGCTTGTATTGCAGAGAGCTTCGCTTTCATGCTTTCGAAGACTTCAACCCTTATATCCACCAAATTTCTTCAATTTCTTCATCGGACTTGCATTGGGTCTTCATTATTTGTTTTTAAATTTCCCTAGGGATTCATCATTTTCTCGATCTAGAGGTCTTGAACTTTCATCAACTCCATAGGTGCATCATAGATTGAACTTTATCGAGACAACAAAGTTCAATCATGCGAATAACTCTTAAAGAGATTTATTCATTGACGATCCCTCTACATGCACACATCGTACTATGTTCTTCTACTCCTTATATAGTTTTTTCCTTTATTAATACCATGAGTCGAAACCATTCAACCACTTGAGTGGTATTTTTGGATGGGGTCAAATAGATAATCCCGGTGGGGTCTACGTGAGCCCCCAAACAACTTCTCATTGTTCTATTTCCTTGAGTACAGCAATTAGATAATTAATCTACGACTTTTTAATATCTCAATCGAGATTGAGATATTAATCAGATTTCTCCTTTAGAAATGACCTACCTAAGGCATACAAAGATGCTTTCTTATTAACAACCCCGCAGAGAACTAGTCTCGTATCACACTTCATAGTCCTTCATGTGTCAACCCTAGGTTTATTTGTTTCATCAACTTTTGGAATAACATTCAAAGTGAAGGCCCAATCACTTTTACGTCATAAATTATATTTAATTTTTTAAACAAAACCTTGGTTAAACCCGCAAACATTAATTTGAACAATCTAATCAATATAATTTAATTTGGACCCACTTGTATAATTAATGACCCAATCACATACTGCGCATCGTACCGTGGTTATCTATCGTGCACCTTCCTCATATGGCCACCGTCCCGATGGCTCCCCTCCCGAGATCAACGAGTGCACAACAATATCGCGCGGCTTCCTTGAGTCGAACATTAAGGCGTGATGGCATGCGGTGGAAGAGGGTTTTCAAAGATGCTCGGGGACACACGTTGGTCGATCTATGGAATCGCTCCACCCTCCTCAATTACCGCTTTCTACCGCAAAGGTGGTCCGATGAAAACCACTTCCGGCCTTAAACCACGTTCATTTGTTCATTCGCAAGGTTACGCCCCTCTACTCCAGGGTTCAGTCAATCCTTTGGTTCATCAATATTTCAATACGACTCCTCCGCATACTATAACGCATCGCTTCATCGGGTTATACATTCCCCATCGTTCCTCTGTATTGTGGCCTTAGCAACCCGATAGATTTCATGAATCTACTCCTTCCACAAGAGCTTATGATATTTTCGGACTATGAGTAACAAATTCACGCTTTTCACAATTCAAGCAATCTGCGAGATGCATAATCCCATCTATCATTAACTCTCGGGAGAGTTACTTCTCAAAGAGTAATTCGAAGAGTTTATAAGCAATCCATCATCATGATATACAAATGTAACTATTTACAAGAACTTCACTTATTCTTCTAAATTTTCCAGATTTTCTATTCCTCTATCTCTAGACAACTCTGCTTCAATTCATTGTTTGTCTATTTGCTCCTTGAGTGATACTTCTCTCTTGTAAATGGGCTCTTCCTCTCTTGTTTCAAATGCTCCTTCTTTGCCACTTCTTTTGCCATCAATGAGCATATTTCCAACAATCTCCCCCTTTGGCATTGATGGAAATACTCTTCCTCTGATTGTCTTATAGAAGCCCCTTTTTGCTTTTCCTCCCCCTTCAAACATCAATGGAAAAGAGTTGATCAAGATCCTTCAAACCGACAATACCATGCTCCCCACGAGATCATGTTGCATCTTAATCAAGATCAAAAGTTCTCAAGCATGAGATCAGACTAAAACAAATAATTAGAATACCAACAATGCATTCTTTCCACATGACCAATTCTCCCCCTTAACGCGGTTGTCTGCAGAGAAAATCTGCATCTTCTTTATTTAAGTAGATACGATCTTTTGCATGAGCGAGACTCGCTCCCGGCTTTTTATCGAGGATATTCGAATGCTTCCCTGGGTAAAGGTTTGGTAAATATATCAAGCAACTTGTTCTTTTGAGGGAACATATTCCAACTTCACCTTTTGTTCAAGCACTTGTTCTCGTAAGAAGTGATACTTGATGGGGAATGTGCTTGGTCTTGGAATGCATAACGAGGGATTCTTTGAAATATTGATGGCACTTGTATTATCACACATAATGGAGATAGGAGGTGAACATTGGATTTGAATGTCTTGTAAGGTTTGTATCATCAAAAGAAGTTGAGTGCAACATGATGCGGCAACCACATGTTACCATACTTGTAGATAAGGCAATAGAGCTTTGCTTCTTGCTAAACCAAGATACTAAGCTGGGGCCCCCATATAGAATGCCACGACCACTAGTTCTTTTCCGATCATCAACATTTCTAGCCCAATGCTGCATCGGTATAAGCATGAAGAGTAAGATCAGCATACTTTGGATACCATAGTCCAAAGTCTTGAGTTCATTGTAGATATTTGAATATTCTTTTCACAACTTTGAAGGTGAGACTCTTTTGGATTAGCTTGGAATCGTCCAAAAATCCCTAAGCTTGCATGAATAATGTCCGGTCTTGTCCCAGTGAGATAAAGTAGACTTCCTATCATAGATCTGTATTCTGGTTGATTCACCGTGGGGGAATCATCATTAGAACTGAGATTACATCCGGTTATCATTGGTGTACTTATAGGTTTGCAATCTTCCATGCCATACTTTTTCAAGATTTTCTTAAGATATTTTTCTTGTGATAAGAATATGCCATATGTTGTTTGTTGCACTTGCAAGAAAGAATGTTAGTTCCCCAAGTAAAGACATTTCAAATTCTTGCTGCATATCAGAAGCAAATTTCTGACTCATAGACTCTTCATTACTTCCAAAGATGATATCATCAACATATACAACCACAATCGAGTAGTTTATCATTTTTCAGGTTTTTTATGTATAATTTGCTATCGACAAACCCCTTAGAAAATCCTTGTTGATGGAGATATTTGTCAAGGCTAGATAGTACCATGCCCTTGGAGCTTGTTTGAGACCATATAGAGCCTTTTAATTCTACAAACAAGATTTTTCTATCATTTCCCAAAAATGAATCCTTCGAGTTGTTCTATATAAACTTCTTCTTCTAGATCATCATTAGAGAAAAATAGATTTAACATCCATTTGATAAACTTTGATTTGTTGGAAGCTTCAAAAAGCAAGAAACATTCTTATGGCTTCAAGTCTAGCTACGGGGAGCAAACGTTTCTTCAAAGTCTATACCTTCTTGCTTGAGCATACCCCTTGCAAACAAGTCTAGCTTTATTGCTTATAACATCCCCCATTCTCATTTAAGTTATTTTTGAATATCCATTTAGTTCCAATGACATTTTTGTCATGAGGTCTTGGTACTAATTCTCAAGTGTGATTATTTTAAATTTTATCCAGTTCTTCATTCATGGCTTGAATCCAATATTCATCTTCTTTGGCTTGATTGACATTTTGTGGTTCAATAGTGGATAGAAATGCCATGTAACTAGAAGATCCCACAAGAGTCCTTCTTGTTTGTACACCTACTCCCTTTTCTCCCAAAATTTGAGATTCCGGATGATTCTTTTGAACATATCTTGGATGGAGCCTTTTTTTAGATAAATCATCTTCGGGTCTTTCATTTGGTTCACTATCTATATCATTCCTATTTTATGTAGAAGGATATATGTCATCATCATCATCTTCATCTATTGTTTTGTTTTTCTTCTTTTGGAGCTGCGGGAGACTCATCAATAACAACATCTATACATTCAACAATCTTCCAAAGTCTTTTATTGTAACATTTATATGCCCTACTCCTAGAAAGAGTAACCAAGAAATATTCCTTCATCTGGTCTAGGTTCAAACTTGCCAAGTTTTTTCATCATTATATTTGATAAAGCATTTGCTCCCAAAAATTCTAAAGTGCTTCACGAGTGGGAGGATTGCCATACCATAGTTCATATGGAGTTTTATCATTATTTACATGAACATGTGCCTTGTTAAGAATATTTACCGGTGTATGTCTTGCTTCTCCCCAAAATGTGTCAAGTGTTCGGAATCATCAAGCATAGCTCTAGCCATTTGTTGAACTATTCTATTCATTCTTTACTGCTACGCCATTTTTGTTGTGGAGTGCAGTCTGAGAGAAAAATGTAAGTCGGATGTGTGATCAAGGAGCTAGTTTTACTTTCTTATAAGAATATTTTGAGTTGATTGATTTCATCAAAAAAATAATTGTTCTCTAAAGCATCCATAAAAGTATCTTTTTACTCTATAGAATCTTTTTCAAACGCCATGAGAAGTCTAAGATCTTGTTCACATTCTTCCTCCTTTGTCTGATAACCCATCACTATCTTCATGAGTATAGTAATTTTTTTTAGTGCTAAACTGATTCTTATTCCTTCTTGCTACTTCATTTCCTTTTTCATGTGTTTCTTTGTGAGGACACTTAGCGGCATAATGACCAACTCTTCCACAAGCAAAAAAATTTGAAAGGAAGCTTACCTCTAAAGCCGATCACTAGTGCCAAGTTGGAGTTTCTTTACAAAATTTACCTCATATTCTTCTGAGATATACCCTGATCCTTTCGTCTCTTGTACTTCTTTCCCTTTTGTAGAAGCTCTAAAGACGACTTCTTTGATTTCATATGGTCCTCCTCTTCTCATTTCATATGCGGTTAGTATGCCATGAAGTTGTACTACGAGTAAGATTTTGAAGATCCCGCTTTTCTTCAAGAGCGAGAAACTTTTTGACTCAAATTTTTTCGTTAGTGATCTTAAAAATTTCTCAACCAAAGTTGATTACTATTGTTTCTCCCAGTTTCTCATACGATTTACGATATCATCAAGACGTAAAAATAAATTGGCAATGATCTCCTCATTATGCATTTTTTTAGATTCTCATATTGAATTACGAGAGTTTGGAGTTTCACACTTTTTACCTTTGCATCACCTTCATAACTTAGAATGATTTTTGTCCCATATTGCCTTTGTTGTATCCAATTTGCATGACTTTGACAAATTCGATTCGGTTAAACTTCCCAATAGAGCATTGACAACCTTTGCATTTGTTTCATGATTCTTTATTTCCATTGAATGCTGTTGGTCATCTATGTTGGATATTGATATCCTCTTTCAACAATAGCCTATACCTCTGCTCCCAGAGGCGTAGATAAGATCTCATCCTTGTTTTCCCAGAATATTAAATTGCTTAGTTAAAGAGCGAGGCTACGGCATAAGCTATTCCATCTTGATTGCTCATCTTGTTTGATCTACCTTCTAGCTGAGTTAAGCCTTTTTCGAAGCAGCACTGCTCACGACACCAATTGTTAAGAAAAATACGTAGAGAGGGGGTGAATCGGTATTTTGAGTTGTGAAAACTTTTTATCGAAATCTTTTTATGCATTTAATTCTTTACATAAATTATTGCATCATTCATTCATCGAGAATATTAGTAGGTAGTAAGCATGTGCAATAATAACAAAATGAATCATCACACATAAGCAACACACATGAACACCGGTATTTAAGGTGGAAACCCAATTTGGGAGAAAACCCGCTACTGGTGTCATCTCTGTCTTTAATATTTATTATAAAGAAAACTTCTTACATTTTTTTGTGTTGGCGTGAGACTTATACCGGCACGAGGCACCCACCTAAGGGAGATCCAACCCCTAATTTTAACACCAACTTGTATTGCAGAAGCTTCCGCTTTCATCTTTGAAGAGATCAACCCTTAGATCCACCAAATTTCTTCAATTTCTTCATCGGGACTTGCATCAGGGTCTTCATTATTTGTTTGCGAGATTTCCCCTAGAGATTCATAATTTTCTCGATCTAGAGGTCTTGAGCTTTCATCAACTCCATAGGTTCATCATAGATTGAGGCTTTATCGGGACAACGAGGTTCAATCATGCAAATAACTCTTAAAGAGATTTATTCATTGGCAGATCCCTCTACATGCGGACGTCGTACTATGTTCTTCTACTCCTTATATAGTTTTTTGCCTTTATTAATACCACGAGTCGAAACCATTCAACCGGCTGATGGTATTCCTGGATGAGGTCAAATAGATAATCCAGTGGGGGTCTACCAGGAGCCCCAAACAACTTTTCATTGTTCTATTTCCTTGGTACGGCAATTAGATAATTAATATATGGCTTTTTAATATCTCAATCTAAGATTGAGATATTAATTCAAATTTATCCTTTAGAAATGACCTCCCTAAGGCATACAAAGATGCTTTCTTATTAAGAACCGCACGAGAGAACCGGTCTCGTAGCACACTTCATAGTCCTTCATGTGTCGACCCCGGGTTTATTCGTTTCATCAACTTTTTGGAATAACATTCAAAGTGATGGCCCAATCGCTTTTAGTCATAAATTATATTTAATTTTTAAACAAACCTTGGTTAAACCCGCAAACATTAATTTTTAACAATCCTAATAAATATAATTTAATCTGCCCCACTTGTATAATTAACGACCCAACCACATACTCGCATCGTACCATGGTTATCCATCGTGCACCTTCCTCATACGACCACCATCGATGGATCCCCTCCAGATCAATGGTGCACAACAATATCGTGCGGCTTCCTTGGTCGGACATTAACGCGCGATGAGCGCGCGTGATGGAAAACGATTTTCAAAAGATGCTCGGGGGGACACGCGTCGGTCGATCTATGGAAGCGCTCCCCCTCTCTGAATTACCACTTTCGCTTTGCAAAGGTGGTGTGATGAAAACCACTTCCAACCTTAAACCCACGTTCCTTTGTTCATTCGCAAGGTTCCGCCCCTCTACTCCGAGGTTCCGTCAATCCTTTGGTTCATCGATGTTTCAATACAAATCCTCCGCATACTATAACGGGCTACTTCATCGGGTTATACATTCCCCATTTTCAACGTATCGTGGCCTTAGCAACCCTGATATATTTCACGAATATACTCCTTCCATAGAGCTTATGATATTTTCAGACTATGAGTAACAAATTCACGCTTTCACAATTCCAAGCGATCTACACATGCATAATCCCATCTGTCATTAACTCTCAGAGTTACTTCTCGAAGTAACTCAAAGAGTTTAGAAGCAATCCCTCATCATGATATAAAAAATGTAACTATTTACAAGAACTTCACTTATTCTTCTCAATTTGCTAGATTTTCTATTCCTCTCGTCTGCTGGACAACTCCGCTTCAATTCTTTGCTTGTCTCTACTCCTTGGTCGAAATCTTGCTCTTTTGTAAATGCGCTCTTCCTCTTTTCGTTCGAGATGCTCCTTCTTTGCCACTTCTTTTGCCATAAATGACAATATTTCCAACATATTCGTCTCGGGACGGGATAGCAAGGCTATTCCCATGTAGGACAAACACATTGCACCACCTATTCCAATGCTCAATTAAGTAACGCAGCAGTCAGTCTTGTGACCGAAGAAGCTTGTTCTCCATAAAATTTAGGAGCCCCCATTGCACCAGTTGTTGGCATGCCTGATCGTTGATGGCTAATGCAGTATGGAGCTTGGGCCAATCCCTCTCCCTCCACAACATCCTATCATCCAAATAGGAACCCATCAACAGTATAAAAACATCAAAAATAGGCAAAATGTCCAAAAATTTCGACAAAAAATTGCCTCGACCTTCTGCGTGCCTATCCCTTAGACATGCACGCTGAAGGCACGCTTGTATTTCTCACAGGCATGCAAAAATCATACCAAAAGAGGGAAAAGCACACTTAAGGCATGCAAAACCATAAAAATCACATGCAGAAGGCGCTCTCTTACCTTGATTTGCCGCGCAATCTAGGGTAAAAAGGCTCAGAATCCATACAAACCAATTTTGTATAGATCCAGGCACCCTTAGAATGAAAAAAATAAAGTACAGGATGTCATGGAGGTTACCTGGGCATGATATCGCTAATCCTTGGTTTTTAGGCTGACCAAAATGGCAAGAACTACTTTTCATAAGCCTCTAACCTCTCAAAAACTCAACAAGCACAAATTAATTGAATTAGGGCCATATTCACCTATATATCGTCCTTTTCAAAAACTTTGGAGGACTATAATGAGAGCTAATAAGGTCTGTTCTCCGAACTGAAAGCAGCACTGTGATCAACACTCCTTACCAAATAGAGGTGATGCCACACATTCACACTCCCAAAAAAATAATTATTCAGCACCGACATGTATGCCCTCTCTCTCTCATCTTCTTTTCTAAATGTGTTGTCTTTCGATAATATTTGATAAAGAAGATGCTGTCATGTGAGGTAGTTGTTTTTGTAGGAAAGCTCAAAAACTATCCGCAATTACATCCATTGAATGTTACAAGAGCAAGTATCATTCTACCCCCAACATGATAGAGTCTCGAAAAAATTTGCATATCAAGGAATTATTTCTCCATAAAAAATTAGCCATATATTCCACACATCCTTTTATCACCACCTCGCCCTGCACACGATAACGATCCTTGTTGGTCAGTAGAGCCTCCCCCCTTCCATGGCACTCATCACCCAAATTAGACCATATATCACAAAAAGAGATGCCATGGCCATACCACTATACTCCAGGAAGCACCTCATGCCCATTCATTCACCATGCATAAGGTAAAGTTTTACCGTATGAAATAAAACCCCTTTCCCATACAAATAGGTAGTACAAGAAAATCAAAATCACACTACCACGCCTCACATTTGTCCCACCATACCTCCATCTGCATAATCCCATCTGTGATACTTTTTCGTCCGCTTCATCAACCTCACACATGAGACCAACCAATGGGGCCCCACCCTTAGAAAAACACCTTCCTCAGATGATCAATTAGCGAGCACTTTCATGCTTTGGGGCACCTGTCTCTGTGTTTTTCATAAACCAAACCCCATTATTTTATTCTTTTGGAAAGTGTACAAATACTGCAAATAGTGCACTATGACCCCCACCCACTCATTCATTTTTTTCTCCCATGGCAGCAATCCCTGAACACCCTTGGTCGGAGTGTACCACCCTCACACAAAAGCCACTATGACATTCATAACTAGTTTATACCCACCCTAAAAGTCCTACCAACTCCAGGGATTTCCCCATCAGAAATAGTTATGATTTACACCAAGTTGCTTTTTTATACTCCGAATTTGGGCCATGGAATCCCCATCATCAATTTTCAATCACTCCCCGCTACCATGCCTATGTTAAACCCATCACATCCAGAATCTTGATCCTTCCTATTAGAGACCCCCCTCATTCAGTTGAGGCTTCGTTTTTATCGACTTTAACACCTATTTTCCAAAAAGGAAGTGGTAACTTAGACCACCCCTCTCCATAAAGCGGGCATCCTCGGGTGGCACTGTGGGATGTCATCGATCCTCCTGAAATTCGAATGCATCACAAGATTTCATGTCAATATGGTATCTTACCTTACATCCATTGCACTTTGATCAAATTCATCCAAGACTCGTGCCTTCATAAGTGTCTCTTTCAGAAATGCTAACACAAGAAGGTCCCAATCAACACCTATGCGTACAATGTGCAGTTACATGCCATACAAATTTGACGCATATGGCTACCAAATTCCACCTATTTCCGAAGAAAATATACCCTTGAGGGTGTTAGTGA
The DNA here is from genome assembly GCA_034641835.2 of Pinus albicaulis. NCBI lineage: Eukaryota > Viridiplantae > Streptophyta > Pinopsida > Pinales > Pinaceae > Pinus > Pinus albicaulis. The sequence goes on along the minus strand of CM076580.1, from coordinate 519,758,617 downwards.
TCGTTGTCATCAACCAATAATATCACTACCATATTAGTGACACGGAAAAAACATGTATTTATCAAATATATTTGTTTAACTAGCCAAATAATTACGAGCATGGGACATGCCCGCCTCGTAGAAAATTTGTATATATTGTATTATATTTGCTTATAGGGATCCCATAGGACATCGTAATTATTCGAACCGGTGCAGGGTGTCTCTAATTATGAGCTACACGCAAGTCTCTCTTTCTCTACGTACAGTATACGAAAAAGAAACGATAACGTCTTTTAGTTATACAATTCTTCCTAAACCACACACATTAGGGGGAAACTGTTATCACTGGAAAATCATACAAGAAAAGGTGAAATTATTTAATGTCAGATAGAAGGATTTACAGGGCTGAGAGACATTAGAGAATCTGAAAGTATTTAAAAAATCTCTAAGGTCTGAGGAAAAATCAAATTTGAACTAGTCAAATATGCTTTTGCGTGCAAAATCCTTTGATAAGAACTCCCTTGCGCACCTTTTGACCCAAAAAGCGCGCAATCCTGGGAGTGGCGGAAGTCACTTTCTGGGACCACAAAAGCACACTCCAGGGAATTTATTCCACACTTGAAGCTACCTAAGGATATCCACCCAAGCCTCCTTAGGACATCAAGGGAGCATACAATGGAATAAATTTGGTACACAATGGAATCACCCACCTCTATTGGGTCACCATCCACAATGTACCAAGAGAGGGAAGGAGGATTTGAATTCTCATATAAAAGGCCACCAAGAGATGAGTAACAGGAGAGCACATTGTTATGCTGGCTAGAATTTCCATAAGAAATACTAGCATTGCGTGATCCAGAGCAAAGATAGAGAGGACTCAGTTTTTGGGCATCCAACAACTCCAGTCCACCATTGTAAAGAGAGGGAGACATTGCGCCAATGTAGCTCGGAAGTAAATACATCCTTACATCGGGACTTAGAACCCCCAGTTCTAAGGGCCCCTTGGCAAGTGGGTTAAAGTTTCATCCTCATTTCCTACCAACACTCAATAAGAGGGGACATAAGTGTCGTGGTTTGGATTATTGAAGTTGTTTGACTTTATTTAGAGCTTTTGTGTTTTTTAGTTTAGTTTTTGTTTAATTTTTACATTTGAATATGCATGTTATTTCTCTATCTAGTATGTTTATCTCCTAGCATGTTCTACTAACTTGCTTGACTCCATATATTTTCTGCCTGTGACTAATAACTTATGAGGGAATACCACACCCCTTAAGTTGGTGTGATTTTGTACATACGTGCACCAAACACACTAACACACCTATGTTAATGAGTGTGGTTTGAGTCTCATAACTACATGCATTCCTTGTTTTGGGTGTGGTTGGGGGTCTAGGTCATACAAAGAGGATTCCAACTCATGTATTTATCACCTAGGCTGGTTTTTCAACCTCCTAGTGATATATGGTTCTCAAGGAAGGTCGGTGAGTCTTATTTCTACGCCCCACTTCCTTAACATGAACCGAGAGTTTCGGTCATGTCATAGTGTCATATCGCTTCACAGTTACCCAGAGGGCTTGTAGATTTGGGTAAAATTGGTAGGGGCACGTTAAAATTAACAAGTCACATGTATTGCAAAACCTATTTTTTTCTCCCTTTGTGTCATCCAATGAACCTAAAGGAATTGAAATGCTGCCAAAATGCTAGAGTATCCCTTCAGGAAGTCCTCCCTAACTCTTGATAATTTGTCCCATCAATCCCTGGGCATATCCTAACTCAAAAGCTCCCCAAACTCTAGGTCTTTGGAAGTGCATAAAGGCTACTAGTAAGCGGGGGAATAGAAAAAATCACCCCTCTAAAATGCAACACTCTCACCCCTAGAAAACACCAAGGAAACTCGTTCTCTATAAGGATAAATCTCTACATATTCTCCAACCAATTCTCCATTAATTTCTAGCATCTCTCATGACCCACAAAATTATTCTGTGCCCTTGGAGTAGCGAGAATCAACTGAAAGGAACCTGTAAAACAACTCCTCAATGGTCCAGAATCATCTCCCCGAATTTTCTCCTCGAGTGACACGTCAAGTTCACCAAAGGAAGGGATTGAATTTCTTCTTGGAAATTATTTGTGCTAAAAAACACGGTTTTCTTAACTAAAAAAAACAAGATAACTAACTTTTTCATTGTAAAATGACCAAAAGATGAAAAGGTGAGACCCTGTAGCTCTATTTATAGTTTGTTGGCCTCCTCTATCTCCTGTAGTCCCCAATATCTCTAATTTTTCACCTCCTTTTTTTCTCTCTCCTCCAGTATTAATAGTTCCCTCCTTGGGTAAAAATTATCTCTCTTGTGGCCCCCACATTGCAATAGAGCTACAATTTTCCATTTTTCCTCCTAAGTCCAAATGTAAAAAACGTCTCATCCTTCCAAAATCATTTCTAATGTGGAAAATAAAAATTGGGGACATGACAATCCCCAAGTTTGCATAATATAAAATTGTGTTAATTAATACAAAGTGGGATATATATATATATATATATATATATATATATATATATACAAGTAAATTTTCAAGATTTAAATCTGAGCATATGTCGAAAGGAGAATGAGCATATGTCGAAAGAAAAATAAATTAAGTGTGAGAAGATACAAACATAAATCAAAATATATTTAGTAAACAATTTTTTACTAAAAAAATATTTTTACTAATCAATCAACCATTTATTACTAACCAAATGCATTTACTAATATAAATATCTTTACTTCAATTTACATAACTATTAACATCGACAAGCTTCTATGATAGAAAACTATGTTTATTAGTCAAGAGTCAAACTTATGTATATATATAAAGCAAATGAATCTTTCAAGATTTGAATATGAGCATATGCATATGCAGTAAGAAAAAACCTCAAGGGAATGGGAAAACCCTTTTGATATTTCCTTATTCATTTCATTCCATGATAATCATACAAGCTAGAATATGGTGAAATTAGGTAGTAATTGTAATAGCTTGAATTTTGGTGAATGTTGCTACAACAGAAATGGACTTCACTCCTTTGATTATGTTATTCACATGAATTGTTAGTATTGGAACATGATATTATAATTATTTTTATTTTTTCCTTGTTATCATGTATAATTTTCCATTAAAATCGTCTTTGTGTCTACATCATAGAGTAGGGTAGATATTTTTGTCTTTTTTATTTATGAATACCAGTTCTTCTCCATATTTTTTATATATGTTTTTTTTCCTCTCTATTTCTTTTCAATCTAGATTTTTCTCCTCCTTCGTTGTTTCTTTAGTGGAATATTGAATAGATTTGAATTTGTTGGATCTCTTAAACATTAAAACTAAGTGGGCCATTCCTTGAATCTATTCTTATCTACCCTCTTTGTTTAATTATGGTGAACATAAAAAGAGATCGAAGCCACTGGGAATCACTACTCATTAGACACAACTGATTATAAAAATCCATATGTTTTGGAGTCATGGATTTTAATATATAATTGGTATATATTATCAACCATACTTAATTGATTACCAAAACGTAGTACTTCTCTAAACAAAACTTTTTATGGTTAGAAAAAACTTTAAAAAAAATACATTAAGAGGAAAAGGGAGAGCCCACAAGAGGAATTGGAATGTAGAACAAATACACAAAGTCACATGTCCCACTTTGTTTTGAGTCTTGAATTTTTAATTCAAATTCCACTACTTTGAGAACAACCATATACCATTGTGTGGTGAGACTTGAATTATTAATTCAAATTCCACTACCCTCCTGCATTAGATATCACTTTAACTAAACAAATGCAAACTTAGAAGATGGAAAGAATACTATTGAATCTTTAAATATGCATGATAATAAGGCTCTTGAATTTTTAAATATAAAATAATTATTTTTTGTGACATTTTTTTTCCAAAAAAGGGGGTCATTTTTCCAAATTATTCCCAATACCATGAAATAGGGGTGAATGAAAGAAACGAACGTATTTCGCACCAAATGGGGAGGGAGAAATAGCTATCATAAATGTGTATTCTCATGAATTGTGGTGAATGGAAGATTTTAATTCATAATTCCAGGGGCTAAATTTAATTTTCCCCCCTCACTTAAAACAAGGCGAGCTAACCTCCATACCTAATCCTCTTACAAAATAAATTTGTAGTGATTTCGTATAATGTACTACGATACAAAAAAATTCACCCAATAAAAATTTAAAACCCCTTGATTTCGCCCAAGGGTGAAACTTCACCCCTCACATTTTCAATGATTATAGACGTAGGATAAGGGAAGCACTTGAGAATAAAAGGAACCCTAATAATATTGATAAATACAATGATATTGAGATCAGTAAAAACAGGTAGCCCCTTCTAAATACTAATAATAATATGAAAAAATAAATATTAATATATTACTAGCATTTTATAGATTATAATAAATACAAAATACAAAATTAACACAATTAAAATCATAAAAAAATAACTAATAGATATAACATGCATTCTACATATACAATATATATTATATATTATGAATCTATATATAGATACCCATATACAATATATAATGAATTATAATAAAAAATAAAAAAATATCTATTTGATATTATTATTACATTACATACAATACAAATAAAAATTAGACTCTTATTAAATAATACTATAACTTAACCTAATTTTAATATACATTAATTAAGGTAGATAAATATTTATAACATTATACTATTTAGAACAACATTTATTGTATGAAATCTATAATAATATAATAATATACAAATATATTATTATATGCTATTTACATCAATTATATATTAATATTTAAAAATTAATTATTCATTTTTAAAATTTAATTATTAATTTTTGACCATGTTGGCCATTTAGGGTTTAAATGATACATCTTTCTCAAAAAAAAATTATTTCCCTTCAGGCTCTTCATATTTCCCAAGTCTTGAAGATGAACCTAACTTGTGGTTCTAAAACATTGACTACAACATCTAAATCTATGTATATTCCTTTGATTTTGTTAGGATCTACATTGAAACTATCATGCGATAAAATATCACCAAAATATTCCACATATTGAAACCCAAAGGAAAACAAGGATGGATTTGCACATAGATGTTTGTCTTCAAATAGTGTTTAGACCTTGTCAACATGTTGTACATGATCTACCCAAGATTAGTTATATATTACTATGTCATCAAAAAATACAAACACAATTTTGTATTCAAGGGTTTGAAAATATAACTAATGGAGATTTCAAATGTCGATGGTGCATTCGTAAGTCTAAATGGAATAACCAAAATATGATAAGGACCTTCACATTATCTAAAACATGTTTTGAGAATGTATTATTTCGTAATTGTAATTTGATGTTATAATGAATGGAGATCCAACTTAGTAAATAAAAATGTTCCTTGAAATTCATCTATTAATTCATCAATGAAGAGAATAGAAAACTTACCTTTAATTGTCACTTTGTTGAGGTGTCTATAATCTTGGCACATACACCATGAATCATCCTTTTTGATAACTATTACCACTGGAGAAGAGAAAGTGCTCTAGCTATGTTCAATGATGCTATCCTCTAACATTTCTTGAATCATATGCTTAATCTCACCCCCTTGTGCATGTGGAGACATGTAAGGCATCATTTTAGGTGCTACATTTCTAGGTTGTAAATTAATAGCATGGTCAAGATATAAAGTAGGAGGAATATCCTTAGGAATCTATCAAAATACCTTAGAATTAGTTTTGAACTTTTTTTTGGAGATCGACATGAGTGGAAGATGTAGATGTTTGAAAATATAATGAACACGATTATTCAATTATACCTTTGTTTCCATTTATAGATATTTTTTCGTTCTATTAGAGCTTATCACTTTACATGGTTTCCCTTGAATATCTCTAAGCTCAATTTTCTTCCCCTTTCGAGGAAAATCTTATGAAAAGATATTTAAAATTAAAGGACAACATTCCAAATGATACTAACCATTGGAACCCTAATATAATAGTAGCACTTGACATATGGATTGAAATTATGGGACCATCTGAAAAATACTCTCCCATATTGAAATTAATACTATGACACTTCCATGAAAATTAATGATACCTCAACCTTGAATCATTACTTTAAGTTATGATGTTGGATATATAAATCAATTAAGAAGTTTTTTATAATTTAAAATTAATGAAGTTATGGGTTTGTGGAGTACTAACACCAACCAATGCATGAGAAGAGATTGTTGGAATGGTCTCTTCTATCTCCAGATCCTATAATAGTTCCAATTCTTCATCTTAATCATATTCACAGTCTGTGTAGAATAATTCATTCTTATTACATATAATTTCCCCACCTTTCTTTCAATCATATTTGTAAAATATTCCCCTTCCATCCATTTGGAAAGGATTCAATCTTGTTGGTTTATGGTTTAAATTTCCTTTCCAATCTAAGAGCATGTCTTAGAAATTTAAGTTCAAAGAGATGCACCTCATGTCAAATTTATTCCTTCGAAATCCCATAAATAGCTCTAAAAAATAATCCTATCAAATATTATTTACCTTCACACTAAAATTTTAGAATTGTTGAATGTGTTCTTTAACTTGATACTTTGTAAAAATTTTACCAATTAACTAATGTGCATATTTCTCTTAATATCCCCATAGTGTTCTATCAAATCCTCTATAAAATTGAACTAAAATATAACAAATCATTTTTCCTTGCACAAATCCATTTATACCATAAATGTTGGTCCTTTAAAAAAAAACATGGATGAAATATTTACTTTTTTTAAAGTTGGTATTTCATGTAGATCGAATTATTTGTCCATATAAAATATTCATTACTATCAAAATTTGTTATATCAATATTTGGAATGCAGTATTTCCTTGGTACTAACTTTAAGCCTTGATGATTTAGATCTTACATTGAAAAATCATAATTATGGTTCTACTCTCTAATTGTGATAAAATATTTTTCATAGGTGATTGAGTTCTAGCATAATGGTTCTCCTTATTTTCATGATTTCCTTACATATCAATATCCCTTTTTGGAAGTTTCTTGAAGAGAATATTTTCCATGGAATTCATATTATTTTCCATTTTATCCATAATTTATCTTTGAGTGTTTTTCTTGAGAACCTGATAAATCCACATTTTTCAACATATTGCCATCCATTTCATTAAATTTCTTCTATAATTAGGAGAATCTAAATTCTAAGTCTTCACCTTCTTCATGAGTTTAGTAAGATCCTTAAAGATTTTTAATTGGAGTAGTATATTACTTTAGAGGCATGTTGGAAAATAACAATAGTACTCCTCTTGATCACAACTTTCACTCACTAAAAAAAAATGAATCTTCTAATAAAAATTTAGCTCACTTGTAAGTTACGTATCTTTAAAAGCTTAATTTGGAGAATATAAGGATGATTGAATATTTTCTTGATATATTACTAAGATTTTAGGCCTCGTCAATATAAAAAATTATTCTATAATACTTTAGTATGTCTTCTCTTGAAATCAATAGGTTTTACCAAAAATTGATGTATGAGGTGAAATTTATAGTAACTTCCCCAAAAAATGTTGAATTTTTTTCATTTTCCCATGGAAATAGTTGTATAGTGTACCACTTGTTGAATTATTCAAATATAATTATAAAATTTGAACCTAATTTACTTCTATATGTCTCCTAAGATCCTTGAAGATTTCACAATTTGAAAATTCCTAGAAATGATGTTATCGAAAAAATACAAAGCTGACATATTTAAGACTAATTTTAAGGTCATTCACAAACACTAACTTCCATAGAGTATATCTTTGAATGCATAGAAACTAATACTATGAAAATTGAACAGTATTTTTAATGATGGTTCTTCTCAATATGGTGCAAGTTTTATCATCAGAAACATCCTAGAAACAATTTATAGTGGGAATGCCAAAACGAACTTTTCAAAACTAATTTAAGAGAATTTCGGAACCCTAACCTTGCTAGATATATATATGAAAGTATGGTTATTGAAGATATTACATTTTAACTATATGTTCCCCAATAGTTATGTCAATATGTTCAAAGTTTTGTTGTATTTAATAACTATTCTCGGAGGGGGCATGAATCAGTATAATGAAATTTTATTGTTATGTAAACCATTCAATCAAAAAACAATACACTATTCACATAACATCATTGAACAAAAGATATACATTAAATCCCATCTAGGATAAAACCACATTTTTTTTTTTTTTTTTATGATTGAATTAAGTGTCAACCTACCATTCCAATATTTGAAGGTAACAACATATAGGAGACACAAATGCACTCAAATTTCTAAGCACCAACTTGTTGGAGGAACCAACCCCTTTATATTTTCTAGCACCAACTTACAGGTGACATGAATCCCCTATTGATCCCTTGATCCAATTTCATTTTCCCTATAGATCTCTATTTAATAACATTTTCAAACTAGATGTGGAGGTACCTTCTTTAATATTTGTATTAAAGTACTTTTTCTTTGTAAGTCATTTATTTCTTTTATTTCTATGTAGCAACCTTCTATTTATGGTTCATTCACAGTTTTCTCCCATGCTACATAGTACATCCCTCTATTCTACATACTTCTTACTAAGCTGGATCTCAGGAATCTCAACTTCACACACACTCTTTATGTTTTCTTCCTAACATTTTCAACTGCATTGAATTTGTCCTTTCTTTATCTCTGACAAGGCCATATATATATATATATATATATATATATATATATATCTCGTATCTCTTCAAAAAAAAATTCACATTCACTTAACCTTTATGCCCTCCACATGGTCATTATATTCTTAAGTGTGTATTATTGTCACTCATGCTTCATGATTGCACATATTCTCTTTCATATTCTCTAATCACTACACTATTTTCAAACTTCCTATTTCTATTTATATTTTTTACACATTCTCATTTCTCCACTTCGATCTATCTCTGTGCCTTTTCCGACTTGAGAATTTTTTATTTTAATTCCATCAAATCAATTCCTGTAACTGAATACTTGACCATATTTTACTAATAAAATTGTGACCCCTCTAAAGTATCACATCACTACAAGAAAAAATGACATTGGTGAGGGTCATGCTTTTGATGGACGTTTAGGGTCCGTCACCAATGTCACATATGGTGACGGTCCTTTAAAAAACGTCATTGTATGTGTATATCATGGTGGTCCTTTAACGTCCATCACCAAATCCATTTTCAATGACACTTTTGGTGAGTGTAATTGAAGGCCCATCACTAATTATCTCTTTCATGAAGCTTCTAGTGACAAACTTTTAATGACCCTCACCAATGCTCTTTTTGTTACTTTTGGTGACGGTCAAAAAATTTTAGCCATCATTGATCATTCCAATGAATTTTTGATGGCACTATGTACCTGTTAATACTTTTGTAAAAATATAACGATTTAAGAACATTATTGTGGGTTATTTTTTATAATATTTCCAAGGCCATAGAGGTTAGAGTCAATCAATTTTTTAAGAAGTAATTAGTGTTTATCATTTCCCTCAAGTAATGACTAGTAGAATAGAGTTTTCCTCCGAGTCAACACACGAGTCATATCTATTAAGTTTATTATCTAGAAAATTCCCTTTAGATAAATTTCCACTAGTGTGTGTAGGAAATATATTATTTAATACATAATCAATCTCTATCAATTCTATTAATGAGAAGGACCTAACACTCCTCAACAATTTGGGCACACCTTAAATTAATGCTTCCGCATACACTAGAATTTCCTAGCACCTCGCATGTATTCAAACATCTTTGTACCTAGAACATCTTGTCATGACACTAACGCCCAAGAACATGGTGGAATGTGCTAACCCAACATAGAAATATCCTAGCTTGCATTGGCATGCATGTATTCCCTATCATGCCATAGAAAACCTTGGTTTAATGCATTGAAATACATTAGAACTTGGCACAAAATGGCACTTGGAATTAGCATGCCCCTTTTGAAAAAGATAAAGTCCAGACTTATTAACCATCTTATTTGTTCTTCCTTTTGTTTCCTTGACACTTATTAACACATTTACATACCCTGCCACCCTGCACATCCTTAGCACCTAGCATATCTTGGCATATATTGGCACTATTTTTCATATATTCGAATGTATTGGCATATCTTGGCACTATTTTGCACATATAATTAGAACACCCTAGAACTCCCAAGCACACTTTATGACTTATTTGCATGCCTTTATATTACCTAGCATGCCTTACCAATTCTTATCATACCTTTTCACTCCCTCCTTGTCATGACAACTAGCACTCATTAACACTAGTCCCAGGCACACATTCCTCACATTTGTTAACTTCCATGAATTTTGAACTAGTGCTCCCTTAATTTTTTGTCCTAGTACTCATTAACACTCCTCAACATGCATTAGCACTCTCTAGCACACCTTAAGACTCTTTAACATTCCCTTACACTTAATAGCATACATAACACTCCCTCACACATATTGACACTTGGCACGTGTTGGATCTTGGAAAGTCTTAACTTGTATGGAATACGCTGAGATGTCTTGTTATGATTTTACATGGTTTAATATTAAATTTATTTGAGATCAACTATTGGAAAGGAGATGAGAAGAAAAAAAGGAATACTTGACACTTAGAATGCACTAAGACTCTGCACTTGGCACCTATTGGCGCCTAGTGTTGGTGTGCCTAGCATGGCCCTCTTCAAAAAGGTTAATTGATGACTTAGTAACCCTCTTATGTGCTAAATTCCTTGTAGTTTAACTTGTTTCTCCCTTTTGTTACTTTGACAGTCCCTAGAACACATTTACACACCCTTGCACATCTTGGCACGCCTTATCACTTGGCACATCTTAGCATTTTTGACATGCCTTCACACTATCTAGCACATCTTAGCATTTCCCAGCATGCCTTGGCACTCATGTCCTCACATCTATCCTTTACATTTTTTCACGACTTTAGAAGCTAATCAAGTCCTTAGCTACTACAATTAATGTGACAATATTGTACTGCTTCAACCACAACAACTTAACCAATTGCACCTACTACAAGTAGATTATGCCTTGTTCACCTAAGAACTACCTATAAATCATCTTATGCCACTCATGTGCAAGCTCAACTTGTCCCACTTAGCTAGTTACCAAGTCAAGGATCACATGATCTAGCCATGGCCATAAAACAACTAAGTAACATACCTTACATAGGAAACATTTCACATGTATGTTCAGTTCATATAACGAGTAGAACATTAAGTAAGAGTTTGAAAAGAACCATAGGATGCACAAGACACACAAGATATAAGTTGGAACAAGCCAAGTGCCCCAAAACTTATACACAACAATTTACAATATGCAATTATATGAAATAGTTTAAACCATGAGCATCTAGCCAAAGTGTGCCACATATCATATAAAAGGAATAGCTAAAGGAAAAGCAAGGCACTCCCTTAAATAAATTGGAAATAAGTTGTAATTTCATCTCATAAAAACTTGTGTTGGTTAACAAAGTCATGATTACTGAGTTAGCTCAATAAATTCAAGTTGAGGGTCTAAGATGAGGCATGTGCAGGGATTCTAATATTTTTCAGGTCTATTTGCAGTTGATGCATTAGTGGGGTGTAGGTGTGAATTTTTTGACTCAATTAAATGAGTTAAAATCATTTTAACTAGTTTTCACTGAGTGATGAGCTAGTGAGAGGTTGGCTAGTGAATTGAATTAGATACAATTCACAATCAGTGATCAATCAGATAACTGATAATTCTCTATTAATAACTGCATGGATGCTATTTCCAAGGGAGACCCTGTTGAGACAAAGGTTAAAGGTAACATGACTATTAGTTGTATTTATACAAAATTTCTGATGTGAAATGATAAAGTCATTCAGATGCCATGATGGATTGCGCAATCAAGGAAGATTGATTTTTCTAATTAATAGGGAGCTAATTCCCTAGCAGTTTCATGAGCAAGGCACGGTGAAGGAAGGTTGAGAATTAGCTATGTACTAGACCAAGATTTCCTAGATCAACAGGAGACAATTGGCAGAGTGTTGGAGAATCTCATGAGAGATTAAGCATTGTATTGTTTCATGATTCCTTGACTTAACACAAAATAGAGATAGAGGGGTTTTGATAAGTTAGTTTCCCAGATACATATTCTTTTGTGTGTGATAATTTATTTTTTTTACTTATATTTGATTGTGTGATTATGTTTTGTTTCCACAAAATGTAGGAAGGATTCAATATATTTTTTTTTAGTAAATTACAAGATGAGATTGAATCTCATTGGTTAGATTTTATACATGGTATTAGAGAAGATTTTTTTTGGGTGGTGAGCTTGCAGAGAATATTTCAATATTTTGGTGTTAAATTTTCTAAAAAAAATAGCATATTTGGATTCCTTGTGAAACACTACCCAAATGGAAAAAAAAATCAATTGAATATATATTGGATGAGGGATGTATCATCGATTTAAAATCAAATCCTTTTTAGAAACTTTTGTAATAGAAGGATAATTACAATGTGTGTGAGTCAAGAACCTATATGTACTTGAGGTACCAAATGCATGCAAAGCTTTGAAGAGAAAGGCATAGGTTAGAGACTTGGTGGTTGAGAGGGAACACACATTAACTTTCAACATCCATCCTCAGAAGTAGTGTGAGAAGGTTGTGGAGCAGCCACAATCGGAGAGGAAGAGAGGAGTTCGAGTGGAAGTGTCCACTCAAGTAGAGACCTTCTTGAGGGGGAAATTTCAAGCTAGATAGGAAGAGGGAGCACGTGAATCCATACATCCAGGTGAAATGTGGGTTTATGTGTAGACATAATCCCAAGGTAAGAAATTTGGGCAAGGTCGATTGAGATGACATGTCTCATGGATCGAACCTAGCTACGAGGATTCAATGGTATAGCAATAGCTGGAAGGATCAGTTATATTGATGTAGTCATATGTCAGGAAAACAAAAATCAGACTGATAGATGTCAGATACTAGAGTGCTGATTAGAGTTGGAAATAGTACAAAGGGCATGAGTGAAAATGTTACCAGTAGTGTAGAGAGTCCAGTAGACTTGAGCAGGAGCTAACAGTAGCCAAAAGATTTTGATGAAAGATGCATTATACTAATTCAGTTGTTTGGAGGCTATTAAGTTTCAGTATATGAAGGTGCAAACAACACTATAGAAGTGTTGCATGAAGAAGTCCAAAGGTACCAGATGAGGATAGATTGAATTCATTTCTTGTTGAGAGGGAGCATTGAAATTTGCAACAAGAAACAATGAAATTGGAAACCGGAAAGGAAAAAAAAAAATCAACCACATTGGTGAGGAATTTTGACGTACAAGGAGTGAGGAATGTGAGGCGTCTAATTTATTTTTCCCTTAAATAAATTGGACAATAAATTGTATTTTCATCTCATAACAACTTGTGTCAGTTAACTAAGTCACAATGACTGAGTTAGCTTAATAAATTCAAGTTGAAGTGATCGAGGTGGATATTGGTGGCCACCCGCCTACTCCACTTTGGCCCTCGCCAATGTCTCTTTCAATTTTTCAGTTTCTTTAATTATATCAAAGTTTACTATTTTTGTCAGTTTTTCAGGTCCTAAACTTATGAAGCTATTTTTAGGCCCCAAACAACATTTTTTGGGTATGAACGGTTTGGTGATTTCATAGAAATTGCATTAGTAGTTGTATTCCCCATAGGGATATTTCTAATGAGGTATCATGAGTGTCAAACAGAGATCATATGACCATGTTCCGACCCCAGGAAGTTGGTTTCCCAACTAGGCACAATGGGGCCCATAAAATATTGGTGTTTAATCTCCTCGGGTTAGGGTTTTCTCTTATTTTTCAACAAAAAAAATTCCCTTGAGCCTTATTGTAACACAAGTCAGAGGCATGTAGCTTCCACATCTCTTCTCAGAGATAGGTTGCCATCGCTCGAGCTACTTTGTTTTCAATTCTGTCTGAAAGCATTTCTCATTGTTTAATATTAATGAAATGAAGTGTTATTCCTGCTGCATCTCTGCGTTTATGTTTATTTATGTATTTTATTGTGTTCCTGCATATGTCTAGATCATGAGGGTAGAACATGAGGCATGTATAGTGATTAAAATATTTTTGGGGTCCATTTGTAGTTGATGCATTAGTGGGGTGTAGGTGTGAGTTAGTTAACTCAATTAATTGAGTTAAAATTAGTTTAACTAGTTCTAAATGAGTGATGATCTAGTGAGAAGTCCAGTGAATTAAATTAGATTTAATTCACAATGAGTGATCAATCAAATAATTGATAATTATCTATTAATAACTGCATGCATGTCAATTCTGAGGAAGACCCAGTTGAGACAAAGGTTAAAGGGAAGATAACTATCAGTTGTATTTATACAAAATTTCCCATGTGCAATTATAAAGTCATTGGGATGACATGATGGATTACACAATCAAGGAAATATGATTTTCATAACTAATAGGGAGCTAATTGCCAAGGAATTGTGTGAGAAAGGCAAGCTGAAGGAAGGTTGAGAATTGGCTAAGTACTAGACCGATTTTGCCTAGATAAGCAAGAGACTATTGGCACAATGTAGGGGAATCTCATGAAACATTAAGAATTGTATTTATTTTATGATTCCTTGACTTAATACACTAAATACACAATAGAGATAGAGGGGTTTTGAGTAGTTGTTTTCCCTTAATATGTCTTGTGTTATGTGATTGACAATTTCTTTCTCTTACTTATATGTGATTGCGCAATCATGTTTTGGTTACGCAAATTGTAGGAAGGATTCTGTATCATGTTTTAGTACATTAAAAGATCATATTGAATATCATTGGTTATATTTTCTACATGAAATAGAAGAGATGGTTGATACCATCTTTTTTTTTGGTGGTTAGTAGGCCACAAGGTCTGTGATAAATACCAATATAAATGGAGGAGGGCTTGCACTATAATTTAGATTCAGAACAAAAGTAGACGCAAGCATAATATTGGCTGAGGTAACCCTATTTTGAGGGTCGACATTGAGATCTGAGGTTCATGTCAAGATCCAGCCAAAGAAATTTTGAGAATATATGGATCCATATGATCTGAAATGACTTGCTAGTTAATATTGTGCTAGTTGCACTTCAAATATAAACATTTCTTTGTATTTTTTTACTTATCCTTCATGAGTTTGTTTAAGAGAATGTGATTGGAAAAAAGTGTACTTAGTGAAATTATGATTGTTTCATAAGCTTAAAAAGAATAATTTTAAATTATATAACAAAAGAAATAGTAAACACAGCAATCACATATAACAGAGCTTAACACAAAGAATTTTTATAAAGGATTTCACCCCTCTTGGGCTACACCTCCTTGGTCAAGCTTCATAGTGTGACATTTATATTAGCTTCAAGTGAGCTAAAACTCCTATTACAAGATTTAGAATCTATTGGAACCTATTCCAATGATTTTATAACATCATAATCTCCTGAAAATGACTATTTGTTTGTTGTATTTGGACTCTATATGCTCTCGCAATGACCCCAACACCTGTGGGCCCTTTCCTTAAAAACATAAAAATGTAATAAAACACATGTATATCACCTTTTCCGCTCCTAAAACCTAATACATTGAGTTCCTAGCATGAAAATTATCTAGGAATGACTTTTACCGAGCTCAGTTTGGTCGAAAATTGAGTGATTTATGACCAAAACTATTTTTTCCCCAATTTGTCCTCCAAAACTAGAGAGACTTCTAGTTAGATTTCTAACTATAGAAATACCACCAAGATTTGTGTGCCTCTAGAAAAATTGCGAACTTTAATTCCAGGATTAATTAGCTTAGTTCATGATTAGCGGGTGGATAAGCTTTTTTTAGTGTTAAGTGCATTTTAGTTGTTAATAACGTTTAAACGTCATTAAACCACGACTTATAATAATTAAACATTCTTAATAAAGTATTCCCCCAATTTGAAGTTAAGCACCTGGTTCTTTGCGGAATGGCCACATGGGGAGGGGTTTGGCCCCCTTCGACCCCCAACTATCAAGCTTATAAAATCTAAATTAGCGCGGAGAGAAATAGGTGTAAGAAACACCTTAGAGGAGAGTTGGTAAGGCACGTGGACATTTGGGGTGAGGTCAGGGGTTCGATCCCCACTCCACCACAATATTTTTTCTCCACTGAATTAAAAATCCTCCACTATACTTATCATTGCTCATGGAATTGGATCCTCTCCAGTTTAGTTGGTTTACTTCCAAATGTAGTTGAGTCCGTCGAGAAGGTAGGTTTAATAACTATATATATATATATATATATATAATACCACCATAATACCAATGTTCAACATTACTATGACCCAAATTCAACCTTCCAACTTACCTACCATGGGGGGTGCGTGGCATGCCACGTGGCCCTTCCCCATTGGCCACCACATAATGAAATGCCAACTTAAATAAAATTCAACTTAGACTTATTCCAATTCCTTTTCATCATCGACGAATCAGGTGGTGCCACTTGGTACAGTGTCATTGGTTTTTTCTGTAGTATATTCCTACAACTACTAATTGTACCTACCACATTAGCACTGTACCTGTTCTGCTCATTTTTTTCCTATTTTGGAAAATTAACAGTAGACGATAACTGAGCCATATGAACTCAGATTTTTATTAAACGAGTTCCACTAGAATACTGGAAATGAAATCTATCTGGTCTTTCAAGTTTGAAGCAATTTTAATCACTTTCAATTTTTAGATAAAACTTGAGGTTTAGGTCATTCCTTCCCACTATAAGCCTTTTGGACCCTAAAATATATTATCAATTGTTCAGAGAGTGAGGGTACATCTCCCTCACTTTTCCAATCTCCAACCATTTTTCCTTTGAACGATTTCGACCTTTGAGTCCAACTCTAAGGTATTCAACATCCCCTCTTCTTGATGTTCTGATTCTTGTGTAAAGTATGAGATCTTGTTGAAGTTCATCAAGATATTCTGATGAGAAATCATCTATTGATAGAATTTGAACATGCTCTCCTTGATCATCAATCAAAGTAATCTCAAACAATCTCAAATTCTCAACATTAACGGCAGAATAAATTTGCATATAAGGAGGAAAATCTAGTTTGAATGCATTTGTACCAATCTTTTCCAGAATCTTAAATGGACCATAATGGATTGGTTTGATATTTTTACCTTCCCCTTGCAATATTTATTTTCTTATGTACAACCAAAATTCATCTCAAACTTGGAATTTGTGATCAACCCAGTGTTTGTCATGCCTTGCCTTGTAGCTTCTTTGACTCTTCTCAAGTTTCTCTTACACTGTGTGATGTATCAACTTAATTTTCTCAATGAAATTTATTGCTTTATCTATGTCACTTGTCCATCTATAGCAACATATTTCTCAAAGATAAATTCCAATGGCAATCTTGGCAAGTAACCAAAACATGCCTCAAATGGAAATTTATTTGTGGAAGAATGTTCTGCCTGGTTGTATGCATGTTGTATGTAGTGTAACTGTTCATCCAACAACTTGGGATGCTTGCTGAAATAGCCTCTTAGAATATGAATAACAGTCCTATTTTCCACCTCTGTTTGACCATATATTTGGGGATGAAATGTCATACTCTTACTCAAATTTGTATCCATCATGTCCCATAATTTTGACCAAAAATTCCCAACATGGAGAATCTTGATCACTTACAATAGAACTAGGAAGACCAAACTCGATCCATCCATTTTGAAAGAAAATATTAGCGGTTTGTTCAGCTGTAATATATTTATTACATGCCATCAAAATACACATTTTTTGAACCTATCTACCACAACATATAAATAATCATGACCTTTCCTTGACATAGGAAGGCCTCCTACAAAATCCATTGAGATACTCTCCCAAGGCTGAGAAGGAACTGGAAGTGGTGTGTACAAACCAAGATTCCTATTGCTAGGATTACTTGTTGTGCATAAAGAACATCCTCTAATAAAATGAGAAACACTTTCATTCATGCGTGGCCAATAACAATACCTTTTCAAATGCATTATTCTCTTTCCTACACCAAAATGTCATGCAGTTAGTGATGTGTGCGTGTCCCTTATGATATTGTTTCTTTCTCCCTGTGGTATACATAACTTGCCCAAGTGATACAACAAAATGTTACGCAGATGATCATATAACTCTTCACTTTGGTTTCCCTTACTCAAGTTCTCATACACATCTTGAAAATCACTATCATTCACATACTTTTCAAAGTAACTTTCATGCATAATAGAATTTTGCTTGAGAATAGTAGCTGAATTTACAATAGGCCTAGAGATCATATCAACTACCTTATTGTAGATTCATTTCTTGTACTTGATCACCAAGTGAAACTGTTGTAGAAAACCCATCCACCTGAAATGTCTTGATTGCTACAATTTGCATTGTGATTGTAGATACTGAAATGGCTGATGGTCGGTATGGATAATGGTCTCTTTTCCCGTCAAGTAATGCTTCCATTTATTTACACTTTATACCAATGCATATAACTATTTATCATATGTAGGATATTTAGTCACATCTCCATTAAAATTTTCAAAATGAAATGAGATAGGCTTACCATGCTGCATGAGCATTGCTCCCATAGCATGATCACTTATATCTGTTTGGATCTCAAATGGCTTTCTTCGATTTTTAATTTGTAGTACCGGAGAAAAAATTATCTTTTGCTTTAAACCATCAAATTGTTTCTACTACAAATCTCCCGAATGGAAGAATTTATTTATTCTTGTCAATGCATGTAACGGTGCTGCAATGGAAGAAATATTAGCAATAAATTTCCACCAATATTGTGCTACCCTTAAAAAGATTCTTACCTTGGAAACTGTATTGAGCTTGGGCCAATTCAAAATGACCTCAAATTTGGAAGGATCAATCTTCGATTTAGATCCTCTAACTATGTGTCCCAAATATGCCAATGAAGTCTTACCAAACTCACACTTTGACATCTTAAGAAACAGTTGCTCTTTTCTCAAAACATCAAGTACCTTGTTCACATGCATGACATGTTCTTCTCTTGATTTTTTGAATATGAGTATGTCATATAAGTAAAAAATGAAAAATTCATATATAAATGGTCTAATTACATCATTCATCACTCTCATAGAATTAACAGGTGCATTTGTTAAGCCAAACGAAATAACTAACCACTCATACAATCCTTGTCTAGTCTTGAAAGCAATTTTCCAAATATCTTCTTAAACTATCATAACTTGATGATAGCCACTTCTCAAATCTAACTTAGTTAAATACTTTTCATGCTTTAAGTGATCAAGAAAATCATCAAGGCGTGGAAGTGGGTATCGATTCATTACCGTGATTTTGTTCAGTGCACTGAAACTGATACACATGTGCCAAGTCCTATCCTTCTTTGGAACCAAAACTATTGGAGAACCACATGGTGAAGTAGATGGGAATATGATACCTTTACTCCGAAACTGTTGGATTTACTTCCTGATCTCCAAAATTTCCATGATTGACATGCGATACATACCAATATTCAGAAGTGGAGCATCCTAGTGTAGCTGAATCTCATGCCGAATTCCCATCTTGGGTGGAAAACCCTTGGTTCTTAAAACATATCGCCATGCTGACTTACCACATCAACCAAATAAGATTTCAATTTTTCATCACATCCTTCAAAATATTCATATTTAAAATCTTCCTTTTTCTTGATCATAAGAAGAACACAATTTTTACTTACATTTACTAGCCTCTTCATTTGCCCTGCATTAACTAAAGAGATATCATTTTCTTGTAATCAAATGATATACACTCCATGTTTAATCAAATCATATTTGTTCTCATGATGGTAGAATACCGCTTTCTTGTCATACAAATATGGACTACCCAAGATAATCCTTGAAATATCATGTGGTACAACATCTCACTCAACTTCATCAAAACAGTTTGCAGTAATAGCAAATCGGAAAATACATTTCCTTGTCACCTGTAAATTTTCATTGTTAACTATCCAACCCAAAGGGTATGGCTTATGATGAGGTATAGTTTCAAGGTTTAATTTTTTAACTAAGTCTTCTGACATCAATCTTTCTTGTGACCCTATATCAAATAAGGCATAAATCTTTGTATGATTAAAAATTACTCTAACATGGAATAATTATATCCTTTTATCCTCATTTGAAGTGTTATGGTGACTGTTTGAGGTACTAGAACTTGAAATTTCTTCCTTTTCTTTGTTGACCATGGAAACTATCTTAGTTTCATATCCTGAATCAAATCCAAGATATTTTTGTGTGGTGGAAGTCACCTTTTGTTTCGTTTTGTTATTTGGTTTATTTGGTCTTAGTTCGGGATGTAGTTTCCAACGGTGAGGTTCATCATGCCCCTCTTTGGAACAACGTTTACACGTTATTTTCTCCCCTTCTTTCTTCATACTTGCATTGTTCTTTCTCTTCCATTTCACTCATTTCTCTTTTCCCTTACCCTTGAATAGCTTCTTCTTAATACCCTCTTCAGAAAAGTTTTTAACCCTTTCTTCAAGATGCCTGGCTTGCACACATACTTCATCTAAGTTATTTGGGTTAAACATGAGAATAGTGTGTTTTAAGTAGGAATGTAGAAATCCTATATACTTTAAGAGTGTGTCTTGTGAATTTAAGTCTACGCCAAGTAATAAATCCCTTTTCCTAAACTCTTATGTATACTCTTGGAAACTTTGACCTTTTAGCTGTCTAAAGTTTCGACAACTCATTATTTCTTTATGCATATAGGCTAATGGATAGAATTTCCTTTTAATGGAAGAAATGAATTCGACCCAAGTAATGGAAATCTTACCATGGATGCGCATTTCCTCTTGTGTCTTTGCCTCCCACCAAACTAATGCTCCTCCTTATAGCCTTAATGAAGCCAATCGTTTTTTAATGTCATCTTCTTGCATATTTTCAATTATAAAGTAAACTTCTAATTGCCGAATCCAATTATCTAGTTTTCCAGCATTAACTTCTCCATTATATGTAGGAAGTTCAAATTTGATGTCCAAATTGAGTAATGAAGTCTTACCTTTTGGGATCTTGGAATGCATATGGGTATTAGTTTTTGTAGTGGATTCGAAAGATGAAGATGTGGATGAGGATGAGGATGATGATGATGGTGGAGAAGGAGGTGGCTTTCCACCACTGGCTTTTGAACTCCTCTCTCCCTCCTTTTTACTGTTTGAAGATTCTTCTTTATGAGGATGTTTTGAACCTTCTCTAGCTTCCTTCACCATGAAAGCTTCAACACAAGTTTTGTCATCCTTTTCATTTCTTTTAACTCCTTTGTGACATCCTCTTCCTCATAATGTTTATGAGTTCCTTCATGGCCTTAAATTTTTGCTATTGATTCAAGCTCTATCTCTACAGTTTGTACCTCTTCAACCACTTCAATGTCTTCTGCAATTAATGCTTATTGTGCTTCAAGTATTGCCTTGAATGGTCCTTTGGGTAAGGATGATGTTATCTCATCATTCTTCCTTCTTGTCCTAAATTCCAAATTAGCTATCAATAGCTTCCCTTCTCCTCTCTGAAATCTCAATCTTGTAAGCATCAATAATTCTGAAATATTAAAAACCCTTTAATTAAAACAAGCAAGAAACCTTGTGCTTTGATACCAACTTGATCTGAAATTACTTTCTAGTTATTTTTGTGCTAGTTTCATTTCAGATATAAACTTTTCTTTGCATTGTTTTACTTATCCTTCATGAGTTTGCTTAAGAGCATGTGATTGGAAAACAATGTACTTATTGAAATTATGAGATTGTCATAAGCCTAAAAAGCATAATTTTAAATGAAAAAATAGAAGCAATAGTAAAAACATCAAGCACATATAACAAAGCTTAACACAAGAAATTTGATAAAGGATTTCACCCCTCCTGGGCTACATCTCCTTGGTCCATCTTCATAGTGTGACCTTTGCATTATATTGAAGTGTGCCCTAATTACTGGTATAAGCTTCAAAACCTCTTGGAACTTGCTCCAATGAACTTATAACATCATAATCTCCCAAAATGACTATTTTTTTGTTGTATTTGGGCTCTGGATGCTCTGGAAATGGCCCCAACACCCATTTTCCCTCGCCTTCAAAAATATTCAAATGTACTAAAACACCCTTAGATCACCTTTTTTGGCTCTACAACCTAATCCATTGAGCTCCTAGCATGAAAATTAGCTAGGAATGACTTTTACTGAGCTCCGTTTGGTCGAAAATTGAGTGCGTTATGACCAAAACTATTTTTTCCCCAATTTCTCCTACAAAACTGGAGAGACTGCCAATTAGATTTGTAAATTTAGAAATACCGCCAAGATTTGCGTGCTTCTAGAAAGCCCTCCAACTTTAATTCCAGGATTAATTAGCCTAATACGTGATTGTTGGGCAGATAAGCTTATTTTAGTGTTAAGCGTGTTTTAGTTGTTAATAACATTTAAACGTCATTAAACTGTGACTTAACTAATTAAATGTGCTTAAGAAATTATTCCATTGATTTCAATTTTAGCACCTAGTTCTCTGCATAATGGCCACATTGGGAGGGGGCTGGCACCATTTGACCCCCAACTTTCGAGCTTATAAAACTTAAATTAGCACAGAGAGAAATAGGTGTAAGAAACACCTTGGAGGAGAGTTGGTAAGGAGTGTGGATGGTGGGCATGAGGTCATGGGTTCAATCCCCACTCCGCCATAATAATTTTTCTCCACCGAATTAAAACTCCTCTGCTATACTTATCAGTGCTACCAGAATTGGATCCTTGCTAGTTTATTTGGTTGACCTTCCAAATGTAGTTTTTTCCACTGAGAAGGTAGGTTTAATAACTATATTATATATATATATATATATATATATATATATATATATATATATATATATATATATATATATATATATATATATATATATATATATATATATATATATATATATATAATACCACCATAATACCAATTTCCAGCATTACTATGACCACAATTCAACCTTCTAACCTTCCTGCCATGGGGGGTACGTGGCATGCCACATGGCGCTTCCCCATTGGCCACAACATGATTAAATGCCAACATAAATAAATTTTAAGTTAGACTTAGGAATAAAAAATTTGACTTCCTAGTCATCATCGACGAATCAAGTGCTACTAATTGGTACAATGTCATTGGCTATTTCTAGAGGATATTCCTGCAACTGTTGATTGTACCTGCGACATCAACACTTTACCTGTTCTGCTCATTTTTTGGCTATTTTGGAAAATGAAAAATAGACGATAACTCAGCCATATGAACTCAGTTTTTGATGAAATGAGTTGTGCCAGAATCCCAGTGACAAGCTCTATCTGGTCATTTGGGTTTGAAGCAATTTTCAACACTTTTAATTTTTAGCTAAAACTTGACCTTTAGATCACCATATGAACTAGGTCGAGTCCCTTATGGAGGAAAGAGTCATGGTTTTTACTATGGGTGGATATGGTTTTTTCTACATTAATAAGAAGTGCATAAGTATAATGCCCTAGTTACGACAATTTCCTAGCATGTTTAGTTCATAAGGTATGCCCTTAATACTGTGAAAAAATTGCATACAAGAAGAGAGGTTGTGACCCTTAAAGCGAGGTTTATTTTTGCAATATAGACCACAAATCTAGAAGGTGGTTTCAAAATTCAGTATGTGTGGAGATATCATATCCAAAGGAGGGTGGAACCTGAGTAGAAGATTGAGTATGCAAAAGAAATCTGCCATATGCAAAATGGATTGACATGCATAGGAGTTGATTTTGGTGGACTAACCATAGAGTTTTAGACAGAGATCTGAAGCACCCTATAAAAAAATAGTCAATGGAATGTTAGTGGCTGATTTGTGACCCTAGTTCATTCATCTACATATTGTTAGAAGGATAATAAGAGGAGTAGTTCAGATTTGTTCAGAGATTGGACAACAAAGTTCAAATTGTCGATGGAAAAGAACAATGATTTTGAGAGGATTCAAACCATTATTAGGTGGAAGATTTAAAGAGACCGAGATGAAGAAAATATTGTGGGACCTATATCGTTAAAAACAATTGACTATGGTTTGGTAGATTGATTGTAGAGTGTATGCCAATGGATATGTCGGAAGTGACCCTTGAAACCCTTTCCCTAAGATAGAATAAAGAGTGGGAATTTCTTTCCTTTTAAGTAAAGGACTTGATCTTCTAGGGGGAGAGGAGGGGGATTGAAGGGTTGAGGGAGGAGAATAAGACTTATGATCATGAAACTGATGCCCTATTTATACAAGGCCCACAAAGTGTCATTTTGCATCAACTCAAGGTTGTTTCCATTGTCACCTTAGCAACGAATCCTCTCACTTTAGATTAATTATTGAATCCTAGGGGTGTCTCAAAGCATAAATTTATTGGGTACTCTTTTATGTGACTATATCATGAGCATTGAAAACCATATTTACATCTTATGGTTCAACAACTTGATGATCCATGTCCTATTGAGCACAACTTTCATATTCATTATTGCTTTCATCGCAAAACCTACAATAGATATTGATGGTTTTAATAAGCCTATTTCTAGTTGTGATTAGGGGATTAGGGGCTCCCTTATCACAACCCATAACCCATAAAGTATTTACTCCCTTATCCAAGGGGGGCCAAGGGTGTACTTGTAGGCGAATTGAGACCAAATTTGGGTGTTCATAACATTAGGAAAAGTGGAATTACATAACCAAAAAGTTTGTGGGGGGGTACCTTATGGTGTATTGAATGGGGAAAGGGGATGAAAGGGTAGAAATTATGGGTAGAAGTCAAAGGTGCAAGCATGGTTTACTAAGATTTATAATCCTAGAATTAGAGAATGAGAAGGGGGCTTATGGCCTAGGGGACTTAAAGGGAAGGCAGTGAGAGAAATTGATAGGGGAACCCCCAATAGTGGTGATAAGGGGATTAGGAGTCCAATTATCATAAGAAATAAGCCTTTAACCCATACCCACTAAATTCCATATGTCCTTAACCGCGAATGCATAATCCCTTAATCTATTCACTCATAACTCATAACCCATAAACCCCTTGGCTCATTAAATCTTAAGATATTGACCTCTAACATATAATCCATGAACCTTCTAAGCTATGATTCCTTATCCTTCTAAACTGTGACCCTTAACCTTTAACCCATCACCCCTAAACACCTTAACTACTAACCCCTTAATCAATAACACCTAAATCCCCTAAATCCCAAGCCCTTAAATGCTAAATCCTATGACCCTAAATACCTTGGGACTTAACCATTGACCCTTGAAGCCCTTAACCACTAAGTATCCAAGGCCAAAAACAACACCCCAAATGAGAAAATTGACCTCCTAAGATAATCCTTCATATCTAATTGAGCATATTAGAAGCACTTGATTGTTAGATAACTAGGTACTAGTTACAAGGCCATGTGTTTGTGGGTAATGCTGACCTCTGGTGGGTGTTCATAACCTAGAAGGTGGTTCGATACACGGATTTTTTTGTTAGAGCATGTATTACTTAAATTGTGAAATTCAATTTACGTCTTTATTACGATTGTATTCACATATGTCTGTAAGATACAAAAAAAAAATTGGGATGGCTTTCATGGATACTATATGTTTAGTTCCACCAAATTAAATGTTGAAAAATAATAGTTTGGGGAATTTTAATAAAACATTACTGGTTGAATCAAGTTTTTATGCAATGTTTCTGTGGGTTTGCGGTTTTAGTAGCCGAAATTTCATGTCTATTATTTTTTGTTGTTGTTAGACATTCTTTGAATTTTTATTGATAACATATACACAATGAGCATGCTTATTACATGGGAAAGCTTCTATTGTGTAGACTATTCTTACGTGGGAAAAATCTTGAGGTCTCTGCTTAACTGGAGGGAAATGTTAGAAAATTAGGATGAAGAACTAAATGCATGGAAACAAATGTGAAGATCTAAAGCATGTAATAATAAATAATCATTATTAGAGAAATTAAGAGGACATGATACCATGCCTTTGGCCTACATTTCTAACTAAGCTCAATTCACTATTTCTAGTTCTAATTTGATGAATATTAGGAAATCCATAAAATCTAAACCAACATTTAAACTTTCTCTTTTGTTTTTTTTAATTTTTTGAGTTCATCCATAATCAAGGTCATAACACAATTAGATTCTTTTTTGGAATGGGAGCATGGGGTGGGTGGGAGGAGGGATCTAGATTCTGGTGAGGAAAATTTTCAAACACTGCTATAAAAAAACCCTTAGGGGTGGTTTTTGAAACATCCCCCGTGAAAGTCATGAAAATTTAAACTTCTGAGGGGTGTTTTTTAACAACTTCCTCTTAGATACTTAGAGATAGTGTTCAAAATGTAGTCAGGGAAGATATTTATATATAGTGTTCAAGCATATGGCATGCATAACACCTCTCTTGTGCACCCACACATGTCTAGACGAATCCCACCTTTTTCCTTTAGGCTTGCCAATAAAATTTTTGCTCACCAACTTAAGGTAGCCTCATAGACACCTATAATAAATTATTGAATACAAGATAGATACAAAAACCCTTACATAAATATATGATCCAAATTCAACTTTCATGTCTCTCATAACTAGTAATTTTTATTCTAAAATCTAAAAAAAATTAAAAAAAAAAATAAAAAATAGTGATTTTTTCACTATTAACAAAATTTCATTCTCATAAAATTTTAGTTCAGCACCTTAAAATTTGAAATTATTTTGACATAAAGTTCCATTTTTCATACAAAAAATTAATTCCATAAAAAAGAAACATCGATGTAAAAATAATTTTATCAAAATTCATTCATGTACTTTTCCATTTCTTGCCATAATGATGATACTATTATTTATCATTTATGATCGTTGTCATTGTTTTTATTTTAATATTGGGTTTTAGCTCTCAAATTATTAGTACAAGGGTCATTTCAGCGAGATTTGATATCCATCCCTCCCAGGTCTTTCAATATTGGGACCAGGACCATTTGTTGCTTATATTAATGATAATAAGCATCACCCAAAACCCCTTTTCCTTTTCTGTTCAAAGCAGCTCTTTCGTATTCTCTTTTTATTTCAACAAATCGATAGCGCCATGGATGCCAACAACTGGAGGAAAAAATATTCCTAATAGAAGATCATCAATAAGATGTATGACTCTGAACATGGCTTTGAACACCTATATTTTTGGTTTTTTTTTGTGTTTTTAATTCGAATCACTGTGGATGTTCTGATTTCCTTTTGGATTCATTGATTGATGATAGTTTAGGCCACTAATCAATCCATAAACATTTATGTATGATTGAGGAATTTCAAACCATGTCAAGGAGAGGAAGAGTTATGTTCCAATCGAATTCAATAACTAAATACGACTTGGTCCCACCATGTGTTGAAAAAAATTACCGATTACCCCTACACATTTAGGGTTGGGGTCAATGCATTCATTCATTACTGGAAATGGATATTTTTATTAATACCTTGTAAGGAAATTTTACCAGTAAACGTCCAAATACCATCACCTACTTTATGAACATTAGCTGCAATAGTAGCAAGCTATTCTGAAATGGATTATGATTCCTTATATTTGTTGTGGTATCTATCATATCAGAGTTATCACAATATACTTCGCATTATTTCACCTGATAGTTTCTTGATATTACATACGAGGGATATCTGAAATTATGTGTATATTTTGAAGCCCACACAATATGTGATTCCTTTCTAGATTTCTTAGTCTTTATACTTAGCTTTTTCTATGGTACTTATCTACACTATTTCTTCTCGATTTCCTTAACAATAAACATAATCCCTTCTTCCCATTTCTATCTCCATTTAACAAAGTCTTAATAAAACTAAAACTTACTCAGATTTATCCAAATTTCTGTCTCCCCTGATTCGCAGTTATATCATATATATTTCATCTAAACTTCATAGAGACTTCTTGAAAGCTCTTCTCAACAAATGAGATGCAGACTTATCTTATAGATATATGTGGATATGACTTCTTCTGGGCTGACATGAGGGATTTCTTCTAAGTCGACTTCACTACTAACTTGGAGGAGATCTTCCAGCCGACTTCAAGCGGATATTTAACACAGACCTTGGGGAACATATGTGTCAGGACTCCAAGGACTGTGTTACAAGGCCTTGAGGCATACAATTGTGTATTTGACTCTTTAAATCTTCATAAACATGACTCTTTAATTAGTACATTTATGACCAGAATACAAATCCCTAAAAGACATCAAGAAGAAGTCTTTTGACCTATAATAAAAAATTTCTCTAGAAACCCATGAATCAAGCATACCAAAAATATATATTATTAATATTTGTCTTCTTCATTACATAAATACATAATTACATAGTCAATATGAAGACCGATCCTAGTTACACTTTCCAACATTAGTAACATCAACAATTTGTCCTAAGGTAGTAGTAATCCCAACAATATGTTAAACAATAGCAAAAATATGATTCTATGCCATAGTAATTAATTCTACCATCGCAAGAACAACACCAACAAATTTTGGGTCGGAAAAATAATGTTTCAAATATGCACCAGCAACAAAATCAATTTCAACATATTTTGCAATCAAAACATCAAAAAACAGAACAAACACCATTATCATTGTTACAATCACAATCCTGACAGTTGCAGCAACAACCACAACAACAACAACAATATCTCTCCCAACCGCAATCTCAGTCCCAACACCTGAAGCAACAACAACCATTGCTACAACAATCAAATCCAACACAACAAGAGTTGCAACAAAAGCTCTAGACAGCTGGTGATTTTTTTTTTAGCAGAAATAACATATTTCTATTGAACAATGAAATCAAATATT
Organism: Pinus albicaulis; assembly: GCA_034641835.2. Taxonomy (NCBI): domain Eukaryota; kingdom Viridiplantae; phylum Streptophyta; class Pinopsida; order Pinales; family Pinaceae; genus Pinus; species Pinus albicaulis. The sequence continues at coordinate 519,729,793 of CM076580.1, read as the reverse complement.
ACAACAATGAGGGCTCTCGGAGGCGTCTTATAGTAAATCCATTGTGTTTAATTTACATTTTATATACCTTATCCCATTTGGATTGTGGTTAAGGCTTTATTAAATATCAATGATGATTATCTATCATTGCCACACTGTATATACTTTGCCTATTTGGCTTAATCTAAGCATAGATGAAAGATACATTTGGATATTATTCTAATATTTTAGATTAATAAAAATGTTATGTCCCCTTATATGGGCTAAGTATAAGTTTTCCAGTATCAATGGAGTTGTCATTTCAAACTGGAAAATCATTTGTTGTTAATGGGAAGGAAAAAGTTTATCAAAGGGGAAGATAGGTCACATTCTAATTTTTCTTCAAATTTACAATTTTCTGGGATGTCATTTGCATTCATCATTGTATATGTATCTCGATTATTTGACAACCATCAGTCTCATATATGTTAGACTAATTGTTGTTTCTCTAAAGAGTATTGGAGTTTCGTCTGATTGGGAAATACGACATGTCATATTTACCACTTAATTGTTCACAATTACGAATCAATACAACAACCCATTAAGAGATTCCTTGACATACTTGTACTATATGCCTCTTTTTTCCCTCCTTTTCAATATAAAATACCTTGATAAATAATTTTTTTTTACATCCATATTATATTTCTTTGTTCAAAAATAATGACTACAATAATAAATTTTCACTATCGATCCAAACTATGAGTATATAAAATACTCTTCCCTACATAAGCGAGGGGAACCAACATATCCAATTAGCTCTCAAGGGTGTAGAGAATATATGTAGATTCTCTTGAGATTGGAAGCTTTGACAAATCTTTGGTGTCTCAGGAACAAAAAAAGTGATAGAAATTGTTAAGTTCTTAATGCAGCTACAAAACCTGAAGGAGATGTATTATCCAAAGATAAAAGAATTATTTATAAAACTTTCAGTGAAATTTCAAGAGGTTTGTTCCTTTGCTTCCTTAGTTATGAGCCTTGTTGGCTGGCCCGAGGGGTGGCCGACAGAGCTTTGTTAGCTTTGCCATCCCATGGTGGCCACACGGTAGGGATGACCAGAGCCTATTCTTAGAATAAAATTTTAAAAAATATATTGAAAAAAATAAAAATAAAAAACAGTGAAAACAATAATATATATATATATATATATATATATATATATGTATATATATATATATAAAGAAAAAAATGAAGACAAATATAATTAAAATTAAAAAAATAAAATAAAATGACCTAATAAAAATTTAAAAAAATTAAAAACAAATTAAAAGTTAAAAAATGTTAATAACAACTATATTAAAAAAAATAAATACAAAATTGGCCCTCAAGCCTTTGGGCGGTCTCAACTGCTGGGAAAATCTGATTCTCAAAATCAGATTTGGCCCGCTAGCTGAGAAAATCAGATTTTGAGAATCAGATTGGCAAGCCGGTGGGGCAGATTTAATTCAGAGAATCTAATATGACCAGTCGGCGGGTAAAATCTGATTTTGAGAATAGGATTTTCCCTGCCAGTGGGGCAAATCAGATTTACAGGCCAGCGAGGCAAATCTGATTAGCGGAATCAAATTCTCCCGGCTGGGTGGGAAAATCCGATTCTACTAATCGGTTTTTCCCGACAGGGCCAGCAAATCTGATTCTGAGAATCGGATTTGTAGGCTAGCAGAGAAAAATTGATTCTCAAATAAGAATTGGTAGACTAAGGGTCTAGATCAAAATTTCGACCGCATAAGTGGATGTCGAGTGGCTGCACCCTTTTCGAAAACTGATTATAATAAGAATTTGTAGCATTATTGAGTGTTTATTTTCCACCTGAATTTTTTGTGAGATATGTTACCTTCTGTGCAGAAATTTTCGAAAAAGAGAAGATATTTGGGATCCTCTGACTGAGTTATCCAATTTAAAATAAAACAGCTCAAACGAAGTCCCGGAAGAAAATTTATCATTGATTTAAGATTGGTAGGTTTCTCAGGTTAAGCAAATGTGATTCTCAGAATCATATTTGCAAGTTGGAAAATAAAATTGTCATAATCACATTTACCCGGCTAGTGGGGCAACTTTGATTTTTTGAATCAGATTTGCAGGCCAGCAGGGCAACTCTGATTCTGAGAATCAAATTTGTCAAACATGGAAAAAATACCAATATTAAATCAACAATAACTTTGCTTCCAGGAGCTCGTTTGAGCTGATTTGTTTTTTGAAATTGGGTAGCTTGGTTAGAGGAACCCAAATATCTACCTTTTTTTGAAATTCTTCACAAAAGGTAATAGATCTCACAAAAAATTCATGTGACAAAAAAATAACTCGATAATGCTCCAAATGCTTATTATAACCAGTTTTTGGAAATGGCGTATCCACTTTGCATCCACCTATGTAGCCAAAATTATGATGTGAACCCTCAGTCTACCAATTTTGATCTGAAAATTATATTTTCCCTCCGACTTGCAAATCTGATTCTGAGAATCGAATTTTCTCGCTGACCGGCAAACCCTAAGAATTGGATTTTCCTGCCAACTAGAAAAACTTGATTCTCAGAATCAGATTTTCCCCACTGGGTGGTTGACATCCCTTGGGATGGCCTTCGTGGGTTTGCAGAGCTTGTTTAGCTCTGCTTGCCCACGATGGCTGCCCTCAGGCAACCCAACTGTTATTTCCTTTTTATTATTATGATTTATTTTTTTATTTTTTTACTTTTTTGTTTTGTAATTTTTTTTTTTTTATGATTTTTTTTTTAAAAATAAAATTATGTGATTTTCACTTCTTTTTTTAAGATAAGAAAAAAGATATTAAAAAATTAAAAATTAAAAAAATGTATAATGTGATTTTCACTTCATTCTTTATGTGAATCATTTAATTTTTGGAAAAAAATGTTATTATTATTAATATTTGAGATAAAATTCGTACAAATTGCTAATTTTGATGCTTATTTTGGTTAATTATTTTCTATAAAAATGGTTTATTTGACATGTCACTTTTAGCCAAAAGACTCAAAATGTGTATTTTCTTAGTTGTATCAATATTCAAAATGTGTATTTTTATGTAAATTGTTAAAAATTCTTGTTTTTTTAGTGACAAGTATTTCATGGGAAATGAAATATTATTTAACAATATATAATTAGATAGAAGATCGAAACTTTTTTTTTTAACAATACAAAAAATTAAATATCTCACTACAAAAAAAAAAATACAAAAACCTGAAAAACACTTAAAATTTTGTTAAATTTAGAAAATAATTATTATTGTTAAATACATTTAAAATTTTAAAGTAAAAAATATGTCTTCTAAAAAAAATGGAAGATGTTGGCATCATCAATTTTCAAAATCAACATAAAAATAACTAAAATTTTAAAAATAATGTTTATATTTGGTACATTAAAAAATTTAATGCGTAAAAAACATTCTAAAAAAAATTAAGAGTATTTTGAATCAACACTTTTCAAAATCAGATGATTTTTTTCTACCTAAAAAAAATAGGTGCTCATTTATGTTCCTGTTTCAAAGTCTACATTGTTTATATGAAACCATGTTGAATCTCTAGATATTAGAACATCTAGAATTTCTACCTCATCACTATTAGCTGACATTCCTCCTAGCCTAACGGAGATTACTATCTACCAGGATCAACACCAAATTGTTTCACCTAGACCCCTAATAGAATAAAAATAAAGCACAATCGAACCCCCCTTGGAGTGCTTGGTAAAAGTGGTATGCAAATCTCAAACTCTCTTCCTTAGTTTATTTCCTTTTAAGTTATTCCCGGTATTTCAACAAATTGGTCATGAAAAGTCTTTTTTTTTTGTTTCTACTGATACATTACTAGTGCAAGTTGCATAACGTATGAAAATTTTAAATTCCATAGCCCATAGAGAGTATTTTTTTTCAAAAAATGCAAAATAGATGCATTTTTCTGAGTCTTCCATTTACATGTCAGTACAATTTATGTTTACATCCTTATGTTTTTGTGTAGAAAAATAGGCAACATTCCTTTCAATATATCAAAAAGTAGAATTCATTGTTTCATTGCTGATGTAATAGACATGCAACCAATATTATAAACTTCATGCCATCATTATTGGTATTACTATTACGGTAATTCAGTACAGTTTATATTAGATGCTATAATTGGAATCCTAGGGTTTATGTTTTGTGGGCAACGATATCCTCCATCAAGTCACATTATAATGCATATTTTAGCCCAATGACAATTATCATTCATTACAAGTAATTAGGTAAAAAGGCAGTGTAGAAATTCTCCAAGGATGTAAAGCAAAAATAAGTTAAAAACTTAAAACTAATGATAATTCTCAGGCTATTGAGCCATATGTTTGAATGGTCACAGTTACTATTAAAATTTGGCTAATAAGAAATTTATATTTTAGGAGCATAGAGCTAGGGGTTGGTTAGAAAACCTGAAGGAGATTTACTTACATTACAATTCCCAGGAATGATTATACTCTTGCTTTCTTTTGAAGATTTATCTTGGAGTTGAATTCACCATATTTGTATTACATACTAGAGGATGATTGCTAGTGATTGCACTCTACACTTGAAACTAACAATATAGTGATGAAGGAATGAAATTGGTAGTCTTAATTGTAAAAAATTACAATAATTATGGTCGAAAAGCCCTTCCAAATGTACCCTATCCTATCTAGAGGATTGATCATGTATATTTTTAAGTTCCTTCTTTTCTAGTTTATGTGTTGATGGATTGTTATTCAAGGAAGGGAGTCCTGATATGGAAAATAATCCCATCGCAGTGGCATTCCATTGTATAAATAGCTTTTATTTAGGATCTTAGAAATCTAAATATTATATTTTATCAGTTGTCAATCACTAGAAAAACTGACAGAGGAAGTGTCAAACTCCCTTATTAGTATTCCAATTCACCATCTCTATGTTACACACTTGAGGATGAGCTTTTGATAATTGGATTCTGCACACTGCATGTGCACCGTAGAAAATATTTATCAAGGAATGGCATTGGGAGTTTGTATTGTTACAAATTACAATAATCCTGGTTCAATAACCCTACCTAATGTACCCCATTCTATTTAGAGGATTGGTTATGTCTTGTTTTTGGTTCCTTCTTTTAAGTTTATTTGTTGGTGGATTGGAATTCAATGAAGGGAGTACTAATATGGGAAGAAATACCATCATAAGGACATGCCATTGTAGTCATAGATCTCAATTGGGACCCGAGCAATCTAAATATAAGATACTTGACTGATTCTGTTTCACTAGAAAATAACATCTAGTGTCAGCCTCTCCAATTATTATACTAGAATTGAAGAATCTCAAAATGTGATATTGACTATTATGAGCATTATAATAGGCTTTTGATCGCATTTTTTAGGTTTGACTAATTTCAATGTTTCCATCGTCACTTTCCTGGTACTAAGTAACTTTCTGAAATACTTGAACTAAAAATAGAACTATATTACGCTGGCATGATTGGACCATTTTTTCTAGTTAAGGTTTGCACTTACATAATATAAGCACAGTCATAATATTTGGTGTGAATACTGCAAAAATTTATTATTAACTAATATTTGGTTGCATGTCAAGATATATGTTTCATGTAAGGTTGTTTGACGTTTTTCTTTCTTCTGAATTACACAGATCAATTCAATCTCCCAAAAGGCCTTGAGTTTCTTTGTGAATGACATAGGCCCAGTGGCAAGCTTCATAGATAGGATAGTAGGATTTGCACTAGGTGATGATTCCAAGGCCATTGTTGGAGAAGATTTAGTTGCTATGGTAAAATTACATTTGCAAGCAAGAAATCCAATATCATAGGATGGCATTTATGTGACAAAAATAATGAGACGTTGCATTAGTTCTATGCCCCTCAACATTGTAGCTTTAGGTGATAGTGTGACCAAAAGTCTCCAGCAACTTAATAATGTAGTCTCCAAAAATGGAATCTACAAAAACTTCTAATATCAAGAGGTTGAGATTGGAGATATGTTATTTATTCACTTGTTTCTAATGTACTATTATAGTTTTCATGTGCATTTGTGTTTATTAACTTTTGTTTGGATTAGTCCATGTCATCCTGTACTTGTGCATTTTTCACTCGCCAACCATGCAAGTTTATAGATTTTTATTTTACCTTCCAATCTTCCTCTTCCATTTCAACATTAGAAAACTATATCTTCAAATATGTGCATCGTGTTTCATTTTTTCTGTATCTCTTAGATCATTTTTTTCTTAATATAAGCTATTCGTCATATTTAATTTTTTTGCATGAAGTGTCATTTGAACCTTTGGAGTCTTTGAAATAGTGCAGATTGACTCAGCTGAGACTCATGAGTCTTGCGGAGTCTTGGCCGGGGTGAGTACTCAACTAAGAACAACCCACAAAACTATCCACTTGCTAGATTCATGGGAAACTTTTGATGCTTGCCTAGACTCACCGCAAACTTTCCAATGACCATACTCACCACAAAATTGAAATATTTTTTGTGCATATAATTTACTGTATTTTAAGGGTTTCTCGTCTTTGTTGAGGCTTTCCCAAGTCATTGAGTCTCGCCAAGTCCTAGGGAAACCAATTCTTTGTTGATTCCATGACATTGGTGTAAATAGCTGACATAATGTTCTTGTTCCATTTCTTCAAGGAATCTATAGGAGTGAGCTTTTGGTTTCTTTTCTACCAGGTGATTCTTTTTGGTTGCATCACCTAATTGCAATTTTTGACGTGTTTGGCATCATTTTAACTTCTTCTAATGAAAATCAACATAACTTGATTTTATATGTTCAAGCATCTTTGACACCATCCGTGAGCCCCTGCCACAAGATTCTCTCTCTTTCGTCTCTGAAACAGTCACATATGGATGGTTGGGAATTTCATTTTAGTCCCATTACACTCAACAATAAAGAGATAGGGTGGTTGAGAGGATGCCATACTTCAATGAGGTTCAATCACACTTGAAACCATGTAAAAACATGAGATGTTGTTCAAGGTTTCTTGTTCCTCTTTGTCAAGTAGATCTTGGAGAGGCTATGACAATGAGGGGGGTTAACTTGGAGTCCAGAATCTCTATCCTTTTTTATTGAAGAAAGAAATGCCTTTGATGATACTTGGTCTAGTCAACATGAGCTCTTATGGGTGAATTATTCTAAATTGAACACTTATCCACTTTATTTTATTTTATTGGATACTTGGTCAATTTTGATCACTCTTCCCAAAACTTTGTACTCTATATATAAGCATAGTCTTTGGTCTAGGCAAACCACACCTACGCTTCCTATATATATAAAGCTTCCTCAAGATGTATACAGTTATGGAATACTCTTATCATACTCATCTACTTTATTACTCATGAATCCATGTGTTTATTCTTGCATTGTTGGTTTTGTGCTTATATCAAATTTTTTTTTTTTTTCCATTTCTTATTTATTCAACAACTGCATCTTCGGGTGTGAACAATTGCAAGAGAGTAATATTCACCATTGGATATAAATGATAGGCAATGATATGTATATGAGTGTTCAGAGTTTTCTAAGGGTGGCATGGAATTTGTTTCATGGATTATATGGTTTGACCTCAAACACTGCCATTATATTTCTTGTTGAGGTCTCTCTATCATCAATTAGAAATGCTATTCTTAAGGTATGATTTAATTGGTTTTGTTAATTGAATATCTTTATTACCTCCAGAACTTGCATAACTTCATCACCTTTGTTGCATTTATGTTCATTTTCCTCTTTTTGGAACAATAACGGTCCTGATTGTAACGGGTCTTCATCTAAAGTGTTTAAATCATGCATCAAAATGAGAAATGAAAATATTTTGTCGCATTTATTTTTCCATAGTTTTTTTGTGCTAAATTAGGCTAACTAGAAACAAAAGTATGGATTATTCCCGTATATGAAAATAAATTTAATTTTTATGGTTTACATCCACATTTACAATGAAGATTGGACTCATGGTAAAAAAAAATGCTTTATGATATTTTAATCCACCAAAATCTCAAAATGAGTAAAGGTGAACACAAAATTACAAAGATTCTTTAGTCTAGTACTTTATTTGTTTGGTGAATCTTGGGCGTGCTTCTAGTTGGTCGATGTGTGGATGGATCAAAATGGTCAAAGGTAAGCAAAACATTAGAGAGATTCTTTAGTCTAGTACTCTATTTTTTTGGTGAAACTTGGTGGTGCCTTTGGTTTATTTCTTTACTGTGTGTGGATGGCTCAAAATGGGCAAAGGTAAACACAAAATTAGAGAGATTCTTTAGTCTAGTAATATATTTTTTTGGTGAATCTTGGTGGTGCTCATGGTTGATCCTTATCCTATGTGTGGATGGCTCTTTATTTTTCTTATGCTTCTCTCATATCCCTTCCTAATCCCCCTGCTGGTTTGCATGCTTTAGAAGTTTCATCTTTATAAATTTGGTTGATAGATTGAAAAAATTATGACTTTGGTAGATCTTATTCTTTCTTTCTCAATTTCCTTTTTGTTCACATGTGGTGGCAAGCTTGTTATCATGATATCACTGCAATTTGTATCAGAGTGACTTCAAATATGTGCAAACCTTTAAAAATGAAACATGGGTAGATCATACGTGAAGGCTGGAAATGATGGATTTTAGAAAATTTCATAATCTTAATCTTCATCTCTAATGTTGTTGTTAGGGTTAAGAAGACCTATCTAAGGTTATCATTATTCTACACTAAATATGCAAACAACTATAATAATTATCAAGTTGTCCACATAGTCTTGGATAGAAGGTGGTTAGCTGCTCTATAAAGGCACTCCTTGATGTGAAGTCACTTGTTCAATTCCCCCACTCCCCCCAATTGTGATGATATATTGGGCATGACGAAGGTGTAGTCCCACCAAGTTTACAAAAAAAAAAATTCACGAGTTAAATTTTATATGTAGTAGGAATTTTATATTCAAAGTGGTGAGAATAAAGACTATATTCCAAGGTATTTCATCAAGTACTTTTCATAATTGATTCCAATCATCACTTAACAAAGTATCAGAGTTTTCAATTATAAAGACTCCATAATGAGATGATGGGGAATAAGTAACCACATTTTCAAGGGTTATCTTAAAACCCTGAAATTCCTAGAAGCCAATGGCACCAATTTCTTTTACATATAAATTCTTACTAATACTTTGAGCTAAACATGAACAAAAAATTCGACAAGGCCATGAAATATATAGAGAATGGATGTTCATGGTTGCTGAAAATATTCTACCAAATGATGTTTTAACTACTCCCTAAGGGCCATGGAACACATAAATTGAGGCAATATTTCTCCTCACTGTATCATTCATGAGAGCCCGAGCTGCTCAATTTTTTCAAACAAATTATCCAAAATGTATTTGGAAAATACATCTAAGGCAAGATCCTACACCTAGGCTTGAGATCTCAAACAACCAGTGCCCATAATATCTTGTCCATTTTCATAATGATCGATCAATATTGTTTAAAAAACCATGTCAATATTTTTTCTAAGACATATTTTATGGTCAGAAAAGAGATCTAGCTCACCTAAAGATATTCTTCCTTGTGTATCTGTATCTATAATTTTATGAGACCAACCTAGCTCCATTAGTAGTGGAAGTGACTTGGAATTAAAATCTAAAGAAGAATTAGAATGATTAGATGTTTCTAATGTAGTATAAAACACCTTTTGAGAACTATAATAACTTTGTGATGCAAGCCCTTCAATTTTTTGTGTGGCCGAATCTTAAAGCCCACATGAGAGGATCTTACTTTCCAAATCCAATATATTTTTGCCTCCAGTGTGTATTCCAAGAAATCCCACAACCCTTTTTAGCAATATCAATGACTTTTGATTTACCACTTCCTGCTTTAAGTCTAGTATTTTGTGAAACTGTGAAATATTTGTTACTAATCCCACCATGACTACCATAATTCAAAGAAAATAAAACTGATAAATATTCAAAATACTCTCCTAATTCTCCATGAACACACCTCTTAATGCCTTTTTACTTGTGTTTTTTTACCTGTCCATTTCCACTACTAGACAATTTGGGTGATAATGTGATTCAAAGCAAGAAGTTGAACAATCCTTATCATCAATTGGTGAGCTTTTCTGTGCTTCTTCATAATGGATTCTATATTTCCTTATACCACCATTATTGTTAAAGAGGTGTGGAGAACAAACATTGAGATCATTTTCTACTATGTTTTTCAAGTTACCATCCAACATATTTGATATATCATATTCACTATGCATGTTAATGCACCTTGGGGGTAACGCCATTATATATGCATTAGATTCCATTCTCCCTTGAGAATTAAATGCACCACTTGATAACGTATCATTTCTATAAAAATCCTTTTCATTAGGATTCCTTTCAAGCTCATAATCACTTCTCCAATTTTCAGAAGTCAAATGGTGAAAATAAGTGATAAGGTCAATGAATAGCCATCTCGACAAAGGGTTTTCCCTACACACAATATCCTCCCTACAGATAGAGAGGAGGGAAGAAAAATAAAGGATTAGTTCATAAGATTGGACCTTCCCCCTTAATGTTAAATGTGGATTGTGTGAAGTTATAACCTCCTCCAAACCTTAGTGTACAAGTTGTAAGTAACAACAAAATTCCACAACCAAGAAAAGGGAATTTTTAGTGGAGAATTGAAAGGAGCCACTAAAGTATGTTGCATATAGGATATCAATGAAGACAAGTATTATAGTCCATAAAAATAGTATTCATAGAAGCTATGGACCTGTGGTTGAAAATTGTCTTAGAAACATCATCTAGCTCTTACCTGGCCTCAATTTTTTTTATTTCTTGTCGTACTCGAGGGTTTCATAAATTTCTGGGATCTTGGCCATCTTTACATGACTAAATTGAATTTTTTAATTAGTTCTTCATCTCCTTTAACATAAATATCACATATTACAAGGGATATTATACTGAATTTATTCTTTTAGAGGCTTCTCAGTTTAGCTTTATACTTGTCCATATAGAGAATAAGGTTCATTTGAACACAACCTCTTATGGTTGCTCTTTTACTCAAATTTTCTTGTCTTTCTAGAAAATATTGATGATCACATGGATGGAATTTTGTGATGATGTGTCGTTTATAGACTACAGTTCCTTCATTTTATATGTAACATCATCATCATGCATGTGAAATGACATCTAGTTTTTTTTTTATCTATTTTATTTTGAAGTAATTTTATAGTTGGAACCTTAGACTAGCCCATATTTGTTACACAGGTAATTTTTCCTTATACACTCCTTGGAATAGGAGAAAATTGGATTTTGATGAAGATTTTTTGTATTTTGTGAGTTTGACATTAGTGAGGCTACATCATAGTCATGTCCAGTAATAACACCTAAATAGGGTGGTGAATTGAACCAATGACTTAACATCCAGGAGTGCTTTAACAACACACCTGATCATTATTTATCGAAGACCCCATGGAAAATGAAGGAAATTAGATTTACTAAATACTTAAATTATGAAGTAGATTAGTTCTACATTGATACTGTCTAGATATAATATATTTTATTTTTTTTATTTGTCCTTCATATATATTTTTTTTCCATTTTGGTTATGGAAGATCAAATATTCTTCCAATCTATAATATGCATTTTCATGAACCTATTGGCATATAATAGTTAAATATTCATAGGATTTTGCTGAAAGTTTGTGTGAGGAGGTATATAATCTTTTAGCCAATACAAATAGATGTCTTGAAGGATAACATAGAATTGAGCCATTGACCCATATAATGTCATATGGTACTACAAATGTTCCCAAAATTATACTTTTTACACCACCTAGTGACACCACTTATTATTTTACTTCATAATGGTTGAAGGTAAAAATTTTAAAAGCAATGGGATGGGTTTGGAAATTATGACAAAAACAAAATTATCCCTGTGGAGGTGTAGTGGTATTATTTTCTGACAAACTGGCATGAGAATGATGATAATCCCTCAGCTTTTCCATGAATATATCCATAAAATTGGTGACAAATGAGTTATCAACTGCCTGACCATAGGAATATTCTATAAATGCCACCCACAAACTGGGTTATGAGACCACAGATACAAAATATGGGTGTTGGATTTATTTGTCATCCATCCCAACCCACAATACTAAAAAATATAGCCACAACCACACACCAACAATTATTTCCCTCGTTGAAATCTTATTTAGGTATCTCACCCAACGTTCAAACAATGAAAAACCTCTTCCACTTAGAGAAACACAACACAAGGTTATGATATCCATTAAATCCATCCCCTCTAGTACCATAGTTTTGGCATAAATAATTTGAGCTACTAGTTGCACTTTCAGAATCCCTGAAATTTATATACCTTGGCTCATTGTAGTGATGAATTAGATAAGTGGATAATGTGATTTCAAATATACCTTAGCTCATTTTCAGTTAACATTGATTTAAACAAGTGAGTAATGAGATTCCATGTTGCTTACTCTACAACTCTCTCTTCAAACAAAATTCCTTCCTTCCAGTTCTACCACAACCCCTCTAGATTGACATAAACTCACACATATTTCAAGATAACTAGCTTCTTTTCTTGGTTCCATGGAATTCCAGCTATGGAGGCATGTTTCCTGTCAGCATGAGGAAGAATGTAAGAATGAAAAGGAAAGCACCTCTCCAAGAAAAAGTATATGTTATGTCTCCCATGCATGAGGATCATGTGTCTTCCATATAACATTTTGAGTTTGGACTTGGAACATATGATCAATAGGGTAGGTGAAAGAGATTTTAATATAAAATGGTTAAAATATAGAACCTCTGCAAGTGACACAGGGAAATAATGATATATTGGGTTATAAGAGGCACCCCAACACTTGATAGGAAATCCCATCTGATGTTGTCATATGAGGTTTCAATATAACTCAAGCTAGATTTGTAGGCAACTCCATTCTACCAGCTCCATGTAGAGGGCCATATTTTCCATACAAAGATACATCCCCTAGACTAGATCCATCTCTTTTACCCAGATTTCTATCTAGAGCCTGAGATGGTAGGATACATTCCCTTTTGAATTTAAAGGAATACCCTTTGTTTCATAGTGGGAATTTGATGCATTGAGGCTTATCCTATACTTGGCTCTAGATATTTGTATTTATTATTCTTAGCATTGTGACAGTTGTTGTGGCTCATTTACATTTACTTTTGAAATATGTCTCAAAACACCAAAAAAACATATATGTTATAAAATGTAAAATTTTTGTATAGCAAAAAAGAATTTTTGATTTATATTTTGATTTATTAACATTAAGTGCGGAGATGTGAAGGTGGGTCAAGTTGGGATTATTCATGTGTAGAACAGTTCAAGAATCAGGCCAATTGATGCGTTCAGAGCATTGCAAAAAGGTCAAGATGGAGTCGTGCAAAAATACGTGCAAAACAACGTTCAGAGGCTTAATCACAATCACACATGGAAGGCCTGATCGCATATCGCAAAGCTCAGGAGGAATAGAACAAGGTTAAAACGTCGAAATGCGAAATGCAATAAAAAGACCGGATGCGATATAGTTCAAAGCGTAAATATAAAGTATTTAAATTCCGGCCATGGGACCCTCTTGCACACCGCACATGACACATCACAAGCTCAGGAGGAATGGTGTTAAGGAATATGTTATAAGCTCCGATAAGTGAAATGCGATACGAGGACTGAATGTGATATAGTTCAAGGCCCAAATCTAGAGTATTTAAATTCCAGTTGTGAGACCCTCTCGCACATCACACATCACACATCACAAGCTCAGGAGGAATGACATTAAGGAATATGTTATAAATTATGAAATGCAAAGTGCGTCAATGTTTCATATCCCCACTTGCAATTTGCGATCAACCCCACCTCCACTTGCCACTTCATCCATACCTTCATCGCACATCTCACATCACAAGTTCAGGAGGAATGGTATTAAGTAATATGTTATAAAAGCTAAAATACGAAATGCGATAGGAAGACTGGATGTGATATAGTTCGAAGCCCGAATCTAAAGTATTTAATGTCTGGCTGTGGGACCCTCTTGTATATCTCAAATCACAAGCTTAGGAGGAATGGCACTAAATAATACGTTATAAAGGCCGAAATGTGATAAGGGGTGGATGCAATGTAGTTTCAGAGTTAAATGGACAAAGATTTCAAATATGGAAGTAAGAACCTTTCCTTTGAGAAATCACATTATAGGTAAGAGGAGGCTTAGAACGGAGTAGCATGGAAATAGGAAATGTGATGGAAAGGTGAACATGATACCATTCAAAGGTTAATTTAAATTAATTTAATGTCCAATATTATCTCTAGTTGCGTTGTTTTATGAAGAAATGTGAACACGGGTAGTAGACTCGCGTAACACCTGACCCTGTGTAGAACAGTGTTGTATGTAGTGGCACCTTGTAAATAAATGGAATACTGAATGATGCGGGCACGAGCATAAGAGGTAGGGTCGGGAAGAAGGGGACATGATAAATTTTTCTGAAGCGCAAAGGCATAGGTAGAGTTATGAAAAAGGAGCATATGGTGGCATTGTTGGAAACACAACATCTAGGTCTAGTTGGGAAAAGAGGCGTTATTGCAGGACTGTTCGAATATCACATCATAAATAGAAAAGACATGACATCAAGCACAAAAGAGATAATATGGAACTCTCAAAGAAATGCAAGGCAAGGATGTCTGATCTGTTAGGGAGACTCATTAGTGCTTCACAGAGACACATTAGCAACAAATCAGATTCAGATATAGTGATGCCCACAATTGCAATGTAATAAGTAGTTTTAACATTTTAGGTAGTTGAAGTAGTTTCAAGAAGTTCTAATAGCTACAAACTACGTTTGATGTATTTAAGAAAGATAGAAAGATAGAAGCAGGGTTTTGAGTTTTGGGACCTCTCAAAGACTAAAACTCTGGTACTTACTTTTCTGAGGAATTAAGAAAGAAGCATCAAGTTTCCTACAACTGTTGATGGTGATTCATTTTCCTATGTCATTTTGTGTCCCTTATTCCTAGAATGAAGTGAAGATAAGTAGTTTCCGGTCTCTTAATTTCATCTGTGAGTAAGAGTTAAATAGCCTTAATTCACACTACTTGACTGCAAATCCTCTCCCTTCACGAATTATCTCTAAAACTTAAAAGAAATAGATTTTGTGTTTACAACATATTATTTTGAGTTTCCTCTCTCTCCATTAATTCATTTTGAAATTTAAAGTGGTATTTTCTGTCACAGCATATCATTTTGAGTTTCTTCTACAATTCTTCTTTTCCATTCAGATATCAGCAGTTAATGGCATTGTAGAGTCTTTCATTATACCAGATTATTAAGAGTTTTAGAGAATTAGTTTCCCAAGGGATTGAATAAATACCAAATCATATTATTACTTCTCTGACACATTGATAACAAATGTCTTAAGCATTGATTACTTTTCACAACCAAGGAATTGTCTCTTAAGATACAACATTTGTTAGCATCGTTTTCAGGGACGAAGAGAAAAAGTTTATTTTCCCTGGGTTTTTCACATTATTTCCTCTGTTTGTTTAGTGAGGAGGAAATATTTAGCTCTCTTTGTTATTATCAAAATTATGGCTTGCAAAGAGCCTCACATGAGGTCAAATACCTCACAGTAGAAGGTTCTTGCTTTGTCAGACCGTGAAAGTTTGGTTTCTAAAAGGGTTCAGAAACCCAAAACACCCTCAAAACCTAGTTGTACACTTTCCTCTACCCGCAGTAGTTATATTAATCCTTTCTTTGAATATATCTCTAAAGTACTTCCTTTCTTGGAGAAAGATTCACCTTTCACACCAATTTATTTTCAAGAACCTAAGTTGGAAGAACACTCCTTTGGGTTTATTTGTTTTACTTTTAATCAAGCTCAACAAACTCCAGTTGGTGGTCCCCCTTGCCATTGTCCATCAATCCACTCCCATATCATATTTACCTCCACCTTCGTTCATTTTCATAGCAGGTTCATCGAATGCATCTAACCAAGGAACAGTCAATTAAGGTGCAAAAATGGCAACACAAACCTTTTTGTCGAACATATATGCTCCACTTAACCTTCCACAACCGATGAATGAAATGCCTCAATATTATCTTAAATTAATCCCATTTTTTACTCTGGGAAGATGAAATAACTGTAGAAAAACACTTGCCTCTGATTTGTATTTTTTCTAAAAAATCTAAATGTAGAACATCTTGATGTTGTAATGAGGAATTTTGTTCAGTCTCCGGATGGAGATGCTAGAAATCAGTTTAAGGGATTTCCGAATGATTCTATTAATACGTGGGAAGAACTGGAAAACGAATTCACTCAGAGATGGGGTGAAAAAAGGGATCATGGATATTCACTAACTGAATTCAATGCAATCAAAAGAAAATCAGACAAGAATATATCATATTTTATCAAAATATTCAATAAATTGTATAACATTTTTCCTATAGAAATGAAGCCCCCTCATTTTGTAGCAAAGGTGGTGTTTTTTGGGGCTTTTGAAGCCGATTTTAGTTTCACACATAGAGAAAGGAGATCCCCTAATCTAGAGTAGATACAGACAAATGCATTATAAATTGAAGCTAATATGACTGCAACTGGGAAGGTGAAAGGGAAACATCTAGTCCAAGGGAAGGGGAAAGAGAAAGAAGAATCATCACAAGACAAAAGAATAGAAGATATGACAAAGGTGATAAATTTTTTGTCAAATAAGCTAGTTAAGATGGAATCGGAAAGTAAAAACTCCTAAAGACAAGTAAAACAAAGCCAAGGAGGATTTAACCCTCAATTTGGAAGACAGCCCCAGCAAATTGTGTAGAGGGAAAGAAGAGATTAAGACTAGGCTCAAGCACCATTGTATAGAGAAGCAACACCTAGAGAGTCAGTAGAATACGACCAAAAGGAGGTTGAAGATCAAATATCTGCTATGTACACAATAGAAGATGATGAAGAGGAAGATTGTGAGGGAGAATACATTGAAGCTGAAGTATATTTTGATCAAGATGAATTGGATGAATATTATAGGAAATTCATAGATTTAATGCAATCTAAGTTACATAAAAAGTATGATTTAAGGCCTGGAAAGAGTTCTAGAGTGCAGGATAATGAAGGTGAAAAATAATCCAATGAGGGATCCACAACAAAAGGACACTGTAAAATAATTCATTAATGGGAAGCAACCTATAAATTCAGTTAATAGAACATATGTGCAATAGGGTGAACCTTCCCAGAGAAAATTAGTTGATACTAATATTTTGGAGAGAGTTTTTCATGTACCCAAACAAGTGGCAAATTCTAGAAAGAGTGAATAAGAACCTAAAAATTAATGTTAAACAAAATAATTCTTCCAGTTTGACAAAAGAGTTGGAGAAGGTAAAAATTTAGGTACCTCTTCTAGAATTAGCTAAATACATGTCTACAAGAAGTAAATTTCATAATTTATTAATCTCACAAAGATTGAAGATATAAATGACAGTGCGAGCTTACAAGAAGAAAATACAGTGGTCACCTTGGGTCCTCATGTAGAATAAGTAGATCCTTCTGTTCCACCATTCTATATTTCTTTGTTGCTTCATTATTTTACTCTCCATAATTGTATGCAGGACTCAAGTGCATCCCATAGTATCATGCCATTGTTTGTTATGAAGGAAATAAATGTGCAGATTACCAAACCTTATAGGGATATGTATTCATTTGATTATGAAAGGGTGAAATATGTTGGTTTAATTAAAGACGTAGTAGTTTCTTTGGCACAAATTCCAACAAAGAATATAGTCATGGATGTAGTTATTGCAGACATTCTAGCCAGTTTTGGAATGCTCCTATTAAGATATTGGGGAGAAAATTTGGGAGTTGCTCTAAAATTAGATTTCAGTTATGCTATCATTCTTATTTTTAATGGGGAAGAAAGGATATTGTAGAGGGAAACAAGGTTCGTGAAGACGAATACCAAGAAATATGCAATAAATTCCCCTATTTATAGTCAAGAAACATAAGATATTTCATGTTTCATGCTGAATGAAGATGTAGAATTTGATTAAGACACAGGGAAGCAGTTCTCTTCAACAGTTGTAAATAATGAAATGCACTCAAAAATTATTTGGAAATGCTACTTTGATGGTGCCTACACCTAGGAACCTGTAGGAGATGGATTCTTGTTGATTTCAAGAGAAGGTAACCTCATGCCTTTTTCTTTCAAGTTAGAGTTTGATTCAAAAAAAATATAGTTGAGTATGAGGACTTGATCATTAGCCTTCAAGTTGCTAAACATAAGGGAGTTCAATGTATTTCAATTTTTGGTGACTTTGAATTGATAACAACAGATATTAAAAATCATTTTCAAACCAGGAATCCAAGATTAAGATCGTATAGGAATGAAGTTTGGGATCTGATAGAGAACTATTTTGAAGCCTTCAATCTTCAGTTGATTCCGAGGGAGGATAATAGATTGGTAGATTTTTTAATAGTTGTAGCTAGCACCTTCAAGCCACCTATGAATTAAAGGTTAAGGTATGAGATTGAAATTAGAGATAGACCCTCTATTCTTTATAATGTGAAACATTGGCAGGTGTTTGAATATGATGAGTAGATAAATCATTTATTGACAATGATTGGAAACCTTCAAGATGTTGAGATAGATCAAGAAGAAGAACAAATAGAGAAAAAAAACAGAGGTAAGAAATTTCAAAAATTCAATAGGTGATCAGAAGATTATTCAATTGAAAGATAATGCACTCCCTAAAGGTTTGGTTCCTCTTGAGAGACTGTTTGATTCGAATGATGTTGTTGTCAATTCAAAGAAAATACATGAAGAGGAAGAGATGGAATATTGTAATTTGGGAAGTCAGCAGGAGCTAAAAATGGTGAAATTATTCAAAGGTGTTCCAAAAAATTATAAAGAAATATATATTGATATCTTTCAAAAGTATATGGATGTGTTTTCTTGGTCATATGAATACTTGAAAATGAATGATAAAATCATAATACAACATAAGATCCCATTTAAAGAAGGAATCAAACCACAGAGACAAAAACTCAGACAGATTAATCCATTACTGTTAGCTCCAATTGAAAAGGAAGTAAAGAAATTGTTGCAAGAAAAAATCATAGTCCCTCTCGAATATTTAGATTGGGTTTCTAATTTGGTTCCTCTAAGGAAGAAAAATTGAGAGATAAGATTGTGTGTGGAATTCAAGAGGTTGAACAGAGAATCTCTAAAGGATAATTATCCTTTACCTAAAATGGATTATTCCTTACAGAGGGTGACAGAAGCTTACAAGAGGTCTATGGTTCATGGATTCTCAAGATATAATCGAGTGGTAGTGAATCAGGAAGATCAGAAAAATAAAACTTTCACAACCCACTAGGGCACCTTCATGTATGCAAGGATGCCCTTTGGTCTTATGAATGCAGGTGAAACTTTTTAGTGGGTCATGGAAATAGAGTTTGTTGGAGACAAGTATGTGGTTATATATTTGGATGATGTAACTTTTTTTCGGGATCAAATGATGAACACCTGGAACATCTGCAAAGAACTTTTGAAAAGTGAAGGAAGTATGGTCTATCACTAAATCCAAAAAAATCTTTTTTTGCCTTGGAGGAAGGTAAATTATTGGGTCAAATAGTTTCAAAACAAGGGGTAGATATTGATCCAGCAAGGGTTGTGTCAATTCAGACCATTCCTTTACCCAGAAGCAAGAATGATATTCAAATATTTTTGGGAAAATTAAAATTTCTAAGGATATTTGTACCAAAATATGCTTACATTGTGAGAAATATAATTGACATGTTGAAGAAAAATGAAGAAGTGGGGTGGGATAAAGAAGTAAGAGAAGTATTTTCTAGAATAAAATAAGCACTCCAGGAAGATCATGTTTTAATAAGTCTTGATTACCAAAAGGTATTTGAAATATTTTGATTTTCTTCCCCCGCCACTATTTTTGTTGTGTTATTGCAAAAAAATGAAGATAGTAAGGAACAACCAGTGGGATTCT
This sequence comes from Pinus albicaulis, assembly GCA_034641835.2. Lineage (NCBI taxonomy): Eukaryota > Viridiplantae > Streptophyta > Pinopsida > Pinales > Pinaceae > Pinus > Pinus albicaulis. The sequence goes on along the minus strand of CM076580.1, from coordinate 519,709,814 downwards.
TCAGCAAAGTTCTCAGAGATGCTAAGCTCAAATATAACATTCTGGAGAATCAAGTGCATACATTGGTTAGAGCACTAAAATCCTTTAGGAATTATGTGCTACAATCCAAAATAACTTCTTATGTACCTAATTCTGTTGTCAAGGATGTGCTGGTTCAAAGTGATGTTGAAGGAAAGATCAGAAAATGGATAGCTAAAATCCAAGAGTATGACTTGGAAATTAAACCCACCAAGTTAATCAAAGGACAAGGTTTAGCAAATTTGCTAACACAAACAAATTTTCAAGCATTGGGAATTAACCTCTTGGCACCAATGGATGGAGTTGACAATGAGGAAGGCTAGAATAAGCCCAAAATAGGTATTAAACACAAACTTTTATGTTCAGATTGGTATAAATATGTTTCTCATTACGTATGTTTATTTTCTTTCCCATATTCACTGAATAGAACCAAATACAAAGCTCTCAAGCTTAAATCTCAACCATATGTCATAGTAGAAGCAAAGTTGTACTAGAAAGATCCTACTGGTATTTTGTTGTTGTGTTTAACTCAAAGGTGAATCCATTGAGTTTGTCAAGGAATATCATGAAAGTCCATGTGAAGGACATTATAGTTGGAAGTTCATAGCCCATAAAATCCTCAAGCCATGTTTTTATTGGCCCACCCTATTTGTAAATCTACATGATTAGTCAAAAGTTGTTAGAAATGTCATTTGTTTGCTAAGAAGAAAAGACTTTCTCCATTACCTCTTATAGATGTATTCATAGAAGATCCCTTCAGGAAGTGGGGATTATATCTTATTGGAGATATCAATCCACCATCAAGTGTGCAGTTCAAATGGATTCTAAGTGTAATTGATTAATTAACAAAGTGGGTTGAAGCAATCCCCACCATGAAAGAAAATAACTAAGTGGTGATGAAGTTTCTGGAGGATAACATCTTCAATAGGTTTGGTTTTCCAGTTAATACTGTAACTGATAATGGTCAGGTGTTTAATTCTGCTTGATTCATTAATTTATGCCAAACATATAATGTAATATTGTGACCTTCCACAACATATAATCCACAAGGGAATGGGTTGGGAGAATCTTCACACAAAACCCTGGTTAGGATTTTGAAGAAGACAATCACTAAAAATTGGAAAGACTGGGATTAAAAGTTGAAGTTTTCTCTTTGGGCAGTCCGAGTAACCACCAGGAGGTCAATTGGCAAGTCACCCTCTGAATTGGTTTATGGAACTGAGGAACTATTTCCTACTCAGTTGGCTGAACCAGTGATTTATTTCCTTCAAGAAGCTTAGGAAGAACTTAATTCTCTAGTGAGAAGATTGAACAAATTGATTGAATCAATTTAAAACATACACAATGTTAGAGACAACTTGATTTCTTATTAGGCAAATATGAAGTCCATTTTTGACAGAAAAGCAAAAGAAATCCTCTTCCAGGTAGGAGACTTCATATTAAGATGGGACACCAGAAGCGAGGATAAAGGAAAGCATGGTAAGTTTGACCCTCTTTGGTATGGTCCGTACAAAATTTCTGAAGCCATATCAAACAATACTTTCATACTAGAAGATTTAGATGGATAATCTCTATAGCTGCCTATGAACGAGAAGTATTTGAAGCATTATTTGAGCATTAACAGTCGACATTCCACCATTGTAAATACATGATTGCTCATTGTTCATATGTCACCAAGAAATATTTGACTCCATGCCCAATGTATAAGGCACTAATCTGCAATTCTTAGCGCTTTCATTGAAAAAAGAGATATCCCCAAGTGGACCCAGATTTTGTGGCGCATTTACATTTACTTTTGAAATATGTTTCAAAACACTTGAAAAAACCATATATGTTAGAAAATGTTTGGTTTGATGTGTTTTGTGTGCTTGTGTTTTCCACATATTTTATGTGTTGCATTACTCTATAATATATAATTTTCTAACAACTGGTATCAAAGGCAAAGGTGTATTTAGATGATAATCTCGTAGGAAAGAAGGGCTCCTGGTTTGAGTGGGAGAAATGGCGAAAGATGGTAAGTTTAGGGTCGAGAAATTTAATGGCCAAAACTTCCTGCTGTGGAAGATTCAAATGGAAGATTATCTGTATCAGAAAGATGTGTACCTACCATTGAGTGAAAAAACAAAGAAGCCAACTACCATGACAAACGTAGAATGGGAGATTCTCGATAGAAAGGCACTCGGAACAATACGGTTGTGCCTCGCGGCATTGGTAGCCTTCAATATTTCGAAGGAAACAAAACAAAGGGTTTGATTAAGGCATTGGCGAAACTATATGAAAAACCCTCGGCCTCAAACTAGGTATTTCTTATGAAAATTTTATTTAATATGAATATGTTGGAAGGTGGATCTGTTGCAGAGCATTTAAATGATTTTAATATAGTTACCAGTCAGTGAAGTAATGTAGGGGTAAAATTTGATGATGAAGTTAGAGCTCTTCTACTTTTGTGCTCATTTCCAGAACATTGGAATGGTTTAGTTATGACCATTAGTAACTTTGTCTCTGGATCTAGTACTTTAAAGTTTGATGATGTTGTCGGTGCTATCCTTAGCAAGGAAATGCGACAAAAAAGCTCTGGTGAGACATAAGGTAATGCTTTGAGTGTGGAGTCTAGGGGAAGAAGAATGGAAAGAGGAAAGAGCTTAGGATATTGCAATAAATCAAGGAAAGGCATATCCAAGTCCAAATCGGGGATAGTGTGCTGGAAATGCAGAAATAAAGGACACCTAAAGAAAGACTATAGATCTCGAAAGGGAAAAGAAGGGGACGAAAAACAAGAGAACAATCATGAAGAAAATGTGACAGGTGATGTGTTACAAGATGCTTTGATTCTTTCTTTCGAAAATGTTACTGATTCCTGGGTAGTAGATTCAGGGGCCTCATTCTATTCCACACTTGATAAGAAATATTTTCATGACTATGTTCAAGGAGATTTTGGACAAGTCCGTTTGGGTGATGATAAACCTTGTAAAATTGTTGGAATGGGTAAGGTTCTTGTAAAACAGTAGAATGGAAACCAATGGCTATTAAAATAGGTAATTCATGTTCCAGATCTAATAAAAATCTGATTTCAATAGGGTAGTTAGTCGATGAAGTTTCTGTGACAACTTTCAGAGATAAAAATTGGAAGGTCACCATAGGAGCCCTGGTAATAGCAAAAGGAAAACAGGTTGGCACATTTTATTTATGCAATGGTATTTCTAACTCTGTTAATGCTTTAGCTTCCAAAGGAATAGATCCATCATTATGGCATCATAGGTTCGGACACATGAGTGAGAAGGGGATGAAGATTCTTCACTCAAGGAATTTGTTGCCGGGTTTGGAGAATGTTGATTTGGATTTCTGTGAGAATTTCATTTATGGAGAACAGAAGAGAGCCATATTTCTCCGAGTTGGGAAAGAAAAGAAGAGCGGAAAATTAGAGCTTATGCATACAGATGTATGGGGACCTACTCAAATATCATCTCTTAGTGGCTCTTGTTATTATGTTTCTTTTATTGATGATGCAACTAGAAAAATTTGGATGTATTGTATTTAGAATAAATATAATGTATTTGATACTTTCAAGAAATGGAAAGCTTTGGTTGAGATTGAGACAAGAAAGAAGTTGAAGTGTCTCAAATCAGACAATGGAGGTGAATATTGCATCAAAGAGTTTGATGGGTATTTTTCAGAGATTCGAATTCACATAGAGAAGATAGTTCCAAGTACACCACAAGAAAATGTTGTGTTAGAAAGGATGAACAAAACAATCATGGAGCGTGCAAGGTGCATGAGATTGCATGCAGGATTTCCTTTACAATTTTGGGTAGATGCCGTAGATACTGTTGTTTATTTAATAAACATAGGACCTTAAATTTCCTTGGATGGTGGTATTCCATAGGAAGCATGAACAGGTCAAAAGGTAAACTACTCTTTTTTAAATCCTTTTGGTTATGAGCCCTTTTTCCATATTAATAAATAAAAAAGAACAATGCTTGAGGAAAAATTAAATAAATGTACCTTTATTGGATATGGTGTTAATGATTTTGGTTACCGCTTATATGATTATGAAAATCATAAAATCAGTAGGAGTAGAGATGTAATATTCAATGAAAAGGTCTTGTATAAAAATCAATTGTAGGAAAAGAAACAGGAAAAAGAAAACATACAATACAAAGTTCTTGATGAGATCACAGAAAAAGTAAAGGTGCCTAAAAATAATAATAATCAACAACGAGAACAACATCAACCACCACAACAGCAACAGGCACTTCAAATACCTGAAAGTGGTGTCAGAAGATCTACCAGGATAAGTAGACCCTGTGAACAATACTCTCCTTCATTATATTATTTATTGTTGACTGATTCTGGTGAACCCGAATGTTATGAAGAAGCAATGCATGTTGAAACCAAGAAGAAGTGGGAGCTAGCCATGAAAGAAGAGATGGAATCCCTAATGCATAACCATACTTGGGACTTATTCAGGTTGCAAATAAAACTACATTGCAGAATAAATGGGTTTACAGGCTAAAAGAAGAAGATGGAGGAAAAAAAAGGTACAAAGCTAGAATTTTGGTGAAGGAGTTTGCACAAAAGAAAGCTATTGATTTTGATGAAATATTTTCTCCTATTGTTAAGATGACTTCAATCATAACTATTTTAAGTCTTGTAGCAGTGGAAGATTTAAATCTTGAACAATTAGATGTAAAGACAACATTTATCCATGGAGAGTTGGAGGAAGAGATATATATGTAGCACCCAGAAGGATATAAGGTCAAAGGGAAATAAAAATTAGTGTGTAGGTTAAAGAAGAGCTTGTATGGCTTAAAACAGGCTCCAAGGTAGTGGTATCTAAAATTTGACAGGTTTATGTCTGAATAAGGTTATGCTACATGTCACTTTGATCATTATGTTTATCTGAAAAATAAAAATGATGGTGGCTATATTATATTCTTATTGTATGTAGATGGCATGCTTGTTGCAGGGTTGAACATGCAAGAAATAAATTTGCTGAAAAGAAAATTGGAAAATTAATTTGCAATGAAGGATTTGGGAGTTGCAAAACATATCCTTAGTATGAGAATAACTAGAGACAGGAAAAATCGCAAATCAACACTATCTCAGAATGAGTACATACAAAAGGTGTTGAAAAGATTTAATATGTAGAATGAAAAACCAGTTAGTACACCTTTTGCTAGCCATTTCAATCTTAGTAAGGAGATGTGCCCCAATACCCAAGAAGAAGTAGACTATACGTCTAAAGTTCCATATGCATCAGTAGTTGGAAGCTTAATGTATCCAATGATCTGCACAAGGCCTGATATTGCACATGCAATGGGATTGTAAGCATGTACATGAAAAATCCAGGAAAATAACATTTGATGGTAGTGAAATGGATTCTGAGATATTTGAGAGGTACCACAAATAAAGCATTATTCTTTGGTGGTTCAAACATTTCTCTACAAGGATATGTTGATGTAGATATGGCAGGTGACAGAGATAATAGGAGGAGCACTACAGGATATGTATTTACTGTAAGTGGGACAAATATCAGTTGGGTTTAAAAAATCCAAAGTTTTGATGCACTTTCAACAACAGAAGAAAAGTATGTTGTTGCTACAGAGGCTAGAAAGGAAATGGTTTGGTTACAAAGGATTATTGATGAATTAGGTAAGAAGCATGATATGGGCACATTATACAATGATAGCCGAAGTGACATTCATCTTGCAAAGAACTCATTATTTTATTCCAAGACTAAACACATACAGCTCAAGTACCATTCCATATGGTTAGTATTTGAAGATAGACAGTTAAAGTTGGAAAAGATACACACTAGCCAGAATCCTACAAATATGCTAACAAAATTTGTAACCAGGGAGAAACTGAGAATATGCTCAGTTTAAATTGGTATTAAAGTATTATGATGAATATGAGAAAAAACTAGGTCGAAAGTGGAGTCATTTTCTAGCAAATGAAGTAGCAGTGGAGTTGCTACAATCATTCTCCAAGTGGGATATTGTTGGGTGTGGAGCCTGATTAGCTTGTTTATTTTATATCACAATGTTGGACCGATGTACCTTAATGGGGTTGAAAAACCATCCATAATTAAAAACTTCCTGGGGGGTCCCGGGGGGGGGGGGGGGCGGTTGCGGCTTTTGGGCCTGGGGTTTTGGGGGCAGCACCCCTAAAGCTAAATATACTTGTAAAATTGCCTTGTAAAAGTATAGCAATTTCTAGTCAATCTAGGTTGTTCATTATGTAGATGATTTGACGGTAGAAGTTATGTTTAGTTTAGGGTTTTTTTCCCTAGAAGGTAACCCCACACTTGTATGAGGGTATTGTATTACGGTTGTGTATTTTATGTGTATGCTCAGAGTGAGAAACAGATAGGGATACTGTGAGAGAGAACATAGGATATTACAACAAATCTACGGTAGGTTGTGTCTCTTCATTTTTTTGGATAATAGAAAGGAAGGACTGGTTGTTCGGGGTGGACGTAGCCCAAACTGGGTGAAGCAGGTATATTCGTGTCTCTTTGGTTTGATGTGTTTTGTGTGCTTGTGTTTTCTACATATTTTATGTGTTGCATTGCTTTGTAATATATAATTTTCTAAGATAAACCAAAAAATAATTTTTGATTTGTATGTTGATATATTAAAATTATGTGCATAGATGTGAAGGCGGGTCAAGTTAGGCTTATTCGATTGCAGAACAATTCAGGATTCCGGCCAATTGATGAATTCAGAACAATGCACACATGTCAGGGTTGAGTCATGCAAATATACATGTAGAACAATGTTCGAAGGCTTAATCACAATCGCACATGGAAGACCTGATCGCATATCAAAAATCACAATCGCAACGCTCAAGAGGAATAGAACAAGGTTCAACTACTAAAATGGGAAATGCGATACGAAGATAAAATGTGATATACTTCGAAGCCCAAATTTAAATTATTTAAAGTCCGGCCATATGACCCTCTTGGACATTGCACATCACACAACACAAGATTAGGAGGAATGACATTAAGAAATATGTTATAAATGCCTAAGTGTGAAATGTGATACAAATACTGGATGCGATATAGTTTGAAGCCTGAATATAAAGTATTTAAAGTTCGACGGTGGGACCCTCTTGCACATTGAAAATTGAAAATCACAAGCTCAGGAGGAACAACGTTAAGGAATATTTTATAAATGCTGGAATGTGAAGTGCGGCAACTTTTCATATCACCGCTTACGATTTGTGTTTGGCCCCACCTCCACTTTCCACGCCATCCATACCCTCATCGCACATCGCACATCAAAATTTTAGGAGGAATGGTGTTAAGGAATATGTTATAAATTGCAAATGCAAAATGTGATACGAATACCATATGTGATATAGATCGAAGCCCAAATCTTAAGTATTTAAATTCTGGTCGTGGGACCCTCTCTCACATCAGACATCGCACATTGCAAGCTTAGGAGGAATGATGCTAAATAATATGTTATAAAGGCCAAAATGAAATAAGGGGTAGATGAGATGTAGTTTCATAGTTAAATGCTAAAATATTACAAAGCTGGAAGTAAGGACCTTTCCTTTGAGAAATCACATCGAAGGTAAGAGGAGGCTTAGAACAAAGCAGCATGGAAAGTCAAAATTTGATGGAAAGGCAAACACGATACCATTCAAAGATTAATTTAAATTTATTTAAAGTCCAAAATTATTGGTGGTTTTTTTTTTTTAAATGAGGAAATGTGACTGTGGGCAGTACACTTGAGTAATGCTCGACCCCCTGCAGAACAGTGTTGTATGCAGTGGCGCCTTGTAAATAAATGGAAGACTAAATGCTATGGGTAGAAGCAAAAGAGGCAGGGTCTGGTAGAAGGGGACATGATAACATTGTTTGAAGTGCATAGGCATAGGTAGAGTGAGGCACAAGGAGCATATGGTGGATCTGTTGGAAACACAACAGTTGGGTCAAGTCAAGCAAAGAGGCGTTATTGCAGAATTGTTCGAATACCGCATCAGAAATAGAAAAGACATGACAATGAGAAGAAAAGACAAAATATTGAACTCTGGAGGAAATGTAGGGCAAGGATGTCTGATATGTCAAGGAGACTCATCAGCATTTCAGGGAGATGCATCAGCAACATATCAGATTCAGCAAAAAGAATAAAATTTCAAGTTTTAATTGTTTTCTTTGTTTGTTAACATCAAAGTTATAGTGATGTCCTCAATTGAAATGTAATAAGTAGTTTTAATAGTTTAGGTAGTCGAAGTAGTTTCATGAAGTTATAGTAGTTACGAACTATCTTTGATGTATTTTAAGAAATATAGAAAGATATAAGTAGGGTTCCGAGTTTTGGGACCTCTGGAAGACTAAAAATTTGGTACTTACTTTTCTGAAGAATTAATGAAAGAGGCATCAAGCTTCCTACAACTCTTGATGGTGATTCATTTTCCCTATGCCCTTTTATGTCCCTTCTTCATGGAAATAAGTGAAGTAAGGTAGTTTCCATTATCTTAATAAAATCTATGAGTAAGAGTTAAATATCCTTAATTTACGCTTCTTCACTCCAACTCCTCTCCCTTCAGAAATTCTCTCTGAAAATTACAAGTAATAGATTATGTGCTTACAACATATTATTTTGAGTTTCCTCTCTCTCCATAAATTCATTCTAAAATTTAATGTGGTAGATTCTATGTCACAACATATCATTTTGAGTTTCTTCTATAGTTCTTATTTTCATTCAGATATCAGCAGTTAATTTCATTGTAGGTTCTTTCATTCTTCTAGATTATTAAAAGTTTGAAAGAATTAGTTTCCAAAGGGATTGAATGAAGACCACCTGATATTATTACTTCTATGACACGTTTTTAAAAAATTTCTAAAGCACTGATTCCTTTTCACAGCCAGCGAATTGTCTCTTAAGGTGCAACAATAGTCATGCTTAGATATTTCTAAGTAGGACCGATTCTTGATTTTATAGGGGTGGCCTTTGAGATCCCACTTTGTACTACCACTTATGAATTGATCAATCTTGTTGATGTAATTTTGATCATTTTTTGGACATTAAGTAACCTATCTTACCTTCTTAAGAACTCCCATTACTGTTCCACTCTTGGATTCAGCTCCCATGTTTCTCCTCAAGAAATATTTTTGGAGGTTATTATATTATTTATTATACTTTAGTTTTATAATAGTTAAGCATAACGTGAAAACCTACCCTGCCCACCATTTCGACTCATGACCATTCAATAGTGGGGTCTTTTCCTTGCTCTTTGAGCTAACCGAATTTTCAAAGCATGTTCACATTCTATAGTATGGGGCTATTACAATTCAACCCTCATGGATTGACACAATTCTAATAAACCATTTAATTGCAAAGAATACATGATTTAGTCTTTTATAATCCAGGGGTTATAACTAGAATCTTAAATTCTCTAGGTCATAAATTCACCTAAAACACTGATTGGGGTCATTTTCTATTTGGACTGTTTGAAAGACATCGAAAAAACAAAATCTACATTGTTTTTGGTCATTTTTATTTGTGATTTAGTATCAACTCTTTTGCTTCATTATAATTAAGTCCATTTTGTACTAGCAGATAATTAAACATGTTGTTTTTCCCCAATGTTTTTTAGTCTTAAAGTGAACTAATTACTTTATTATTGTTTTGTGTTAATTGGTGAAAAGAGATACTCTTACTGTCATAAGTTTCAATATTTTTTATTTGTTGGTTATTGTCATGTTTTGAGTGCAGAATTGTGAAATTCCAAATCGCATGTTGCTTCATGTGAAGGGGATATATATATATATATACCTGTGGTTCCTTGAATTACATTTGCACAAAAGTTTAGGTATCATTCATATATATAAAATTTATAATTTATAATTTGAATATTTACGTGGTAAAGGAAAGACAAAGCCCCCGATTATAAAAAGTCACCAAAAAATGACAACATTGAGATTTTTTTTTCATTCAACATATAAAATATTTCATTTGTCTTCATTAATGCTATTCTTCCACATGGTATCCACTTGTGACATTTCCTTTGCAATATTTGGTGCATTTGCAAGTTATAGGTCATTTGTAGGTTATAAATGTCTTTAGAGTTTAAATTCTAATTGAGTATTCAACTAAACATATTGAGTCTCTTATACGTAACTATTTTTCCCTTCACCCAGTTTTCATAAATTCCACAACCATTAGGTAGAGACCTGCAACTTCAATGATATTTTTCTTGTTTAGTAAAAGATTGTTGACACTTTCATTTATTGAAAATTGTAGAATTTACAGTATATAAAGTTTCAAGATATAATTTTTAAAAGTATAATTCTTTAAAGGGTGCTAGATCAGTGGAAGAGCACCTCCTTTACAAGAATGAAGTTGGTGGTTCAATTCCATCATGCCCTGATATTCATATGGAATGGAAGTGATCAGTTTTTTGTGAGAAATGCTCTTTTTTCCATCACCAATGAGCTTATGGTGACATTTTTTTAACCTCACTAAAATATGAAATGGTGACAGTCAATGAATGCCACCATATATATGCATCCATAGTGACGACTATGAATAGTACGTCACCATAAATCATTGTTGTTGACATGAAATGGTGAGTGTCATTTTTTGTCATTATAGTCATTATTCATGAAAGACCTTGATGACACGAATGAGTTTATCATGAAATTTTTTTATTCTCACCAAATATGAAATGGTGATGGTAAAGAAACGTCCCCATATATATGCACCAATAGTGACGGCTATGAAATGTCCATCACAAAAAATTGTTGCTATTCATATGAAATGGTGATGGTCACTATCCATCATTATAATCAATATTCGTGATGGACCATGAATGTAAACACAACACATACTTTCAATGACACCACCTTTGCTGATCAATTTTTTGGTGACAGAGGCTATTTTCCATCACCATTGCTCATATGAAATGGTGATGGTCACTATCCATTATTATAAATCATTATTGGTGACGGACCTTGAATTTCACCACAAAACCTATACTTTCGGCAACGCTGCCTTTGGTGACGTTAATTTTTTGGTGACGAAGGCTATTTTGACCTTCACCAATGAGCTTATGCTGACTTTTTTCTCCCCTCACCAATGTCATTTTTTCTTATAGTTCTTCCCCATATTTTTCAATAAAACTAATACAATGGGAACTTCTAACCATTAGGCAACACTCCTTGACATTTTCTTTAACTAATCACTGGTTGTCCCATCTCTTTGGAACTTTAACCCTTAGAAAGATTCACCATTATCTCCATTTCAATGTACGAAGTTTTGATGACCTAAAATTTAACTAATTCCAATCCTAACCACTTTGCACTTGACTAATTTCCGATTAGTTTGAGACTTTGGAGCTCAGGATGATCCACTATCATTTTTATCTAACACTTTAATGCTTTGAAAACCCAAGGCCTCATATGCAACCCACAAGTGTTATGAATGTGTTTTTATGAGGTTTCCATCTTTCAATTATAGAAGCACCATAATTATTCCACACAAAAATACATTATAAAGAAATGTGCTAGCATAAATGCCTTTGTGTATGGTGTTTCATGATAATGTCGACTAATCAGAGACTACCACCTATTTTTTTTCCACATATATTTTCACGTCACCTACCACTTATCTAATTAACTATGCTAAAACACCAAAAATGAGTGACACTTTTTAGATCTTCATGTTACCATGTGATTTGTCTTGCCACTAGGTGTCCATGTCATTCTATACTACCTGTCGCACAACATCGTCTTAGGGGATGAAATTCTCATCCTTATCGATTATTAGCCTTGTTATCCATTTGGGTCATTGGTGTGCAACCGCTCCTTAATGCGCTTCTCAATTAGTATGATATGACCATATGTTTACTGAAAACATAATATTTTTGGTCATTTCATAGTGGAAAACTAAATCACTGAAGTGTGAAAAATTACATTTTTTCCTCTTTAGCCTTTGATATTATTTCATTTTTCTTGTTTTGAATTCTTGTCATTGACATCTCTAACCATATACTTTTTAAGCCTTTTAAGTCTGGACATAAATGAAAACACTATCAACAATATCCACCTTTTTCATTAATGGAAACCCTTGGTATTGAATCATTTTCCTTCTAATATACCAACAAACTAAGCATTGCATCAATGGTTTTTCTCTCACCATATATTTCACTCAAATTTCCAATGGTCTAATAACTTAAATGGGGAACAATTGTTATTATACCAAAACCAAAAGGTGCTCATAAATATTTGCATTGATAGATTTAAGGATTTCTAGGAGGAATTTAAACCATGTCACAACACATCAAAGAGTCACTAACTTTTCTTCATCTAACACGTTTTTCTTCCTAAAACATCCCTTAAAAAAATTTATAGTGAAAATTATAAATTTTCTTGTTTGAAACATTTATAGGAGCATTCAAGAAACCTAAATTCATTAGACCATATCTCTGAAATTATAGTAAACCATGATATCTTAAACTCGATGTCATATGATACTTCCACTCAATTTAATCCAATATTAACCATAAAAAACATGCTATAAAAACAATTTATAATGAAAATTCCAACATGACCTATTTGAGTAGCAAAACTTGAAGATCATGAGCTTGTATACCAATTTTTTTGAATTGTGTGCCTTAAAAATGATAAAGAATCAATAATCACAATCCTTTTAGAGAGGGATAACTCTTTTTATAATTAATACAATGTACAAGAAAAAAATTGATGATCCTAACACTGCGTCTCCTTAGTATATATGTGGGAGGAAAATGCTAAAATTATAATAAAATTGGACCTTCAGAGGTTCTATCCTAAATAGTTGTATACATAATTACGTTGGTTTCAAACTAAAATGGGGCTTAATAAGTTGGTTTCAGACTAAAATGAGGCTTATATAGGGCTTAACAAATTATGGTTTTTTGATTCAATATTTTTCATCCCAATTTTAATAAAACACTTTCCATATGTGATTGAGTTTCAACACCATGTTTCTCCTTATGTTCATGATTTTCTTGGATCTCCATATCCATTTCAGAGAGATTTTCTAATGTCATGGTTTGCATTTTTTAATTTCTTTATTCTTTTCATTCATGTGTTTTAATATCACCGCCTTGATTTTTTTTATTTTTTCCTTGTTTTATGTCATCCTTTATTGCATACGTGATAGTTTATATTCCAAATTTAATACCTAACACTCTACATATTCTACTTATTCTTGAACCATAGATAATATATCGAGAGATTTAATTTGTGAAGTAGCTTCTAAATCACCCTTAGGATCCATGCGAGTAAATATAATTCTCCTTTTTTATTCTTTATAAAATATTTTGAATCGACAAAAATAGATATTCTAATCAAAATTTATGCGAATTGTAATTTACATACCTTTCGAAAGAAAAATTTGTGTACTATCTAGATGGATCACCCTTTTCTATATATATCTATAAAAATTTGACCCATTATAAATCTGAAATGTTGGCTTCTAGTATTCTGATATGTTTTCTCTGTAATTCCACAGGTATAACAAAAATTTTATGTGCCAAGTGAAAGGTATGGTATTTCTCCCCAAAAAAATGATTCTTTTCTACTTCGTAATAGCATGCATGTATAGCATTGCACATATAGTGTCTCAGAAAAATAAAAATAAAGAACAAAAAATTATAGAGGAAATTCCATGATTACTCATTTGAAACTAATTTCAAGAGCATCCAAAACTCTAAATTCCATCAGATATATATCCAAAATTATATTCATTCAAAATATAATTTTTTTTCCAAATATACCATGAGATGTTTTATCAATATTTTCAAATTTTCACTGTTTGAATATTCCGAAGAAAAACATTATAGAAAAAATTCCTAGATCACTCATTTGAAATTGAGTTCAAGACCAGTCATAAAACATATCTTCAATGTGGTATTCCTTCATAATTATATCAAAATAGAATCTAAATATTCTAATAGATGTGCATTGACATGTTTTCTCAATATGTTTAAAATTCATACTCTAGAACTTCCCCAAAAAAATGTTATAGAGAAAATTCTGAGATGACTTTTTTTGAAGTAGGAAAACCCTAGAATCACAACTCTGATATGAAATGTTGTGAACCTTACACCTTCAAAAGTATAAGAAACCAATAAATACAATACACTTTAAGATACAAATATTCTTTGACAATGAATACAATGTATAAGAGAAGTTTTTGTGATGCTAATTCAAAGTCCCCTTTATATATATATATATATATATATATAAGAGGAAAAGGAAAATATTATACCAAAATGGAAAAACAAAATGGTATATACAATATAAAAATAAAAAAAACAAGTCAAATGTAATAACTCAATAACTAAGGATTAATAAGGTATTTTAGGGCTAATATGGGGCTTATATAGGGCTTAACAAAAAATATACTGGTGAATTTTATTTAGTTTTGCGTAATTTCTCTTGTCATTCTACATATTTCATTATTTAACTCTACCAAAAATAAATAGTATTATATATATGTATTTTATCGTGAATTTGAGGGAAATAGGAGAAATTTTCTAATACCCCATTAGCCTAGTAGACACATGGATGACTTGGTACATTAAAAAATAATTCCTAACTAGGAATTGAGAGTTGAAATCTATCTATATGGGGGCCATACTTATGTAGGAATATGAAAATTTTGAAGAATTTAAATAGCCATTTCCAGAGACAATTTTCATAGGAAGATTTGTTGATAGTTTAGATCATGTGTTCATATACTATGTTAATGTTTATACTAGACTAAAATCCATGATGCCCTATGTTTTAGAGTTAAATAGTTGAAGGAATGGTACATTAGATGCAAGGAGTTCATATACCTTAGGAAACCAACCTCATTAGGAGAAAGTGGTGGAAGAAGTCATACACGTATACGAATAATATTGGTTCTAGGAGGAAAATTTGGACATATAGAAAAAAATAAGATAGTCCTCGTATTAAAGATATGTTTCAAAAATTTGAAGCTAAGAAAGAATATTTTAATCCAACTATATTAGAAATATATGATGCCCTCATCTATGAATATATTACCTTCTTTGTTTAAATGAATTGGGTTAACATAGAAATCAAAAATACATTAGAAGGATGATGCGGGCTTGAAGAAGTGCAAATGAGGATAGATGCCACTCTAAATATTTTTAATTTTGCATTGATGTAACAATAAAGGAACCTTAAGGTCATTGGTAGTGGAAAAGTGGTAAATTAAGCCTTGTTATGATGGACTGGTCTTTTGTTCGATCTTGAGCAAGGTCGTGTCTTGTCGAGTGAGTATTTAGACAAAACCGGGTCAAATCCCACTACCTTTACCCTAGATGCAGGTGACAGAAGTGGCACGAATGATAATCATCTCTCCCATGCCATTGAGGATGGAGATCTAATGCGTAGAGCCTCACCCACTACAGATCCTCACACCGTTAGCCATTCGTACAAGAAAAATGAGATAATGCATAATGATGAGACGTTGGGTACAGTATTACCCCCTCCAGGGTACCCCTATACAAAAATCATCATAAATGATTAACAGTATTGATATGAATATGACCCATCAATCTTCCCTCAAGCCTGCTCAGGAAATTGATTATGGCACACAGCCACGTGCGAGGCTCACTCATGACCATTGCCCTAGAATGTTTCCCAGATCTTATAAACGAACGAGCCCTCAGCCCATAGACATTCATAGTAATTTCCCTCAGTATTTCCTTTTGACTCTGTTTTTTCCCTCCCCCACCCCCAGTCCACCGCGCAACCCTCTCCCTAGAATTTCACTGTGCAGACCCCCCTAGGCCATGACCACCAAGCATGCGCATCTTAACCCTAGCCATTTAGTTCCCCTAGTCTTCAAGATTGTTTGTCCTCCTGCTGCGCACCCTTTCTTTGAAGCCTCTACTTTTATTAAAAGGGAAATGGCTCCCAGATTGCACCAAAGAACCATCCATGTTGGCCAGAGAGGGGCTCTCCCTAGAAATTACCATCATTGATCGAAATTTTTTTTGGAGTCTATTGAAGGCTAGGTAGAGCCCTCATCCTGAGCCGGAGGAAGAAGCTCATGTGCAAGTTGCACAAAGAGGTCCCTAGAAGTCTACCATCATGCACTAGGGGCATCCCCTGCCTTGTTAGACCGGTCCACTGTCGGCTTAGGAGGTGGAATATGATGAAACTGATGTTTGGATTATGGATTCTGAACGCACTTGGACGCATATCTGTGACGTTGAGGATCCAGAGTCCCCCATCCTCTGTGCACCCATCCCCAAACCTACGTGTCCAATAGCATATTGTGAGGAAGTGGCTACACAAGCGTACGCCTACCCCATAGAGGAGGAAGCACTCGACAGTAACGATGAAGCTGAAGACTGAGGACTGTGAAGCTACTCAGTTCTTCCTTGGTTTTTTGCATCCATGCTACCACCATGGAATTTGAAGTTATACTCTTGTTTCTTCACATTTTGTAATATCTCGATACATCAGCACTGCTGCGAATTTTGTAATTTCTTGTCTCAAGTACTTTCTGGGCTAGCTTCCTCCACAGAGGCAGCCCTAAAACCAAGAAACAAAGGCTGGGATTGGTTAAGCACACCTTTCCAACAGCGCCTGTAGCATATGTAATGTTTCTTTCTAGAATTAATATAGAATATCCTAATTTACCAAAAAAAACAATAAAAGAACCTTAGGAACATATGAAATAATTAATCCCAATGTTTCATTGACTATATTTTTATTTCTTAGTTCAAAATTATAATTTAAAACACCCTAAGTAACAATAGATATCATTAAGACTAATATAATTCAAGTAAAAAAAACATGATTATAATAATTTGTGTAAGATTTTATATTTTAATCTCCTCCCTTATTTAGTATGGAGAATATTTTGAGGGTGGGGGTAGCTGTTATGGGAGCCTCATTCACTAGTTGACTTGGATAAGATGTCAAATAGACATTGTAATGAGCATTGAGTTAAATATGTGGCCAACAAGGTTTTTGGGTTGGTTACCTATATAGTTGGGTCATTTTACCAAGTTATGGTAGTTGAAACTTGGATTGTATTATATGAATAGAGATGAATTTGACATGATATTTTTTTTGTTGGTTGAAAAATTATATAATAAAGGACCACATGTTTCTTTCTATTGCTATCCACTATGGTTTTTTTAGTGAACTATTAGTAACCAAATTTATTTTTTAATTATTATCTTACAACATTTACCAAGCATACTCTCCATTTTTTTCTAAGCTCTGTATGGGGCCCCAATATTTTGAAGGTGAAACTTTAAATTGTAGTCCCATTCAAAAATATTGAATGTATCAATGGTGGTAGCTTATAATTCTAATTTAACTCAATAAATTCCCTTAATTCATAGCAAATCCCTTATCCAATACTTCCTTGAGAACTACTTAGAATTCATAAGTAGGATCTTACATATACTAGCCATATTGTAATATGCAAGTAATGCAGATTCAAAATTAAAAAGTAATTGTGTAAGTGGAAGGATATAGAAAGTACATATAGTTTAAATAATGACACTAAAAATCGACTCTCTATTATAAATGCATTCCACTTGAAGAAAGGAAAAGACAGTAACCAGTGTGTCATGAGGTAGGTTGAGGTTGGACCATGTGGTGTTTTTTTTCATTATGAATTTGTTGAGTTGCAAAGAATAAAATGTTACACTAATTCTCTAACTATCATATAAGCTCACTCTATAAAAAAAAATTCCCTTGAATATAGTGACCCACTTTTATAAAAGTGAAAATAATTTTTACAATAAAGTTAATTTATAACTAAAATTTGTGTGCTAGAAGTAACCTAAGTGAAGAATAAAAAGTTACTTTATGAGTTATTCACTTCCATAATTTTAGTGAAATGAACATTACAATAATTTTTTTTTATAATGTAAAGTTCCATACATTATTTTTCAATTGGGTTTATATTGGGTGGTTAGCAAGACTATTTTTTCTCCTCTCCACCCTAGTTCAGTTGACACAAAAATTTCCATGTTGGGCTATTGGGACAAGGCTACAAGGATAGAAACCCCTAGGATATAGGTCCAATTTTGTGTGCCTCAAAATCCCTTATACTTTACTAAGTCACAAGTTATTTGTAGATATTTTAGGTGGCCTACTATATATTCATGGGTTATAGTGGAAACTAGTAGGTTTAATCTTGGATTTATCCTAGATTATGCTAATGAGTTGCTGATTCCCATGTTTAAGAAAGAAAAAAAAATACTCTTTAAGAAACCTTAGGGGGAATAAAATTAAACTCGTGACCGTTATTTCAATAAAGTAACTTTAAACAATGTGAGTTACTCAAAAATATCTAACAAATATTAAAAATGAGAAAGGGGTGCTTTTTTTATCACTTTTGAAGTGCATCCTTCCCTTGAAAACCCTTTCTTTATATTAAAAAAACTTTAATTTAATACCCTTGCATACAAAAATAATAAAATTTGAAAGAAAAAATCAAAATTTATATTTTTTTGGTTTTATTTTGGTTAGTATCCCTTAAATATGCATTTTTTCTTCGCTTTTCCTAAATTTCCAAGATTGTAGAAGTTGTAAGGTAAAGAGAATACATATATTGGAGAGGGAGTAAAACAAAATTATAAAAATTAAAACAAAATTAAACTATATAGCTATAGATATTATATAAATAGTTATACATTGGGAAAATAGAAACCTTCTTCAGATGAAATTTAAAGGGTTCCAAAATAGAAATAAGGTTCAAAACTATAAAAAAGGTTTCAAAAGTATGAGAATGGTTCACATAGATTATAAATGTTGAAAAAAAATAAGTTGATAATCCCTTTGTTGTGTGTAGTGACATAGGCTCAAGATATCGATTAAAAATGGGTTTCTTCATAACATTTCTAAAATCATGTTAAATAAATAGGATATATCCACATAGGGGGGACACTTTAAGGAAACCACTCACACAAAAAAAAATAAAAAAAATAAATACAGTAGTTTATACATGGTTAAAAAATTGATGTGGGAATTATTCCATATCCTCAATGAATGTGGCCACTTGAGAAAATCTTATAATACAAAAAAAATAGTTCACATATCATATATTTAATTTCTTATCATTAGCCATTCATCCTACATTTTATTTAAAAATTTATCATGGACCAATTGGGTGTTAATTCATTGGATAAAGTGTCATTAATATTGATGAGGGAATGAAATTTTAAATCAATTTATGTCTAGAACACAATCATGATTATCAAATTAGGTAATTACAAAATAAAACGAAATAAAGAAACTTTACTTAAAGACCTGTTAGACCAACTCGAACTTAAGTGACTCCTAAGTGTGTAAATATCTTAACACCTACACAACCCTTGGTTTGGAAATAAGGATTCAAAATTCTCTTTGTAATAAATTTGGATCACACTCATGCCCCAAATGTGTTAGTAGGTTGGGACTTAAGAATATATGTGTCTTGTATAGAGTGCTAGCAATGAAGGGAATTTTATATCTTCTCACAAATGGTGGATTATGGAAATGCTTTTTATTAAAGAAATAAATCAAACCCCTTCAAATTATTACTTGGAAATAGATAAAACCACATGAAAGAAGGTCCATTCTCTAAATACCATTATGTTGAGTCTTAAGACCATTGAAAGGCATATTGTGTGGGATTTCTGTGATGGTCACTACGTCAACATTTTAACTAATGTAAAATTGTGCATATCAAATTAGTATTTCCTCCCTATAGGGGTTATTGATATATTGAAACATAATAACAATCCCTCATACAAAATGTATATTATAATAACATAAAGTATATCAGAAATCAAGTTATATATATACAGATTATGTGGGATTGGATGACCTTTATTCTCCTTTATGTGGCATTTCAAGATGGGGTTAGTTTAAGGTATTATCCCACTTGAATGAACTTGAAAAACTAGTTTTATCAAAAATGTGGAGGGAGGTACATAAAAAGTGAAGACAGGATATTAAACAAATTCTATGTATTCATATCATGGTCGAAACCCCTAGTTATGGAAAGGATTGGAAATTTTATTTAACACCTAAGAGAAAACAATCCACATGATTAATACCTCACAATATAATACTGTAAGGTATACCTTACCAACCATCAATAATATAGAGAAGTAGAGGTCACATTAGTCACTAATACTCTTTTTTTTTGTAACATTACTGACTTAGTTATCATGTAACTATGTTTCGTCATCCATTTCAGTATAATAATTTCACATAAGAAGTCAGGGATAGCTTTCCCTTAAAACCAATTCCATAACACATTTCCTCTCAAGTTTAAAAAACGATACCATGTTATCATTACATAATTTTACATGACCTATAAGTAAGATTAGGAATAAATTCCACCATAATTCCATGTGAAAACATTAAGTTAGATCAACCTATATAGTTTACTAGATTATTATAAAAAATCTACAATTTTTTACTCTCGATACCATAAGCACAAAAGTATCATGCTTCCATTACAAAAATTACATATAAGTGTATGAGTATTAACCTACCTATAACAAGGTAACTGAGGGAAGAATATGCCTCTACTCATCAATAAATCTAATAAATATTATATGTTTATGAAATGGAATCAAAAACTATATTGACTCAACAATATCTCCAAAGTCATGAATTAAAAATTTCTCAATCCCAAATATTAAGGAAATTCTTTAATCATGAAAATTGCATAATGAATGTTGCACCAAGAGCATCTACTATTACCAATTCAAAAGCATATTAATCTTTTGAAAGTGCCAAATAATATAATAGACTTACCAAAATTGACCACAATAGTTATTTTCTACATTCATTAAAATGTAATATTGCACCACTTATTATGCTCGCTTGATCAAAATCCAACATAATTAGTCATCATAAAATTATTTCGAACAACAACCCTTTTTTAAAATGAAAGCTTTAGATAATAAAAGTAGCAGCTATCATATTTTCTACTCACACTTTGGGACTTTACTAGATTCATTTTCACATTCATACAACTTGATGACATAGGAAGCTACATCCATTACATAATTTATCATAAATTTTCTAGTACATAAAAGCTATAGAAAGTAGAACATTTACACTAACAATTATATGCACAAAAACTACCTCCATTGATGTTTGGACAAACACTTAGCAAGCATGCAATATATAACCAAAAATCATTGAGGTATTTTGAAAAACACTTTGAGAACATGAAATATATATCCATTGAGGCCTTTTAACAAACACTTTGCAAGCATGCAAGCAATCTACAACCATTGAGGCATTTTATCAAACACTTGGAAGCTATAATCTCTAAAGTAAATTTGACAAGAATCTAATATTCTCCCTCAACCTATTTAGATCTTAAAATTTATAAATTAATTATTCATATCACAAAATATTAAAACAAATACTAAATCATCTTATTCTTTCACCGAAACCATCACAGTAGATGCACACAGTGGCAAAAAAAATCTGAAAAATCGCCCAGAAATACTACTTGGGTTTGGAAAAGTTTTTTTTTGGAATCAAATTAGGAGTTACAGTTCCATAGGGTATGGATACCCCCAGATGTTAAGTAGAGTCCAAATAGAAACACTTAGGGGTGCGATTTATTAAAAAAACAACAACAAAATTTTATACTGTCTCATTTATCAATTTTGTCAAACACTTAGTGTGCAAACATCAACTACAATTGAACATGGAGAAACAAAACACAAATTTATGTTGATATGATATTTCATCAAATCATGGAATATTGCTATGAACAAAATTTTATTATAAACTAAACTTAAAAATTTTAGCAAAACATTCTTATTTTTATTCCTCCTACATGTACCTGCTCAACTACAACAACCATTCATTATTGGTTAGCTTAGAATTAACTATGCCAATATCTCATAAACATTCACAAGTATCAATTCCAGTAAATTGAAATTTTTAAAATAGTTTAAACTAATAATAACTTAAATTTCAAGAATGATTATAAACATACCTTGTTTTGTATTTATACAAGTCCAAAAGGATGAGAATATGCTCCAACACCAATGAAAGTATGCATATCCTTACCAACTCATTGTGGCCATCCAATTCCCCCCTAACCATATCCAGGGAGAACTTCTCCCACTGGAACCCTCAAGTTGTAAGGGCTCACAAACAGTAGAAGAATATAGCAATAGAGAGATATCCGAGGCCAGCTGAAGAGGATAAGTTTCACTTCCTCCCAATACCACTCATGCTAAGCTCCACCATGTAGAGATACTTAGCAATTTATTTTAAGAATTTCAAATTCATTTCGAAATAAATTGGATACTCTCAAAGTCTCTCCCTCTCATAATATTTTTCAAATCTCTCCAACTCTTGGTATCACAATGCACCTCCCTCAAGTGATAATACATGAGACACATATATAGGAGGAGAAAAAAATTATTGTCATAAAAGAGGATTAATATGCATGTCTTGTATTCCTTTTAGAGGAGTGCAACTCATGTATTAAGGAGAGGTATGCATGTCTTAGCTATGGAGAATGTAACATATGAATTAAAGAGAGTGTAAGAGGAATATGTTATTCTTTGATAAGTGCATAAAGGAGATTTTATTGTATTATTAAAAGAGAGAGAGAGAGAGAGTTAATAGGGAAATGAGAATCATCAAGGAGAGAGGTGTCAAGTGATTGAGGAGATATAATTACCTTTTAATAATTATATAATAGTCTCATAAAAGATAATAATAATATTAATTATATTGAGGATTAAGTCGACATTGAACTATTGGGATTGATCAACCATATGTTAAGTGATTTTCCTTCAAGTGCAGTTTATTACCCATTAACTAGATGTGATTTACTAATTTTAGAAATTCATACTTGAGATGCTAAACATAAGTTTATATTTTTAGAAAGTCACTACAAAATTTTCAAGAATGATATTTTATTAAGGGAATCCATCCTTGAGCTTCCCATGAGGGGTATTTTCCTTTCGGAGAATTGGGATTCTACATCCATATTGCATGCATATCTGTGCCTTAGTAGATTAATGACTTTGTGCCATAATCTAATATAAATATCCAAGATTTCACACCTTGATCTTTTTAAACATTCAGGACTCTGCACCCTAAAAATATCATTATAGATATAAGACTCCATGTATTTGTCTTTCATGGATTTACGACTCTACACCCTAATACTTTTATTATATAACCAAGACTCCATGTCTTTATATTTCATGGATTTAGGAATCTATGCCCTAATTTCCATGGGTGTGCATCTACTCTGATTTGAAACTGTGTGCTTCAACATAAGGTACTTATTGTGAGATCATACCCATTTGATGGTTCGTTGGTAAGGTCATCTTCCAAGACCTGCACACATCATAATATCATAGATCAAAGAAATCAAATGAATTTCATATTAACTTATTCACGTTTTACCAAAGACTTTGCATGATGCCCGCAATCATTTTGGTTTTGGAGAAATGACTTCTGAATTCATTTATAAGTCGAGAATACTTGTTGGCAATGAACAATTCCCCTGCCACATTGTGCTTAGTATGAGATTACACACATATAATCATACAAATCAGGTATCATCCATAGATCATAATTAACGTTATGTTCCAAATAACCATGATCATCCATGGATCTGTGTCTCAATCCTGGATCACTATTCATGTCATACACCTTTGTCCAAAATAGGATACCAAAAGATAAAATATCTCTCATATGCTCTTCACCTAAATAATTTCTTATCCACACAACCATAGATATTATCATTTGTACACAAAAGCAAAGTGACCCAAACGATGACTATAGAATAAATGAATTTACATAAATCTGTCATGCATAATACTATATTATTCTATAAAAATCACCATCTATAAGCATCATCAAAGCTATCTCACCAAGAAGGGATACTACATACTCCCCCTTTTGAGCTAAAATTGGCCTGAAGTTTTTCATACAGTCATAAGATACTTAGTTATTTTCGGTTCTCCTATCAATAAGTTGTTAACCTTATGTATATGTATTTGATACATCTTTCTCCATATAAATCCTTAGTTTAATGTTTTCTAAATTGGAAGAAACTCAATGAAAACTGAAACATACCATTCTTAATCAAGTATAAAATATATCCATGCCATATTAGTTATGTTTTGATATAAAATACGAAATATTATTATATTAAAACCAACCATACAATTTATCGTACCATATCAAAATACTATTTTATGTAATTCATATGAAATCTACTTAATTTAGCTATAATAATTGATATTCTACATGTTTTTCCTTCTCATTGTCTATATCAATCCTACAAGTGTCATCTTCTTGGTTTTGTAGTATGTTGATCTTGCCAAGATATAAATAGCTCACACATAAGTTGTATAAACAACAATGATGATCCATCCCATATCACAATAAAATTTGCATACAATAAGCATAAAATCATAGACATACAATTGTAAATGAAATTATGCAACAAAACATGATGTCATATATAAAACCCACTCTTACATCGCACTTGATTTATGTCTTCTCAATCCAATTTTCCCCTTCTCATTCAATAAGACATCCCTACAATCAAAATCATTAGGATATATATTTAGCTTTTAATAAATGTTTACTCTTTAGGAAAACTCATGATTTGAGTTTCAAGGCATCATTTTTGTTTTTTAACTAAGAAGATAAGTTTCAATACATTCCTCATTGAACCACTTCTATAATATCAACCATTCCTTTAGTTTCCATAGTTTTCATTATTATTGACTTCTCTAACTTGAGAATCAGTTATGAATGACTCTATTAGAAGATATTCATTCTGAAAGAAAAGTAGTAATACCTTTTTGAAAGTGGCTTGTAATCAATAACAACTCTCACAATTATGCAAATACGGTATCTATATTATTTAATCTACCTTGATAATTATAAGTCAATTTGTTTTCCAACAATGAAATCACTCATTATTTCTATACTGTAATTAATCAATTCATTTGGTTTCATGTCTTCTTCCTTAATACAAATATGTACACAACAACAAGCTATGAAAACCATACATTTCTCAAAATGTGATGAATCTTGTTGAATATAAATAGGATTTAGACTATCAGAAGGGAATTTATAGCCTAAAGTTAACCCCTCTGCACGTTTTCTTTTACCAGTTTCTCAAATTATTAAAATTTTTTTTAGGAATAATAAATAATCATACAGTTATACATCCCAACACAAAAATTCCTAATTTCAACAATCTCTTCCATTCCACATACAATAAAATCATCTTAGGATTCTAAATCATACAAGAATTCAAATTCATCAAAATGTCATCTCGCTCTCCTTCAATATCTTCCTCAAAAAGTATTGCAGGAATTTATTCTTGTAAAAAATGAACTCAACTAAGATTTCCATTAATCACATACCTTTTTCTTTAATTTCAAACAAAAAAAATTTCTCACCACATAAAATTTTTACCTTCTGAATATGTTATTCTCTTAACAATTTATAAACAACATAAATTTTGACTCGATCACCTAACTAACAATAGTTTAGAAAATCACATGAGTTCAATCCTCATATTTTCTCTAATTAATTTGGTTAAAATAGACAATCAACTCACAAAATCACTAAAGAGACTATTATGGCTTTCCAAGACCTAATTTGTCTTAAGTCAATAGAAAATATATTTCATCAGCTTATCACAATAATCTTTTTGTACATTTCAAAATTTTGAAGATAATTTTAATTCTACTTAAATCCAACACATACAAAAGGATTACAATACTATAGGATAGACACCTAGTTCACACTTCACTCCATATAGAAAAATCAATTATTCCAAACATTCTAAACCACCTAATGGTGTTCAATATACCAATCTTAGTATTTTCATTTGTAATGAAAATAAAATAATCGATTCAAATATAAAGAAAATTATTGTTATGAATATATATCCATTTAACTTTAAGTACAAATAATCACTCCTCCTTAATCATTTCTATGAGATTATATCAAAATATTCTAACAAGAAGAATTACTTAGTACATAGATATATTTTTCTATGGATTCCACACCCATACCTTGCCTCATTACTTAGCTCATAGATATATGCTAGTATGGATTCCACACCCATACATTAGCTTAAGGAAAACATAACCTTCAAGTGCTCCTTAAAATGGATTCCAAAATCCTTTATGCACCAATCATTTAAGCCTCTTGTTTATTAGGAAGGTCATACCTCAACCGAGTATTTGAGTATTTTCAATTTATTTGAAGCATAATGTCAACCCAAAAGTCGTGTCAAATAAATAAGAGGAATTTCATTCTTATTCATTAAGAATGTATTCCCAAATCATATTTTAACACATCTAATTAATGCACATACATTACTCTTGTATCTACATTCACAGTTAAAAGTTACATCATTAAAGGTAGCTTTTTGTTGAGTTTCCATTGGTGTAGGTAAGAAAAGATTTAAAATTAACATGATAAACTCAATCATCACATTAATTGAATCTCAAACTTACACATTTTACACATTCCCAGAGCATACACACCAATTTCATCATACTATAGTCCAGATTAAGCGAATATTTTTCTTGGTAGATACGATTTTAGCTAGTAAAAATGGCTACTAAGCCCATATCACATTGAAACTAATGCATTAAGCATATATGTAACCATGCATGCACTCCCCCTATCTCGCTCATCGATTGACAATAAATCCATTCACATACTTGTGTTTAACAAAAAATTTCTCAAGCACATCCTTTCCCAGCATATCTTTAAGAATTTTAACATATTGTTAATAATATATCTTAACAAAAATATAACGGAATATAAGAAATAATTCTTTTTATTTCATGGGATTCTAACTGAAATAATAATAATATATCCTTTATGCAACCAATATGCTTCCAAGTCAATATATATAAAAACTCAACATGCATGAAAAATAAACATTCAGACATGATCAACCTACATGTAAGCATGTTGACACATTAGGTCCTACTATTGGAACTCACTCTGATACCATATGTAAGCTTCCATTTTAACAACCATCAACAATATAAACAGGTAGAGGTCATATTAATCACTAATATGCTTTTTTTTGTAACATTGTTGAATCATTTATCATGTAATCATGTTCTTTCATCTATTTCACTATAATAATTTCACATAAGAAGTTAGGGATAAATTTCCCTTTAAAACAATTCCAAAACACATTTCCTCTTAAGTTTAAAAGATGATACCATGTTCTCTTTTCATACTTTTACATAAGTTCTAAGTAAGATTGGGAAAAAATTTCGCATAATGTTATGTGCGAACATTAAGTGAGATCAACCTATTTAATTTACTATATTATTTTAAATAAGCTACACTTATTGACTCTTGATATCATAACGACAATAGTATTATGTTTCTATTATAAAAATTACATATAAGTGTATGAGAATTAACCTACCTATAACAAGGTAAGTAAGGGAATAATATGCCTCTCTTCATCAATAAATCTGATAAATCTAATATGTTTATGAAATGAAATCAAAAAATATATTGACCCAACCGTATTTCCAAACTCATCAATTAAATTTCTCATTCCCAATTATTAAGGAAATTCTTCAATCATGCAAATTGTATACTAACTGTTGCAGCAAGAGAAACTACTATTACCAATTCAGAAGAAAATTATTCTTCTGAAAGTTGTAAATAAAAAAATAGACTTACCAAAATTGAGCACATTAGCTATTTTCTACAGCCATCAAAACATAATATTTCACCCCTTATTCTGTTCACTTGCACAAAATCCAACAGAATTAGCTACCATAAATTTTTTTCCAGGAACAACAATTTCTTTTTAAATGATAGTTTTAGATAACAAAAGTAACAACTATCATATTATCTATTCACACTTCAGCATTTTATTAGATTCATTTTCACATTCATACAACTTTATGACATAGGAAGCTACATCCACTAAATATTTTATTCATAAATTTTCTAGTACATAAACGCTACAATAACTAGGACATTTACTCTAACAATTTATATGCACACAAACTACATCCATTGAAGTTTTGACAAACATTTTGCAAGCATGCAATCTATAAGCTACAACCTTTGAGGCCTTTTGAAAGAAACTTTGAAAACATGAAATCTACAACCATTGAGTCCTTTTCAGAAACACTTTGCAAGCATACAATAAATCCATAGCCATTGAGGCATTTTTTCAAAGACTTGTAAGCCATAATCTCTTAACGCAATTTGACATGAATCTAAGATTCTCCCTCAACCTATTTAGCTCTTAAATTTATAAATTAATTCTTCATATCACAAAATATTTAAACAAATACTAAATCATCTTATTATTTCACGAAAAATATGACAGTATGCACACATGGTGGAAGCAGCAATCTGCAAAATCACCCAAATTTATGATCTTGGTTTGGAAAAGTGTTTTTTTGGAATAAATTCAGGGGTATAGGTCCATATGGTATGGATACCCCCTGATGTTAAGTTGAATCACAATAGAAACCCTCAGGGGTGTGATTTATTAAAACAACAACAACACAAATTCCTACTACCTCATTTATCGATTTTGTCAAACACTTAGTGTGCAAAATTCAACTACAGTTCTACATGGAGAAAGAAAACAAAAATTTGTGATGATATAATATTTTCACCATCTCATGAAAACTTTCTATGAACAAAATTTTATTATAAACAAAACTTAAAAACTTTAGCAACACATTCTTGTTTTAATCCCTCCTAGATGTACATGCTCAACTACAATTGTCATTCATTATTGGTTATCTTAGAATTAAGTCTGTAAATATCTCATAAACATTCACAAGTATTGATTCCAATAAATTGAAAGCTTTACAACACTTTAAACTAATAAATATTGAAATTTCAAGAATGCTTATAAACATATCTGGTTGTGTATTTATACAAGTCCAAAAGGATGGGAATATGCTCCAGCTCTAATGAGAGTATGCATATCCTTACCAACTCATTGTGACCATTGTATTTTCCACCCAACCATATATAGGGAGAACTTCTCCCCCTAGAACCCTAGATATCTAAGAGCTCACAAACAATACCAAAATATAGTAGGAGAGAGATATCCAAGGCAAGCTCAAGAAGATAAGTTTCATGTCCTGCTAATACGACTCATGGTCAGCTCCACCATGTAGAGCTACTTATTAATTTAGTATAGGAATTTCAAATTCATTTCAAAAGAAATTGGCTACTCTCCAAGTCTCTCCATCACAAAAAAAAATTCAAATCTCTCCAACTCATGGTATCACAATGCACCTCCCTAAGTTAGAATAAATAAGACACATATATAGGAGCAGCAAAAAATTCTTCTCATAAAAGAGGACTAACATGCATGCCTTATATTCCTTTTATTGGAGTGTAATTCATGCATTAATGAGAGGTATGCATGTCTTATTTAAGGAGAGTGTAACATATGTGTTAAAGAGAGTGTAAGAGGAATGTTTTATTACATATCTTTAATGAGTGTAAGATGAATGTGCATTTCTTTTAGCAGTGCAAAAAATAGATTGTAATGTATTACTAAAAGAGAGAGAGAGTTACATAGAGCCATGAGAATGATGAAGGAGAGAGGTGTCAAGTGATTGAGGAGATATAATTCCCTTTTAATAATAATATAATAGTCTCATAAAATATAATAATAATATTAATAATAGTGAGGATTAAGTTGACACTAAAATATTAATATTAGTCAACCATAAGTTAAGTGATTTTAGTTCAAGTTTACTTTATCACCATTGATTGGAGGTGATTTACTATTTTTGGAAAGTCATACTTGAGATGCTAGACATGAATTTCTATTTTTAGAAATTCTCTCCAAAATTGTCGGGAATGAGATTTTATTAAAAAAATTTATCCCTGAGCTGCCCATGAGTGGTAGTTTTCTTCTGGAGAATAGGAATTTCACACCCCTATTGCATGCATCTCCGTGCCTTATTATAATGTGGACTCACTCACCCTGATATACTCTAAAGATCCAAGATTCTACACCTTGACCTTTTTAAATATTCAGGACTCTACACCCTAAACATTTCATTATAGATACAAGACTATTTGTCTTTATCTTTCATGGATTTAGGACTCGGCACCCCAATCCTTTTATTATATAACCAATACTTCACATCTTTATATTTCATGGATTTAGGACTCTGCGTCTCAATTTCCATGGCTTGTCATCTACTTTGCTTTCAAACTCCACACTTCACCTTAAGGTACTGATTGTGATATCATACCCATTTGATGGTTCATTGGTAAGGTCTTCTTCCAAGACCTACAAACATCACAATATCATAGATCAAAGGAATCAAATGAATTTCACAATTAAGTTATTCACATTTTACCAAATATTTTGCATGACTTCCACAATCATTTTGGTTTTGGAGAAATTACTTCTGTAGTCAGTTATAAATCGAGCAATCTTGTTTTCAATGACCAAGTCTATTGCAACATCATGCTTAGTACGAGATTACACACAGATAATCATACAAATCAAGTATCATCCATAAATCATAAATAACCATATGTTCCACATATCCATGATCATCCATGGATTTGTGTCTCAATCCTGGATCACCATCCATCTCATACACCTATGTCAAAATTAGTACCGAAATAGAAAATATCACTAATATGCTCTTAAGAAAAATTAGTTTTTATACACAAAACCATATATATTATCATAAGAACACAATAACCAAATGATCCAAAGAAAATATATAGCATATAAGCATGTAAATAAGTTTTTCATACATAATATTATATCATTATTTCAAAATCACCATCTCTAATTTTCGTCAAATATATCTCACCAAGAAGGGACACTACAAATACTAACATGAGACAATTTCCTTGAAATAACCTTGGAATGGTTAAAATATGATTTCTATATGGGGAAGAAGGATAAATTATTTATATTCTTCTCTTTACTAGCCACTTTAAAAAGAGGAATGGGGTACTAATAGATATTTGGATAGATGTCAAAATGGGAATGTTAAACCCTATAAGACTTATTAAAATATATGATTTGAGGATAAGTGAACCATTGAGGCGTTAATGCCACTTCCATTGCAAGTTATGAGGAAAATCCATATCACTTATAACATATTCATATTTGGATATAAGAGGCTAATCACATTTTAAACAGGTTCATATTCTACATGTTGGAGTATACCTCCATAATTAATCAAGGTGGTCACCAATCTAGTGTTTTATTGCACTAGCCACACTATCTTTCATCCCTAGACAAAGACCAATGTAAATTCGTTGTTAGTGTTTTCTTTATTGTGTAGTGTCATTATGGTTGGAAATACCCATTAGCTATAATTGTAGCATGTGTCTCCCACAAATAAACTATGAATACCTAGTTTTACAATTGTCTCATTTTTTTTTTGCATTAATTCTTTCTTAAAAGAGGTTTTCCCCTCAAGGTGTATTGTTATTTATTGAATTTTTATCATTTTAAATCCATTTGAATGAAATAATTTGTTGTGAAATCATATGAATCTAGGGGTTTTATACATCAAGACATATTGAAAATTATACTATAGTTATTTCTTCGAAATTTTTAGATAACGAATTGTTTTGGAATATTGAGGAGAAATATCAAGGTATAGGTGGTGAAAAAAAAAAAAAAATGTGTTTCGATATTTTAGAGATATTGATATGGAATAAAAGGTTTGTGACTAATGCTAATATAAATTTTAAAATTTTATCTTGGTATTTTAATTATAATTAATTTTTAGTGAAGTTTATGATTTTGAAATTTCAAAAATCCTTCCAAGGCGTAATGAATTACATGTGGAAAAATTTTCATATTGTGACCCCTAATATTTTATGACATATATCTTGTAGAATTTAGAGATTACAAGCTAAATAAGTAAGTAATGGAAGTATATGTAGATTTTGATTAGTATTACAAGCTAGTATATGGGAGAGATGCATGTAATATAAGTAAGTAACGTAATGGAAGTAAGTTTGTCAACATTTTTGAATTCTAGTTCCATCACAACTAAAAGTAAATGTATAAATAAAAAATATACGCCACTCAATTTCATATTAATATATAATAATAAATATTTATAATTATATAAATTTCACATTTGTATATATCAAAGTATTATTGTTTTTAATTCTATTGAAACATTGATTTAATCTCTACTGAATATAAAAAAAATTGAAATGCCTTGTGGTTTTTGGGCTATGATATTGGTAATCCATGTATCGTCGGCACATGGTATTGTACCAAATCCTATTTACAAGTTCATAGTATACATGGTAAAGTGGTGGTAAATATACATGGTTTACACTCATTTACTGACACCATAATATCTCCCCACATTTATAGGGTGAAAATGTCAAGTTGGGTAACACTTTTTGCCCTTTTTTGAGAAAAAAAATTCATTTTTTTCTATTCTTCAACTTTCTACAAGTCAAAACAAATTTTCTGTTTAGAATTTCATCTTGCGATAAAAATAAAAGTTGTCAAAAATTTTATTAGTTTTCTATTACTTATTTTTTGCAATTTTTTTATACACATTTGATATGTCAAATTAGCGTTTCCTTCAGTGTGTGGTTTTTAACAATCAAATGATTCATAAAAAGTCATGTTAATACACACTGGTGTATTCTTTGAAACTTTGTGTTTTTGAGAAACAAAATGTGTTACAAAAATCTAGACTGAGTCTACTTTGGTTTCATTATGTTTACAAAACGAACCGATGCATATCATAATTACTAATTTTTTTTTAATTGATCCAATATGAAAAATCTGCATATTTTGAATATGTTTTTCGACGCACGAAATTTCTCAACGTATAAGTTATAAACTAAAAATCTAAAAGCTACCCATTACAGATGATGGGCCAATGTATTGCACCTAATTGTTTCAATATTTTTTACACTGTATTTTGGAAGATACAGAATATGATTTCACTGATTCATAATGACCTTCAAAAATTGTTTGCATCGGTTTTATTACAAAATTAATTAAAATTAGTAAATATTAATGTATTCCATAAAAGTTATATTTCGTGAAAGTAGATTGAATTATGAAAATGCTTGTCTTGGTTTTGATACCTAATTCATAATGTTTCATGGAGTTTAACTAGGCTAAAGTTGAAGATATGAATTCAGAGCTTGGCTCTGCGTAATTGTAGACATGTTATTCAACCGAACTTGTAAAAAAGTTTAGTCGAATAATTTTTTGCGCCGACGGCCCGTCAAGTCTAACGACACAAACGTTCTGCCAAATTTATTATAAATGTTCAGCTGAACATTTACTTGACTTTTCGTCGGCCGAAAAATACAACGAAGCCCCTCCAAAAAAATCATTTCGCAGCAATATAAATTGACATAAGAGCATTCATTATTTTCGCATAATTTCGCACATTTCTTCATTTGGTATGATTTTGCAAAGGATTGTTTTGGGTTTAAGGAATTTTCTTGGAGGTACATTCAGAGGAAATTTTTGCAAAGGATTGTTTTGGGTTAAAGGAATTTTCTTGGAGGTACATTCAAAGGAAATTTTTGCAAAGGATTGTTTTGGGTTTAAGGACATTTGTTTTTTATTATTACAAGAACGGGTATGGGTTTATATTAGAAATGTGGCTAAAATTCCTTTCACTGGTTACAATAATTCGGGCAAAGCCCAAGAACTTTCTTCCACTAGATGATCAGAGGCCCCAATATTTCGGAGCCAACGTTTCTTACTCGGAACTAGAGAATCAATCTCCGTTATTTTCCCTATCTTATGGATACAAACAAATTGATTTAGTATAATGCAGTAAAACATGAGAAAAATTTATGGAATGGAGTCCCACTCCTCAACCCCATCTCTCAAGAGAGAGCTAGCTGCAAGTGTCACTGCTCTGTTGGCTTCTAAGTTAGCATCCTTATTATTCTCCCTCAATACGTGAAAGAAATTGGCTGACTGAAGAGATTTCACCAAAAGTTTGATTCTTGAAACCACTCTTGCTAATCTAAGATCTTCGGGAGGGGAATTCTCAATTATGACTTTAATAATGGACTGAGAATCTCCAATAAAATTTATCTCTATTACTCCAATGGCCTTGAATTTCTTAAGACCTTGAAGAAGTGCCAAGGCTTCAACTTGGATACTTGTGGAATACCCTAATCCCCAAGAAAAATTAGTTACAATTCTGCCTTCCTTGTTTTTTATAACTCCTCCTACCCCAGCCATTCTGGGGTTTCCTTTCACTATCCCATCAAAGAACAAGATATATCTGGATTTCCTGATTAGAAAATATGATAGTTCACTCTCCTTCCCTCTAAATTTCTACTCTTTTTTGTCCTTATGATGTCTTGTTTCTCCAGAGAAATGGAGATCCAACGAAGCGCCCCAATCTAAGTCGTGCTGACTTAGATTGGAATCTGGAAAATGATCACCCAAGCTTTCTTTCCATAGAATTTTTATCTTGATAATGATGAATTTTGGGTTTAGGCCTTCATCTCTAAAAACTCTTCTGTTTCTCTCAAGCCAAATTTGCCAGTAGATAAATTTTGGCAAGGAGATCCAAGCAGCGTTAAAGCTTTCGTTTTTTGGAAGTGTTTCTGGATAAAAATTTCGCCAGTTTGCAAATAAATTAGAGATAGAAATTGGTAAAATGAACACTCTTTTCCAATGGCTCAAGAGATTCTGCGAGATTTCTGTTGTGTATTTGCAGTCCAACATTAAGTGCTGGGCATTTTCTTCGCTGTCCCAACACAATTGGCAATGTGAGGGGTCGTGGAATCCTTTCTTCTTCAACCTGTCTTCTGTAAGAATTCCTCTGTGGCATAACAGCCAATAGAAAAAATCCACCTTTGGCATGGTTTTATATTTCCAAAGTCCCTTCCACACAACAGGGTCTAGAGGGACGTGAGGGTGCTCCTGCAAAATTTTATACCCATGTGCTACAGAACACGAACTTGATTGAGCCCCCGAACCATGGGCGTCCTTGTTCCCAACGCGGAGAGGAGCCTTCCCATTCAACAGCGTGAGGAGAAGATCAGGATCCTGGGTCATCTCAGGAGGCACGGGCTGCAGGTTCCATTCAGAGCACATTTCTTGGAGGTACATTCAGAGGAAATTTCTTGGAGGTATGTGATACATTTTGTGGATTTTTTTGGGCTTCATTTTTTTTAAGGTATTTTGGTTGTAGAGGTTTTGGGCTTAATTTTCATAGTTTCTTTTTAAGGTATTTTCTTTTTAGAAGTTTTGGGCTTAATTTCATTGATTGATTTTTTAAGTATTTTGTTTTTGGAAGTTTTGGGCTTAGTTTTCAAAGGACATTTTTTTGGATCTATTTTGTTTTTAGAGGTTTTTGGGCTTAATTTCCAAAAGACATTTCTTGGTTTTAAGGTATTTTGTTTTTAGAAGTTTTGGGCCTAATTTTCATTGCTTTTTGAGGTTTTGGGCTTAATTTTCAAAGGAAAATTTTTTGGATGTATTTTGTTATGAGAGGTTTTTGGGCTTAATTTCCAAAAGACATTTTTTTGACTTAATTTTGAAAGGACTCTTTTTAGGCTTAATATTCAAAGGACATTTTTGGAGGTATTTTTTAAAGTGATATTTTTTTAGAGGATTTTTTGAAGTACTTTTTAAAGTGATATTTTTTAAGAAGTTGGAATTAATTTTCATTGGATATTTTTTGGAGGTGTTTTTTGAAGTGACATTTTTTTAGAGTACTTTTTTTGGGTTGAAGTAAATATTTTATAATGATTTTTTGAAATGAGTATTTGTCTAACTTTTTAAATGAAATTTTTTTGCAAGACTTGGAAGGAAATATTTTGAGCTTCATTTCATTTCTATAAGATATTGTTTTCTTGAATGTTTTAAGGTAAGTGTTTTAGATTGAAGTATGTATTTTTTGCAAAAATTTTAAAATGAGTTTTTTTTTTTTTTTTTTAAATTAAATCTTTTGTGATGTTTTTTTAATTGATTTTTTGTCTAAATTTTTGAAGGAATTTTTTTGAACTTCATACTCTATTATCATGGGAAATCGAAGGAATTGCACGAGAAAATATGATCGAACAAGAGACCCTCAGGAACGTAGAGAACTGGGGACAGAATATCGCAAAAGAAAGAAAGAAGCACTCTCAAATATTGAAAGGGTAAATCAACATCAACTAAAAGTTGAAGCATGTATGTAAATGTAAATATTATGAATTTGATATTTAAAATTTTCCTAGTGTAAAATGTGTTCAAGCTTAATTTTTATTTGATGAACTAATTTGAAAAATATTTTTCAATGTAAATAGAGAGAGAGATTCCTCAAAACATTGACGATGAGATACAAAATTTTGAAAGAGAAAGTGAAAGAGATATTGAACCAATGATTGAATATGCTGAAAATGTTGAAAGAAATTCAAGTGAAGAAATTGAATCACAAGGTGTGTGTATATATATGTGTGTGTGCGTGTGTGTTGAACACATGCACATATTATTGAAATTATATATATTTATTAATTTAGTTATTTATTGAACATGTAAACTTATTATGTACTATTCATTTGAATATGTACAGATGCAATCAATGTCGATGACGAGATGTTAGAAAATGTTAACACTCACACATATGGAGATAAAAGAGATGACCATGTTATACGATATCGTGTTGAACACATTTTTGATATGTACTTCATAAAGGAAAATGTGAAAATTCAAGCCCAAATGTTGAAAGGTCTCCTATCATTAAGGAAATTAAAATAAGCTACGACTTTATTGGGTGTTCAAAAATCAACAAAAGATAAAAAAAAATGAAGGAAAATGTGATACAAAATATAAATAGTGCTATAAATTCAATTAGAAGATCTAGACAGAAAAATGGTTCAGTTGTATGTAGGAAATACATATGGCAGTGGTTTCATTAAGTACTAAAGAGAATCTCTTGGTAAAATCTACGGCATGAGCATTAGGAACCTCACGAAAAAATTTGGACAAACATAGGAAATTTCGGTTGCAAATAGATGTAAATGATGAACTCGGTTGTTGGAGAGATATTTGTAGGACACCATACAAAGATATACTTGGAGAAAATGTTAAAAAAACAATATATGAAAATTGGAAAAAAAATTCACGTGTTTTTCCAAATGCAAAGGATGTGATGTGAAGAAGAATAGTAGGAAATCAGTACGAATAACATGAAAAACATTTCTTGGACACCACTCAGATAGAGTTCTTGAACACGTTAAAATAAGAGAATCATAAAATTCATGTCTCAATTAGTGATTTTGTTCAACAAAAACCATGGTATGTAAAACCTATCACCGTACGCAACACTTTCTGTTGTCGTTATCATGTGGAATTTCAATTATATTATGACACATTCCTTAATTTTGGTGGAAAATTTTGGAAAGATTCACCTCCTCCTTCCACTATCCGTTGTTGCGATGATTTTTTTGAGAGAGTTTGAGGCAAAAATTTATAAATACACCAATCATTCCCATAGATATAGATGGCAAGACTTGCAATTCAAAAAATCTCGTGAAGTTTTTCCACTAGGGACCATTTTTTAGTAATTGATTTTGCAGAAAACTACACATTTGTTCCATAAATAGAAATTCATAGTGAATACTATCATTCTGACCAAGTCTCCATTCTCGTCCATATTATATATATACATGTTGAACAAAAATTCGATCATATAGAAAGCACCAGTGAAAATCAGCATGCTATTAAAGAATATCACTTTTATATCAATGACGATTGTACACATGATACATATTTTGTAGAACACTATTTTGGTAAGATTTATGAATCCTTCAAAAGTCGTGGAATAAAATTCAATGAACACTGGATATGGTCAGATGGATGTTCAAGTCAAATTAAATCTTCATGGTAATTCTTTTGGTTGTGTTGTCATCATAACAAAACTTGCATTAAACATTGTTGGAATTTCTTTGAGACTAGCCATGGAAAAGGAGAACATGAAACTGCAGGGGAATGCATAAAACAAGCACTTCGAAGATATCAAATTACCGCTCTCCAAAATGACTTGTGGATGCTAAAGAAGTTGTTCAATGGTGCATCACTACTCTAAGCCATCAGACTAACCAATCAAGGGAAGTGCAAAGGTACATTCAATTTAATTTTTATTGTATATCTAATTTTAAACAATGTACATTTATCACAATGATTATTTTTTATGATATTTTGATATCATATCTACATTATTCTTTGAATTTTCCATATATATGTTATTTTGGCATATTGGGATCGAAGATGTAGATATATCAATTGTAATTGACGTTGAAATAATAAAAGGGACTCGAAAATTGCATTCAATTAAAAAAAAGTTGTCCACAA
The DNA here is from genome assembly GCA_034641835.2 of Pinus albicaulis. Lineage (NCBI taxonomy): Eukaryota > Viridiplantae > Streptophyta > Pinopsida > Pinales > Pinaceae > Pinus > Pinus albicaulis. The sequence continues at coordinate 519,671,442 of CM076580.1, read as the reverse complement.
ATGTGTTTGCATTGGATAAAAGAAAATATTGTTGTTTTTTTCATGTTTACATAGACAACGCATAATACAATGATGTTTGTGAAAACAAAATGTATGTAAAATATTGGAAACATACAAAGCTAAATACAAAGGGGAAAATGTCTGTTGCAATATTTTAAGAAATGCAATCAGAGGAGACTACAATATCATCTGATGGTGATAAAGTTTCTAATCTTGTTAGAGAAGGTAACATTTGAATTTCTTTCAAACAATAAATATCTAGAAATAGATACTAAAATTATTTTAAATTTAATTTTGCATGTTAATTATGATCTAAATTTAAATACATAAGTTTGTTAAGTTTGTTTTATTGTACAGGAGATGTTTTTGTTGTAATTTCACCTACTAACAATGATGAAAATGTGAATTATTGTTTGATGAATTTCACTAAAAGAAAGATGAAATTATTAGAAAACTATAACGATCATGGGTTTCCATATGACGAGGATTTATTATACTGAAAGGTTATTTTTTTAGATAAGCAAATCAAAGTGGGGATTTTGTTTACTTTGAAAACTATGAACCCGATTTCATAAGTTGTCAATATATTCACTTGGTGTGTGTAGCACGCATAAAGTTGATAGAGGTTTAGTAAAAGAAAAAAAAAATAAGAAATGGAAATGTCAAAATCTGATGATGAACGGATCATTGAAGATGGCATTCCATTGGAATTTTTTTGATTGAACTACCCAAAAATTTCTTCTCTTCAGATTCATGTTTTATAACTTCCAGAACTCAACTAAAAATTGAGCTGCCTTGTTATGTTATCTGTGCAAGTGTTTTCACATGTACATTATTTTGGTACATGCACACTAGTATCAACTGAAAGTAGATTTTCTATACATGCATTGATGAAAAATGTTGCATGTATTGGATATATATATATATATATATATATATATATATATATATATATGTTTTAGAACGAAATTCCTTTCGAAAGTATATTTTCTATGTGCATTGATGAAAAATATTTGAAATACTTTGGATATATATGTTCTAGAGGTATTGGATATATATATATATATATATATATATATATATATATATATATATATATATATATATATATATATATATCTGTGTGTGTGTGTGTGTGTGTTCTAGAATGCAATTAACTGAAAGTAGCTTTTCTATGTGCATTAATGAAAAATGTTGTAAGTACTGGATAAAATTTTCTAGAATGCAATTAACTGAATGTAGCTAAATTCTAACAAAAGTTAAGTTTAAAAAAAAAAAACAAATTATAACACAACATTAATTCACATGCAAAATGTAGTTCAACCATACAAAACTTGAGTTTCAAAAACAAAAACATTATATCACAACATTACTTCACATGCCAATTGTAGTTCAACTATCCAGTAAAAACAAAACATTATATCATATGCGAAATGTATTTCAACCATCCAAAACTTAAGTTTTAAATACAAAAAATTAATATATATCACAACATTACTTCACATGTCAAATGTAGTTCAACCATCCAAAACTGAAGTTTAGAAAAAAACAAATTATATCACAACATTACTTCACATGCAAAATGTAGTTCAACCATCCAAAACTTGAGTTTTAAAAACAAAAACATTATATCACAACATTACTTTACATTCCAATTGTAGTTCAACTATCCAATTAAAGTAAAACATTATATCACATGCCAAATGTAGTTCAACCTTCCAAAACTTATGTTTTAAAAGTAAAACATTAATATAGATCACAACATTAATTCACATGCCAAATGTAGTTCAAACATCCAGAACTTAAGTTTTAAAAACAAAACAAATTATAACACAACATTACTTCATATGAAAAATGTAGTTCAACCATCCAAAACTTGAGTTTTAAAAACAAACCAAATTATAACACAACATTACTTCACATGCCAAATGTAGTTCAACAATCCAAAACTTGAGTTTTAAAATCAAAAACATTATATCACAACATTACTTCACATGCCAATTGTAGTTCAAGTATCCAATAAAAACAAAACATTATATCACATGCCAAAGGTAGTTCAACCATCCAAAACTTAAGTTCTAAGAATAAAACATTAATATAGATCACAACATTACTTCACATGACAAATTTAGTTCCACCGTCAAAAGCTTAAGTTTTAAAAACAAAACAAATTATGACACAACATTACTTCACATGCCAAATGTAGTTCAGCCATCCAAAACTTGAGTTTTATAAACAAAAACATTATATCACAACATTACTTCAGATGGAAATTGTAGTTCAACTATCCAATAAAAACAAAAAATTATATCACATGCCAAATGTAGTTCAACCATCCAAAACATAAGTTTCAAAAACAAAACTTTAATATACATCACAACATTACTTCACAATCCAAATGTAGTTCAACCATCCAAAAACAAATTATAACACAACATTACTTCACATGCCAAATGTAGCTCAACCATATAAAACTTTAGTTTTAAAAACAAAACATTATAGATCACAAGTATCAAGTATCAAGTAACATTAATTCACATGCCAAATTTAGTTCAATCATAACACTTTAAAAACAAAACAAATTATAACACAACATTACTTAACATCACATGCCAAATTTAGTTCAACCATCCAAAACTTAAGTTTTAAAAACATTATATATCACGTTCACATGTATCAAATGTAGTTCACATAAAATATGTCCAAAATTTGTGGATCTCACAAGTATCAAGTATGAAGTTAGATATGATTGCATCTAGATAACACTATATATTAAAAAGTAAATTTAAGACTAAATATATTGAAAATATAATGTTGCACGTGTGCATGTGCATCATCCATCAAATACATATGGATGTAGTGTCTCTCCCAGCAAATTCATGATCCTCGAGCTATCCTGTGAAGCATGGGGAACCTGTACACAATGTGTAGAAACATTAATATTTAATGTTTTAAAATTGAATGATAATATATAGAACTTCATGTAAAAAACTAAATGTAAAAAAACATCATGCAATACCTCATGAGGCTCCCTCTCCATTTTTTGCTCGTCCACTAAAACTTCCCCCAAAGGAACTTCTTCAACAAAAAACTGTACAATATACATGTACAATTATATATATATATATATATATATATATAGTAAAAATTTCCAAAGGAAAATGCATATATACACTTAGTTTCAATAATATTAAAAAAAAGTTTAGACAGCTTGTTCAAATGGTAGAAATGGTGTGGATTTTCCTATCTCCATCACTAGAGTCCGTCGAGAAAATAAATTCTCTATAGGAACCTAAAATTAAAAAAAATTAAAAGTATAAAATAACTCAAGATCAAGATCTCAATTTATAATAAAACTTTTAAACTTTAGTTTATAAATTATAACTTAAAAATATATATTTAAGTGAAAAAGTGAATACTTCTTCTTGTGGATTTTCACATCTCGTAAGACAGGCTCCAAAAGAAAATCTCCAAAAACCTAAAATTAAAAAAATTTAAAATAACTCAAAATCTCTAGATCTCATTTTATAATCAAACTTTTAATCTTCAATTTATAACTTATAACCTAAAAACATATATATATATTTAAGTGAAAAATTGAATACTTGTGTTGGTGGATTTGGCGCATCTCCTAAGGAAGAAGAAGGTACATCTCCCAAGGAAGAAGAATGTACCACCATCCCAAAAACCTTGGACAGAACTGGAATCTATTAAAAACAATTATTATATATATATATATATATATATATATATATATATATATATATATATATATATACATGTACATGTACATGTGTGCACAATTATTTATTTCAAAAATATCTCATCATCTTTCGATATATATAATAATAGATAAAAAATAATTTTACATCATCATGTTCACTTAAAAAACACTAACATTTGCCAACATATCTTGATGGTGAGAACCATCTTGATTGTATGATTGATGGTGAGACCCATCTTGATTTCTTGAACCAGAGGCTTCGACTATGATATTAAAATTTTCTTCATTCATCAAGTGTGACAACTACAAATGGTGTTAACATATAATCATACATTTTTGTTAGATTAATGTATACAAATAAATGTTTTATATATGTATTTATTACAAATTGTACATGTGTAAGAATAAGTGAACCTTGACCATTAACACATATCATTCCCATGCCCTATTACTCATAGAAAATTATGTCCTACCATCCATTGAGAAAATTATTTGCATATGTTTTGAGATCCTCAACACTCATGTTGTCAATCTCTTCATCTATATAATACACAAAATTAACGTTTGCATTCTCACGTGATTTTTGTCTATTTAGAAAAACATCGACTCTACACAATCCACTGTGAACATTGTCAATGGTGGCATCCCTTTCTTCTTGACTAATTTGGGAAATGACTTCCATCTCTTAATGCAAAGTTTCGACATGAAAAGGTTGACTAACCAATAGAAGATCAGGGTATTGCAAATCAACACCACGCCTAGCACCCCTACAGTCACATAATTGACCTTTCCCAAGACTAAAAAATTTAGAGGGAAGGTCACTGTAATTGCATTTCATTTGCAAAAATAATTCTGCATAAAATAATTTTGCAAAATAAAGAAGAACCTCGTCATTCCATGGGAATCTTTCGTAGGCCGCAAGGTGTCTATCATACAAATAGTGAGCTACATGAGGGTGCTTGAATTATTGCACCTTCAACATCCTTTTTTTCGGCCCTTCTTTGAATTTAAACGTAGACTTGGCCATTTATGTTGTAACTCTTTGTTTAACAACCTCCCATTTATCGGGACCCATTACTGTTTCCTTTATTTCTCTCATGACTTCTAACAAAGTATCAGTGGTTGGCCCAAGCTTTCGGTACACATATACTAGTTCGCCTAAAGAGTGTTTAACTATTTCCAAGCTTTGTCGATTCTCAATAGGTAGAGTTAAATTCATGAGATCTCTCTTCAATTTTGCATGAATATGTTGACATCTTTATAAGGTGCATTGTTGCATGTTTGTTTCCAATGTATATCAGAAATTTTGGGCGGATAAGTCGTGGTTGGTGAACAACCTTCTTCTTGAATGATGCGTTATGCCCTACGTCTTTTTTTTTTTTTGCAACATTTGGAGCAGCATTTTCAACCTCTTCATCAATATATACAATTTTTTATATTAAAAAAACACCTGTAATCGAATTTGTACAAATTGAATGAAAATAATATTCAAATTGATGGCCACCTCGATGTGGTCAGCTAGCATCTTTCCCACCCTGAGATTGTTGATAACCATAACAAACCTACTGAGAACCAACACGACCATCTATTGGTTTAGAACCAACACAACCATCCATTGATTGGCCTCTGGGGGAATACATATCACCACCTTCATGTAATCAGTCAGCACTTATTGATGGCCCTCTAAGGGAATCTAAACCACGACCAACCTCACGAGACGAGAGAGAAGCTTCATAAACAAATATGAATTTATAATCAATTCAAAAATATGTTCATACATTTAAATACATGTACATATTCATTTATTAAATATCGTGAAACATGCCACGATTGTGTCAACCATGGGCAGGCTCCATTTATGGAGTAGAAACCCTTCTCCTCTTAGCTCCTAAAAACTAAAAAATGAAACTTATTAAAAACTAATTTAACTCACAAAATTGATAAAAAATCGATTCCATATGTACACGCATGTATGTATATGTATGGATATTTAAGATTATATTTAAATACCATGAACATCCACTGATCCCTGATCCCCCTCTCTTGTAGAGATATGGGATTTTGTTAATATTTTTTTTTCATCTACCATGATATATATATATATATATATAGTGGACCTTTACAATTATTTTTTTAAATTACTATTTAAAATAAACTCAAAATAAATTTCAGAAAATTAATCTAATTTAGTGTACAGAAATTATGTAAAACACAACTTTGAAAGCACTAATTGATGTGTGAAACTCAATTTAAGAAAAAAAATTTATAAAAATATTAAGTTCACCAAATTGTGCTTTACATCGTGGGAGCACACTTGGTATAAAATTGAAAAAAAACAGGGTCATTAAAAAAGAAGTGTGAACCCATTTAAACAAAAATTTCTTGAAGTCCTCACATTTAATTTTATAAAAATTTGAATTTCACCACTTTTTGCAAATTTGAGGTTCACTAGGTTGTGCTTTACATGGTGTGGCGGTAGCACACTTGGTATATGATTGAAAAAAACACATGTTCATTAAAAAAGATGCATTTATAAGTACAAAACATACACATATCCAAGATATGTTACAATGTCCATTAATAAATTATGAAGGAGAGCGTCTCAACACTAATTCATCTTTGACAGATGAATCTTGAATTTTTGAAGAAGAATGTCTCAAAACTAATTCATCTTTGAGAAATAAAACTTGAATTTTTGAAGAAGAGTGTCTCAAAACTAATTCATCTTTGAGAGATGAATCTTGCATTGGAATTGCCCCATATAATTCTAATTCATCTATTAATTCATCTTTGATATATGTATCTTGAATTGGCATTGCCCCACGCAATAGATCATAAAACATCTTATTCACATTTGTACAATGTCTTATACTAAAAATTTGAAATTGGCTAACAATATTGATTCTTATTCCATGCAGTTCTTTTATCCTCTCCTTCTTAACTTGGTACACGCTTTTCATCTAGTTGTACACAAGTTTACAATTGGTGACAACTACAATTCCATTTGATCCATACTCCATAGATGTTCCCAAGCCTTCTACCAACGCAGTATAATATTCTTGATTGTTTGTTGTCCTTCCCATTATATTAATTTTCTTTTGTACGACTTTGCTAGTAGTAATATTGGAAAGCACATATGTAATCAATGCTTTCCCTAGATTGGCACAGCAAGAAACATCTATGCATAATGTCCATTTTTCAACCATATTTATTGAGTCTTTTTATCTGAAAAAAAAAAATTCAATAAAAATATATTAAATTTACATTCATTGCAAATGCATGGGAGAAATGACACATGTGCATGAGATAAATGACATGTGCATGGTTTATCTTAAATTCTAACTTAAATTTTATGGTAGAATTCAAATCTATAAATGAAATGCATTAAATATTGCATTTCCTAGAGTTTAACGGAGATTTATGACACATATACATGGTTCATGCATGGTTTGCATGAAATTTTTCCTTAAAATTTATGACAGAAATCACATATAGAAATGACATGCCTTAAGAAAGGATGAGATCCAAAGGCAATGTAGCCCATTATAGACTATTTTAAAACTTGTAGAAGTTAAGACTCAACCAACAAACTAAAATCCTATGGAAGTTCTACCACATTAGGTTTTTTTTTATGCCTTAATGTTTGCCTTGAATTAATGGGGGAAAGCCTTGAGTTTGGGGGATACTATCCTATTAGATTTTAGCCATTTTAGGTTCGGATTTTAGGCCTTAAATTTTTCCTTGAATTAATGGGAGAAACATTTTAGTTTGTGGGAGAAATGACATTTACATGGTTTGCAAAATTATTTTATGCACTTACTAAAACAACTAGTTGTGGTGGTTGATGAAGTTATGTCAAAAGTCATACCTTTATTAGTGTGTGGGTGAAATGAAATAGAAATGAAACATGCCTTAAATTTTTCCTAAAATTTTATGGAAGAAGGGAGAAATGACACATGTACAAGGTTTGCCTTAGAGTGGTAGTGGTTTATAGATATTAAAATGAAGAACTTCTATTTCTGTTCTAGATATTGACTATAGGGGCATTTACTGGATATGTCACCTTTGAGAAAATATGAGATCCAGAGGCTACCTGGCCCTTTACAGACTCGTCCTATATAACTTGTAGAATTTAACACTCAATAGACATGCTAAAATCCTATGGAAGTTCAAAATCCTATGAGAGTTCAGCCACTTTAGGTTCAATTTTTAGGCCTTAAAGTTTTCCTTGAATTAATGAGAGAAAGCCTTTAGTTTGTGGGAGAAATTACATTTATATGGTTCAAAAAATTGTTTTATGCACTTACTAAAAACATGCTTTAAATTTAATGGGAGAAAGCCAACATGAGACATGCTTTAAAAAAATTGCCTAAGAATTTATGGCAGAAATGACACGTGTACATAGTTTTCCTTAAAGTGGTTGTGGTTTATGGATATTAAACAGAAGAACTTCTATTTGGATCTGTTCCAGAGATTGAATGTAGGGGAATTTACTGGATATGACACCTTTCAGAAAATATGAGATCCAGAGGCTACCTGTCCCTTTATAGATTTTGGGTTTAGAACTTATAGAAGTTAACACTCAACAAATAGACTAAAATCCTATGGAAGTTCAGCCACTTTAGCTTCAGTTTTTAGGCTTTAAAGTTTTCCTTTAATAAATGGGAGAAAGCCTTTAGTTTTAGAGTAACCATATAAAATGCTTTAATGTGAAGATAGTGCTTTACCTACAAAACAATGGAATTGAAGACTGTGCTTATATATCAGAGTTTTGTTATGACAAATTAGTTATTTCCTTAATAATAAGTATGATTTAGCACTTATCAAATTGTTTAATAATTTATAATAATTGATATGTAAAATAATTTTACAACTTCAACTTCAACCTACACTATCATCATATCACTGTAGCCATGTTAATCTAGATTATTTATATCCATTACATCATAAAACACTCCACTTTTAACATTTTAAAATAATAAAGCAACATGGAAGGTCCTAATTTAGCTACATTAATACACACCACTTCTAACATTTTACAAGAATAAAGTAACATGGAGGGTGTAAATTTAGGTACATTAATAAAATACATCCATGTCAATCTAGATTATTAAGACCCATTACATCATATTGAACACAATCTAGATTATTTATATCCATTACTTCCTAAAACACTCCACTTTTAACATTTCACAAGAATAAAGAAACATGGAAGGTGTAAATTTATGTACACTAATAAAATACAACCATGTCAATCTAGATTATTAAGATCCATTACATCATAAAACACTCCACTTTTAACATTTTACGTTTTACTCACCTTGAGTTTGGGGGATCCTATCCTATGGAAGTTAGATACAACCATGTCAATATACATTATTAAGATCCATTACATCATAAAACACTCCACTTTTAACATTTTACATTTTACTCCATTTGATTTTGGGGGATCCTATCCTATGGAAGTTCAACTACTTTCACTTTTTAGGCCTCAAAGTTTGTATTGAATTAATGGAGAAAGCCAATGAAAGATGATTTAAAGTTTTTCTTAAGAGTTTACGCGAGAAATGACACATGTACATGATTTTCCTTAAAGTCGTTGTGGTTTATGGATATTAAAATGAAGAACTTCTATTTAGATCTATTCTAGAGGTTGAATGTAGGGGCATTTACTGGATATGTCACCTTTCTTAAAAGATGAGATCTAGAGGCTACCTAGCCCTTTACAGACTCTGCCTATAAAAATTGTATAAGTTAACACTACATGTCCCTTTATATACTCTGCCTATATAACCTTGTAGAATTTAACACTCAACAGACATACTAAAATCCTATTGAAGTTTAGCCACTTTAGGTTCAGTTTTTAAGCCTTAAAGTTTTCCTTTAATTAGTCGGAGAAAGCGTTTAGTTTTAGAGTAGCCTTATAAAATGATTTAATGTGAAGATAGTACTTTACCTAAAAAACAATGGAATAGAAGACTGTGCTTATATATCAGAGTTCTGTTATGACATATTTATCTTCCCTACCTGAAGTGCTATTCTCTTCCTTTCCCTATATATTTCAAGGTACTGAAAGAATGGATTTTCTGAATGATGTGGTTTTCAACATGTGGAGTTGTTTTTTGGTTTTACTTGGTATTCTCGAAGGGCTACACATTTCAAATCATTTCTAAAGGTTTTTTTATTTTAAGACAATCATATCATTTTGAAACAGAGAAAACATAAAGCGAGGAAGGCCGAAAATGAAAATATTTTAAGGTAGTCAATTAGTGAGACTTAGTATGGTAGACACAGACGAAACAAGATCATTTATTCGACTATAACATGGCCACACAAAATGTAGTCATATAAAGAGATATACTTATATGTTTATATAATTTATAGCAAAGACAACAATTGAAAGCAGGTGGTGCCAACCTGGAAATTAAAAATTCGGAGCCGAGGCCTAAAAACAAGACTGTGCCAAGACCAGATATGTAGATGCAGACAAATTCGTGAAACACACAGTAGACGTAGACGAAACATGATCACAGTAGACACATATGCTAATAAGCCTAAAACCCATTAATAGATCCGGGGTAGTGTATTTATAAACTAAAGTTCGGCCAAACTATTTTAGGGAATCTAGGAAGATATGTCTCTATCAGAAATTTTAGGGAATCTAAGAATCTATTTGAGAATAAATTCATATAACCCTAGTTATGGTAGAAATTGTATATTTAGAATAACCCACATGATATTGTAGAAGAAAAAATTGTGAGGTTTGATGTGAAGTTCACTAACATTAGTTGCAGTATGAACCTCCTCATTGTATTTTTAGCAATAAGCATTTGACTATTCAAAGATGATGAGGGCTCTAACTCATATTTCATATTATAGCAGAAATTAGGAGGCCATAAATACCCAAAGGAGTTAAGGAAATAACGTAAGAAATATAAGCCAAATTTTACTACCATGAAACGTTCATAGTCCCTATTCAATTTCTAAGTGAAATTGAACATAAATCCATACAAATGTGAGATCAATTCACCAAAAAAAAACCATCGGTTGCATAAATTACAATTTTTTTTTAGCATTTATCATATAGACAAAGAAAAAAATATATCATTTTCTAGACTAAAGTTAGAGGGTTGTGCTATGAGCTTGTCATAAAGTGATAAGGAAACACATAGGTTGTAAGTTGATATGCCAAACACTAGGTGAGAGGACTTAAAAGGACTCATCAAGTCCCAGTTATACCTATGAAGTGTGTAGAGGAGCCATGGAATCACTCACACTACTTTGCATAGACATAAGGGTGTATAAGAGTGTAATAAGTTCAAAAATATGGTCATATTGTTGAATATCTTTTCCAAGGGCCCAAATTTACTCCTTAAGTATATGTGGGGTCTATATAACCATCTACAAAAACAAGTGGTTCTTTCCAAGCTAAGGATAATGTATGAGCCATGTGTATATGCACATTATCTAGAAACCATAGGCCAAACTAAACGGTACTTAAGTGGTTTGAAGAGAAAATAACGCCAAGGAGCTTTGAAGGAGGGGAATAAGATCTGGAAATGGGGGAAGGATAAGAATAAAATAGCCACTACACATCCATGGAAGGGTTGTAGAAATAATTCTAACCATTGCAACATTGATGGTCACATTAATGAGAATTATTGGATGTTTCGTATGTGTTATATTCTTTTTGTGAATACCCCCATGCACTATATATTTTTCTAATCATAGTGGTGGGAAAAAAATGGGAAGAAAGGAACCCCACTTTAGGATTTCATAGAGGCAAAAAATCCCCCACACACGGGTGTTCAGGTGTAGTGCCCCAAAAAAACGTTTTTGGGAAAAAAAAAATCTCCCTTTATGATGGTTTTCATCACTTGGTTTTTTATTTTAGCATTTTTGTAGTGCATTGTAGTTTACCCCATGGTTCTACAATTTCAATTAAAGAACTAAAGTTTTATATGATCCAAGGTAATGGATTGGTAGTTTATAATTTTCGTTGGATATATACATTTATACATACATACATATGTGTGTGAGTGTGTGTCTGATGGTCTAAAAATTAATATACTAATAAAAAAATGATCTTCTCGTTTTGGGTTTCTCAAGTAAATTATATGTTAATGCATGTGTTTTACATTGAATGCTTTTCATTTTACTAAGCATATATTTGAAACAATTAACTATATAAGGTTAAAATCTATGTTTTGTATCAAATTAGTTTTGGTTTCAATGGGAAACTTTTATGGCTAAAGTGTTTTTCTCGAAATGTGATAGACCCCATTAAAATAAGAGATATATCAAATTGATTCCTATGGTGAAATAAAATAGTTGAGTAGTTTAAAGATATAGATGCACAAATTCAATGACCATAGTTTTCACATATATAAGTCCAAAATGGAATAGTTGTTGGAGAAAAAATATCAGTGGATCACTATGGATATATGTGCTTCATTAAAAGGGATTTTTCTAGAAGGATGGAATAAGTTGGAAAGAAGGGAAATATCACAATACAATTGTGTCTCTTAGATGTTGAAGAATGCAGCTAGGTTCAGTCTTCATTATTAATATATTTTTCAAAAAAAAAAATTATAATTATTAAATGACTTATTAAAGCATGGGTTTCATGCTTGGGTCATATTTAGATCAAGGAATCCATTGTGGAATTCTAGGTTAGTCATTACATATTTAAATTGATACATTTCTATCTTTTAAATAATGAAATTAGTATTGAGCCAAAGTAAATTTATTGGAATCCTCCATCAAGACATTTTCTTCTACAAGGTCATCATCCTCAATCTCATAAAAAATATTCTTCAAAGCCAGTCTTCAAGTCAGTCTCTCTCAAAATATACATGTCAGCATCAAATAAACATATTCAAGTAATCCTATATGGAGATGCAACTCTTCACTAAGTCATGTCGTCTCATTTACTATGGAAAACTATTATGTATACCCAGCTGAGGTTTTCACATTACGAACACAGAATTTTGTACTAAAATTATAGAGATAGGTTTAGCCTAATTATAGATTTAGATGGGTGACTTTAGGCTTCGGTACAATTACAGAAGGACTAAATTTCAGGCTAAAGACAAAGATGCAATTCATATGATGTTTGTATTTCTTCAAAGGATACTTTTGGTGTTATACAATTTTGATGCTATTCAATGTGATTGCATTTAATTGAAGCCACAATATTGGTGCTATTTATGTTTCATTACCACCACAGAAAGGAGCTTGGATAAGAGAATATTTTAGTGTTATCTCATTCAGTGAACGTAGTGCTACAAAAATTAGTGCTAATATAGTCAAGAGTTATCACAGAGAATATTTTGGTGTCGTGAAAATGGAAGGATATTGGGGCTACCATAGAAGGAAGATCTAAAAAAAAATGTCTTCATATTATTGTAGTAATGAGGATGAAATTTTGGTTCAAGAAAATGAGATCTCGGTGTCATGACAGTAAGGAGAGAGTATCTAGTTAGGGCCTTGGTCATCTCATCTTGAATCTAGTGAAGAAATAATTTTGGTAGATATTTCCCCAACGAGTGGGAGTTTTCCCTGGGGGTGTGCCTACATCTTCTGTCCTCTTTTATTTTTTTATTTGTATTTGTCTTGATGATAAGAAAAGATAAATTTTAAGAACAAATAATAATAATGAAAATGACATGACATAATGTCATAATAAGGGAAATAATTTAACTTCCAAACCTATGGATTTCCCAACATGGTATCGGAGATAAGGTCGTGATCAAAAGAAAGTTTGAAAATACACATACATATCCTCAATGAAAGGTTCTTGAATATCATGTCATTTAAACTAACATGAAGATGCAAACTTTTGGGCTAATATCATAGTGAGCTAGCTCAGTCTTAAAGAAAAATTGAAGAAGAAGGATTGATGCTATATCTCAAAGTGACAAAATTAGATCAAATTCAAGATGCGAACTTGAATTGGGAAAAACTTTTTCCCTTTTATGAAGTTGAAAATTATAATTTTATATGTTTTTTCAACTTCAACTCCACCAAAATAATATTTTCAATGAGAATTACACTTTGACATAAAAACAAGATTTGTAGACAATTGTCCTACCTCCATACTCATATTTAAAAAATATATATATTGACATATAGAGGGGTAAATTTGTTGTTTACTAACTGCATATAATTGAAATTTTCAAGAAAGCATAAATAGTCACTTGGGAAGGTTATTCATTTTTTGGAAATAAACCATATCATCATAATCTACATAGATTTCACTAGTGCAGTGACTATTTTTCGGTAATTTTCACATTAAATCACTATTTTTTATTATTTTTTGAAGTCGACGGAGCCAAAAAAATGGTGACGTTTCAGTACATTTTATGAGCCTTAGATTTTCTTTTCAATGTCATAATAAATAAGAAAAATGAGAATACCCTTTTGAAGAAGACAGGGAGATGAATTGCAATATGATTTTTCTGATTTTTTTGGTGTTCCCATGTTAAAGTTATTGAATTTTCATTCAGTGCAATGTTCAGGACAATGAAATTCAACAGTGGCACAGATTAGTATAAAATTAATACCAAATTGAATTTTTTAACGAAAATCCACAAATATTACATCATTAAAAACTATATTCGGAGATGAATCTAATGGTACCAAGTCTGAAAGATAACATTTTGTTTTTGTAGGTGTCCCGCCCCTCCAAAGTTGTAGGTTCCAAAAAACTACAGAATTTTCTGGTTTTTTCGTTGACAAGAAAATCTCGGCCGAGGCAATTTCTCAGGTGAGAGATTTATTAAACTCTTGACCAAGAATTTTCAAACTCTCGATCGAGAGTTGAAACCACAAAAGGTTACATTTAACCGTGCGGCTAAACTCTCGGCCGAAAGTTTAAAAAACTCTTGGCCGAGAGTTTACACCCAAGAGTTTACCCAAGGCCGAATCTCATCCAAGATTTTATTAAATTTTAATCGAAACATTTGATTTTTCAGCTGAAGCAATGCTTCAAGCAAGAGTTTTGTATAAATACTCTTGTTTGAAAGATTAATTTCACACACCATTATGAACCAACGAAAGTTGAAAAAGTGTGAGGGTCCTAAAATTGCAAAGGTGCAAGGGTCTGAATTATTTTTCTGCCAACCTGTGAATATTTTATGGGTGAAAATTTCATTTTGGCAAAAAAAGAAAAAAAAAAAGTTTTTTTGGGTGTGAAATTTTTTTCGCGAAATTTGTTTTGGAAGTTTTTCTAGGTGCAAAAATTTTTTGGGGGAAATTTTTTTTGAAGTTTTTTTGGCTGCATGGATGCATGAAATATTTTTTCAAAATGTCTCTATGAAGGAATGAATTATTTTTGTAAAATTTCTCTATGAAGGCATGAAGTATTTTTGCAAAATGTCTTTATGAATTTAATTATTTATTTAATTTTATGTCTTATTGAAAGCATGAGGTACTTATTCTGAAATATTTATTTTTTTGGGGGTATTTTTTCCAAATAGAATTGGATTTTAGGTTTCCAATTTTGTAAACATAGGAAACCAAAGGAATTTCCTATCAAGGAACGATCGAAAAAGAACTGATTCGACAGATAAGATTAAAATATTACAAAAAAAAGGCAACAGAAAAGGGAAATATTAAGCCATGAAATAAATTTGGAGGTAGAGCATCGTGAAAGAGATGTATAGGTGCATGGAAATGATGAGGAAATGAGAAATGCTGAGGAAATTGTCAACAAGAATATTAAAAACACAAATTTCCAAAAGAATATTCGTATTGATCTCACTGGTGAGTCAATAGTTTGTTCAATTTGAATTTTGTATTTTTTTTTAAAACATTATAGTTCAATATAGTTTTAAAATTAAAAATATGTATTTGTCAATTTCAAATTAGAATTCAATATTGTTTTTTATGAACGGAAAACATTAGAACCACAAGAAGATACTACCACACGTCGAATTTCACTGCAATTAATTGGAATTTTCAAGAACGTTGTATACAACTACAACTTTCTAGAAAATATGGATCCAACTAAAATTGAAGAATTGGGACCACCAATGGCTGAAATGACAGTTTGAGATAAAATAAATTGGGTTTTGAAACATCTTTTTGAAGGTAAATTTATCATAGCACAATCTCAAATGTTACGTAGATTTTTAAAGAAAAAATCTCTCAGAAATGATGTGGAATTATTGGGCATTAAAACTGAGAAATAGGTTTTAGAAAATGAAATGGTATCAAAAAATGTGATGTCGTCGCTTGCCACACTAGCCAAAAAGCGATTTCAAGTTGAAAAGAATGCTTGTAGAGCACTTTTAATAGGTGTAGTGGAAAAACTAACTTCATCAAGTCGTTTGATGTTAGCAACTTCAAAAAAATTTAAAACATCAAGAGAAATTTTATGGAGGCATACAAAATTTAGTATTCAATTAGATGAGAATAATGAACTTGCATGTTGGGCTAATATCTGCAGGCTTCCATATCATGATAGACTTGTTGATGGTGTGAGGGATAGGGTAAAATAGTTTAGGGATTTTAATTCTTGTGTGTCGCCAAATGAAAAGGACACTGTGCGATGTCCTATATCTAAGGAAGTTTATGAATCTAATGCCAAATATATAACACATGTCATTCATGTAGAATTATTCCATAACTTTATGGAGAGTAATATTGATGTGAAGCTTTCCATTAGCACATTTTTGAAGATTAAACCATCGTATGTCAGGCCTATCACTGTTCAAGACACATGTTGTTGTTGATACCATGTAGAATTCAAATTATTTTATGAGACATTTGTAAATTTTGGCATAAAATATTGGTCAAATGACCCCCCTCCTTCAAGTGTTCATGAATTTTTATCGAAGATATTATGTGCACGAGATAATAATGAATTATCTTATAAAAAATAATGTGTTGGTGGAATAAAATGCCCAGAATGTTCTCATTTGGCACTCTATGATGCAAATTATCCCATTGATCCTAATGACCCCAGACTGTCAAATCTCAGTCTGAATTGGAAGAGATATGAAAATGTTACTTACACTCTTGTTTCATATTCGAGCAAAACATAAAAAAAATCACTGTACTTGACGATGACATTTCAGTGAAATCTTTTATGGAGAATTTTAGGGTGCAAATATACAAATATATTAAGCATTTTCATATAGCACGATGGCAGGATTTACAATTCAAGCAATCAAGTGATGTGTTCCCAAAAGGAATAATATTATCAGTGGTTGATTTCACTTAGAATTACATTTTTAGTCCATAAAAGGAGATACAAAGTGAGTATTATCATTCAGACAAAGTATCTATATTTGTGCATATTTGGTATAGACATGCGGAGCTTGATATCGATGGTTTTGATAGCGATGAAAATAATCGTGAGGTGATTAAGGAGTACCATTTCTACATCAGTGATGATATAACGCATGATACATGTTTTTTTAAACATTGTTTTAATGTTATTTATAATGAATTGTTGAAATGACGGGTCACTTTTAAAGAACATTGGGTATGGTCAGACGGTTGTGCTGGTCAATTTAAATCAGCAAGATCGTTCTTTTAGCTGTCTCATTTTCATAAGAGAACCATCATTCGACATACATGGAATTTATTTGAGATAGGGCATGGAAAAGGAGAGCATGATGGTGTTGGGGCATGCGTAAAGCATGCACTTAGGAGGCATCAACTGAATCACTTAGCTTCCAAACTTGCAAATTATTTAGATGTCATTAATTGGTCCAAAGGAAATTTAAGTCATGTATCGAACCCAAGGATGGCTGATGTGCATGGGTAAGCATACACATTTAACTAAAAATATACTATACATGTCTAGAGATATATGTGTGTAGTTTTTTATCAAAAAAATATTAAATATTGTTCAAAATTTGACTGATACATGTGTGTGTTTTTCTCAAGCAGGTACTTTTGGAATATTGCAATGGGTGATGTTGATAGATCGTTTCCATTTAATTGCGTTGGAATCCCTCAAACAATAAGTTTACACTCAACTATGAGTAAGAACATGACAAATATACATTGCATTGAGAAACGAAAGTGCTCTTGCTTCTGTTCTACATTTATTGATCAGACAAATTCCATCGATGACTATGAAAACCAAATTAAGAAATTTGTTAAACCATGGAAACATGAAGAATTGACACCATTGCCCCCATTTGGAAACATGACTGACAAGTAAATGGACAATGAAGTGGTTATGATTGACAATGATTATTATCGTGTTTCTCATATAGTTAGAGGAGGTGATGTCTTCACTGTCATTGCACCAGAAAATAATCAAGAAAAGGTGCATTATTATTTATTACAATGCAATATGTCTAAATCCACGTTGCTGCAAGATTATAATGATCCATCAAATTATACATATCCAATTGGTTCAATGGTGTTAATGGGACATTTATTTGAAGAAGTAAAGAAATGTAACGATCATATTATTTTTCAAGATTACCAGCCAAAGGTTATTTATGCCCAATACAGTCACTTGTTCATAGCAACTCGATTGCAGTTGAAGAAAGTGAAGAGTAGAAAAATACAACAAAAATGGAGGTTATCGATAGATGGTCATGATGCCATTCTGGAAAATTTGCCACTAGCACATTTCATATGAGTGGAACACATTGTTCAAGATGGACAATGAACATTGATTCTAGGGTTAGAACATATAATTGCTAAAATGCATTAGACTTTATATGGTTTAGGACTATATTGTGGATTTCTTTCAAATAAATGGACATGTGGATGGTTATATGTGTGTTGGTACAAACAATATCTTATGATCTACTGGATAAGGGTGCTTCGCTATATAATGAAGTTATGGTGATTTAATGTGTCCATGATATGGTGATTTAATGTGTCCATGATTTTTACTCGTAGATGATCTTAACTCGCCCCTTTTTTTGCATGGATATGATGGTGATGAATGAATATTTAATTACGTATATGTATATTATTGTATCTTTAATTTAGTTTTGATATCAAATGTCATCATAATTGCATCTCTTCATTAGTTTAGATTAGTTTATATTTGATGTGGCTAATCTCTTCATTATTGTCTCTTCTCATGATGGAGGTATCCTACTTTTATTTTCTATGGACATGTTTCTATTTTCCATGTGCTTGGAAAATATTGTTCACAACATGGAATAGATCCTACAAAGGAACATCTACGAATACAAAACTATTCATAAATGTGTGTTTAGCTATGAATTAATTCTTATGTTAGAAAGTTTCACTAGAAGTGGATTTCATACTTTTATATTAAGAGATAGGTATCCCACCCCTTGTAGCAATAAACCCAAAAGTGTTTAGATGAGATTATTATTTCCAAAGGAAAAAAACTTAACTCTCATCAATGTTTCAATATAGATGAAGAGGAATGGTTTGGTAAATTTCAAATTTAAGGAGAAAATTTATTCAAACTAGTTTATAGAGCATATTGATAGCTTCAACAAAGTATCCTACTAATGTCAAATTTCAAATGTTTCTATGTTCATTTGACATGTTTCCATTTTCCATGTGCATGTAAAATATTCTTCACAACATGGAATAGATCCTACAAAGGAACATTCAAGATTTGTAATCAAGATTTAGTTATTTCTCCAAAGTTCTATCTTTGATTGTTTACATATTACACATCCCCTTGTAATCTATATTTTGTTTTCTCAATATTTTGAAATTTTCAACATGTGGTATGCGAAACATTCGTATACACTATTTTGTAAGCTATTTCCCTTTACTTCGAAGTTGTTATTTTAATTTCTTTTCAAAACTTTTTTATGACTCTTTTCAAGTATCATGAATTTTCTTATTCATAATTGTATTTCTAAATAGTATAATATATAAATGTAACATTAACAATGTATGTTATTACTCGTAATAACGGTTTCCTCATCAATCATCATGGAAGTATCAAATAGAAATCTTTTTTCTCTATTATTATTATAATCCAACCTCGTGGGCATGGGTGGATTAAACTAGAAAGTTTTCGCTTCCATGTGTTGTACAACTTGTCATTGTCATGCTTAAAACTCTTTTTTATTGAGATATAACCACACCATATAACCAAATTTTCATTAGTGGGTTGTTTTATGTTGATCATGGTTCTCCATATAACAATTTTAAGTTATGTATAAAGGTTCTTGCACTTCCAATGGATTTCTCAATTCTTGATTGTGACTTTAAGAAATGGGTTTTTTAGCAAATATAAACAACAACCAATTAAAAATATTTTTGTTTATGATCCTTTTCAAGTTTCATGAATTTTTCTATTCAATATTGTATTTTAAAATAGCGTAACCTATGGATCTAACACCAAGCATGCTACTACTCATAATAATGGATTTTCAAGATAATCATCAATGATTATGTAAATATCAAAAAAATTTACCCTTCTTTCTTTCCGTTAATAATGTCAAAACTATTCGTAAAGGTGTGTTTAGCTATGAATTAATTCTTATGTTAGAAAGTTTTGCTAGTAATGGATTTCACACTTTTATATTAAGAGATAGATATCCTACCCCTTGTAGCAATAAATCTAGAAGTTTTAGATGAACTATTATTTCCAAAGGAAAACAGCTCAACTCTCATCAATGTTTCAATATAGATGAAGATAAATGGTTTGGTAAATTTCAAATTTAAGGCGAAAATTTATTCAAACTAGTTTATAGAGCATATTGATAGCTTCAACAAAGTATCCTACAGATGTCAAATGTCAAATGTTTCTATGTTCATTTGACATGTTTCTATTTTCCATGTCCTTGGAAAATATTGTTCACAACATGGAATAGATCCTACAAAGGAACATTCAAGATCTTGTAATCAAGATTTAGTTATTTCTCCAAAATTCTATCTTTGATCATTTACATATTACACATCCCCTTGTAGTCTATAATTTTTTTTCTCAATATTTTGGAAGTTTCAACATGTGGTATGGAAAACATTCTTATACACTATTTTGTAAGCCATTTCCCTTTACTTGCAAGTTGTTATTTTAATTTCTTTTGGAAACATTTTTATGACTCTTTTCAAGTATCATGAATTTTCTTATTCACAATTGTATTTCTATGTAATATCCCTCGTGTAAGCCACCGTAAAAACTCTCATAAAATGAGGTTTATTAAATAATTAATTATTATTAATTATTATATTGATATTACATGAAGAATATTCTTGTAATTCTTAATTATAAGAATATTGGAAGAATTATTTATTAATTATTTTATTTAGAATAATTTAAATTCTTCTATGGAAATAAATTATATTTCCAAGTTGGTATATTTTATGTTTTTTAGAAATAATGAGTAATAGATTTGGAAAAAGTATGGATAAGTCATATTTTTCTCATAAGGAAAAAGAAAATCTACCTTTAAAAATAAAAGCATGAGAGATTTATGGAGTGCTTTTCTGATTTAGGAAAAATCAGATTTATGGAGGCTTTATGGAATGCTTTTATGATTTAGAAAAGCTGGAATGCTTTTATGATTTAGAAAAGATGGAATTATTTTATGATTTATAAAAAAGCTGGAATACTTTTATAATTTAGAAAAGCTGGAATGCTTTTAAGATTTATAAAAGATGGAATTCTTGTATGAATTAGAAAAAAGTTGGAATACTTTTATGATTTATAAATCTATTCCATTCTATTAATTATATTTTATTATAAGACTATGAGGGAAATAGAAGAGGGGGAGGGGAGAATACATGGATAATGAAGCCAAGGAAGAGGAAGAGAGTATTCCAAGCATGCATCAAGAGATAAGTAACCATATTCTTTGAAAATGGTTTTGTTTTCATATGGGCCATGATTCTATAATAATTGAATTTAATTGCAATAAAAATTTTGGTGTATTAAAAGCTAGATTTACACTTATTTATGCATTATTTTGATAAAACCCCAAGGGGATCTTGCTAAGAAGGTTGAGTAGTTCCATATATGGTATTGATCTGATTTTTCAGCCATATATTAGTTTTATATCTGAATATTAACCTACAGCAGCTGAAGCTCCTCATATAAAATGATGTCAAGTCTTTCTGCATCTTTTCCATTTGTTTCTACTATTATTTTTGAAGGATTCTTGCTCTTGCTTCAATTAAATCCAATCATTCTACAAAGGAACTTGATAATAGATATGATTTATTGATGCCATACTGTAACATGAGTCTAATGTCTGATTTTCAGTGTCTTCCAGTAGAAAATGCGCAATTATTGAAGGAGGGTTTCTCTATTTACCAGCTCTCTCCTTTAGCTGATTTTCAGCTAGTGTTGATTGTGGGAGATCTGTTTAAACCCTCTAAACTAATTTATTTTTTCTGAAACTCTATTTTTGGGTCCCACATAGCCTAAAATAATGGAAACTAGCCCTTTTCTATGTTATTTTCACACTGGTTCGCTTATACAGCATCCTCCTTGAGCCTATTGCAGATTTTCCTGAGAGTGGAATTTCCCGCTTCTTCCTTGGTTCGTTTTTTCTTCTCTTTTGGATCCATTGTTTAGATCTATAGATCTAAGGTTCCTAAGAGCATAAAAATCTAAGAGTAATGTGTCATTCCCATACTTGATGTGTTTCACCATTCTTCTATAGACAGAGTCTAGAATGGGCCAAGAAGCCTCTGGATTTCACCCTTCGTTGTGAAGGTGATGCATCCAGTAAATTCCCTACCAGTCTATCTCTCATTTATATCTATTGGTGTAATTCCATATTGCTGTGATTCCATATTGGAATATCTTAATATATTCCCTACTGAGCCTATTTGTTCCCATTTGGAACATTACATAATTGTATGCAAAGAAATAATTATTGTGTTAAAAATATTCAGAATGAATAGAAGAGAAAAATATAGCCTTGTATGCATTATTGGATTAGATTCTTGGAGAGGAAGAAGAATAATCACATGCTTTATTATGTAAGATTATTTAGAGAAACATATATGCTTGCATGCATGGGAAAAATATATTTTTTAGTATTAGATTTCTAGAGAAAAGGAAAATGCAATCACATAATATTTATTATGTTAGCCTTTTTTTGGGAAAAATATTACATATTTTACAAACCTAAAGGGATTAGCTATGGTATTAGCTTTATTTTGGGAGAATATTATGCATAGTTATTGGTTATATATTTTGGATGAGAGGGAAATGTCACTTTGCATGCATGAAATAATAAGTGGTATGCATTTGACCCTTGGAAAAGAAATGTGTTTATTTTTCCATGAAATATTTATTTAGTTTCTTTTGGAAAGAAATATATGTTTTACATGTAGGAAGAACAAGATATGTTATTGCATGCAAAAAACTATAAGTTGTATGTTAACTTTGTTTGAAATAGAGTTGGCATTGTTATACATAATAAGCATTATGAATAGATCTTGGGTGGAAAAGTTTTTTTTGGAAAAGAACATGTATTCATATGCATAAGTATAACATCTATTGCGTTAATCCATTTTGAAAAGAAGACATAAGAGTAGGCAAAAAGAGAAATTTCTTGTTGGGATAGTTATCTTGAAATCTTGTTATGCATTTGCATGCACAATATTATTATATAGTATGTTAGCTTTCTTTTGGAAATAATATGAAAGTGCATGCAAAATTTTGTTAGTGTTTGTTAGAAAGAGGATGCTTGATAGTGATTTATTTGTTACTAATGCATGTGAAATGATGTTAAATAAGGAAATTAATGTCAATGTGGTTATGTTTAATACATCCATAAAAATATTTGTTGAAGTGTCACAAATAGAGATTGATTATTAGTTTATTAATATTTTATCTAATCATGATATCAAGTGTGCTGACGACAAAAATGGCAGGAAAGAAGGATGACTTGAGAAAAGGATTTTTCAAGTTTAACATTGTGGAAGATAAAGAGTTGTTACTCCATGCAGGTTTAGTAGTTCCAATTGCACGATGATCCCCTAAAGGAAACAATCTGACTACAAAGACAGAGATTGATGATTCATGGGTAAATGGTATCATGATGATTGTAATAGCTGATAGCGAGCTATTTTTTGTTTAAGATTATTTTTCTATGTAAATTTTATGACAATGGTCAAGGGATGGACTCCCTTATAACCATTGAGTGAGGGGTGACAACCCTCATGAGCGTTTAATAATAAAATTAAACGTTTGTTGGTTTTCACCCTACGAGGTTTCCAGGGTATATCGGTGTCTAATGATGTGATTGGTCATTGTGTTGTTTTTTTTATGTTAATTTTTTCCATGATGTGATGTTAGGCGATGTACTAATTGAGTTAAAATTATCATGGGATCGATGGATAGTTATAGCAGGAAATTTAAGTTAATATGCTACAACAGGGAAAATTAATGGTTGTGTAACTCACTATGATTTTTACTAAATATTTCTCTAAGTGATGATGATGGGTATCTAAATGTTTAATGCGGAAATATATAAATCAATTCATAAGGTTACACATTCGTAAATGTTGGAAAAAAATTCCTAACTCCATGCATTTTCCTACGAGGTTATCGGGGTATGTTACATTCTAAATAGTATAATATATAAATCTGACATGAATAATGTATGTTATTACTTGTAATAATGGTTTCCTCAGCAATCATTATGGAAGTATCAAATAGTTTAAATATTTTTTCTCTATTATTATTATAATCCAACCTCATGGCCATGGGTGGATAAAACTAGAAAGTGTTATCTTCCATGTGTTGTACAACTTGTCATTGTCATCCTTAAAACTCTTTTGTATTTAGATATAACTACACCATATAACCAAATTTGCATTACTGGGTTGTTTTATGTTGATCATGGTTCTCCATATAACAATTTTAAGTTATGTGTAGGTTTTTTCACTTCCAATGGATTTTTCAAATCTTGATTGTGACCTTAACAATTTTTTCCTTCAAAATTACCATTTGTAAATGGGTTTTCAGCAAATATAAAAAACCAAAAATTAAAAAGAATTTTTTTTATGATCCTTTTCAAATGTCGTGAATTTTTCTATGCAATATTTTATTTTAAAATAGCGTAACCTATGGATCTAACACCAAGCATGCTACTACTCATAATAATGGATTTTCAAGATAATCATCAATCATCATGTAAATCTCAAAAAGTTTTACCCTTCTTTTTTTCCATTAATAATGTCAAAACTATTCATAAAGGTGTGTTTAGCTATGAATTAATTCTTATGTTGGAAAGTTTCACTAGTAATGGGTTTTACACTTCTATATTAAGAGATAGATATCCCACCACTTGTAGCAGTACATCTAAAATTTTTTAAATGAAATTTTTATTTCCAAAGGAAAACAACTCAACTCTCATCAATGTTTCAATATAGATGAAAAGAAATGGTTTGGTAAATTTCAAATTTAAGGAGAAAATTTATTCAAACTAGTTTATAGAGCATATTGATAGCTTCAACAAAGTATCCTACAAATGTCAAATGTCAAATGTTTCTATGTTCATTTGACATGTTTCTATTTTCCATGTGCTTGGAAAATATTGTTCACAACATGGAATACAAAGGAACATTCAAGATCTTGTAATCAAGATTTAGCTATTTCTCCAAAATTCTATCTTTGATCGTTTACATATTACACATCCTCTTGTAATCTATATTTTGTTTTTTCAATATTTTGAAAGTTTCAACATGTGGTATGGAAAACATTCTTATACACTATTTTGTAGGCCATTTCCCTTTACTTGGAAGTTGTTATTATAATTTCTTTTGGAAATCTTTTTATGACTCTTTTCAAGTATCATGAATTTTCTTATTCATAATTGTATTTCTAAATAGTATAATATATAAATCTGACATGAATAATGTATGTTGTTACTTGTAATAACAGTTTCCTCATAAATCATCATGGAAATATCAAATAGTTTAAATCTTTTTTCTCTACTGTTATTATAATCCAACCTCATAGGCATGGGTGGATTACACTAGAAAGTGTTATCTTCCATGTGTTGTACAACTTGTCATTGTCATTGAGATATAACCACACCATATAACCAAATTTGCATTAGTGGGTTGTTTTATGTTGATCATGGTTCTCCATATAACAATTTTAAGTTATGCGTAGGTGCTTGCACTTCCAATGGATTTCTCAAATCTTGATTGTGACCTTAACAATTTTTTCCTTCATAATTACCATTTGTAAATGGGTTTTTAGAAAATATAAACAACAATCAATTAAAAAGAATTTTGTTCATGATCCTTTTCAAATGTCGTCAATTTTTATATGCAATATTTTATTTTAAAATAGTGTAACCTATGGATCTAACACCAAGCATGCTACTACTCATAATAATGGATTTTCAAGATAATCATCAATCATAATGTAAATCTCAAAAAGTTTTACCCTTCTTTCTTTCTGTTAATAATGTCAAAAATATTCATAAAGGTGTGTTTAGCTATGAATTAATTCTTACATTAGAAAGTTTCGCTAGTAATCGATTTTACACGTTTATATTAAGAGATAGATATCCCACCCCTTGTAGCAGTAAATACAAAAGTTTTTAAATGAAATTTTTAATTCCAAAGGAAAACATCTCAACTCTCATCAATGTTTCAATATAGATGAAGAGAAATGGTTCGGTAAATTTCAAATTTAAGGAGAAAATTTATTCAAACTAGTTTATAAAGCATATTGATAGCTTCAACAAAGTATCCTACAAATGTCAAATGTCAAATGTTTCTATGTTCATTTGACATGTTTCTATTTTCCATGTGCTTGGAAAATATTGTTCACAACATGGAATAGATCCTACAAAGGAACATTCAAGATCTTGTAATCAAGATTTAGCTATTGCACCAAAATTCTATCTTTGATCGTTTACATATTACACATCCCTTGTAATCTATATTTTGTTTTCTCAATATATTGAAAGTTTCAACATGTGGTATGGAAAACATTCTTATACACTATTTTGTATGCCATTTCCCTTTACTTGGAAGTTGTTATTTTAATTTCTTTTGGAAACAATTTTATGACTCTTTTCAGGTATCATGAATTTTCTTATTCATAATTGTATCTCTAAATAGTATAATATATAAATATGACATGAATAATATATGTTATTACTTGTAATAACGTTTTCCTCATAAATCATCATGGAAGTATCAAATATTTTAAATCTTTTTTATCTATTGTTATTATAATCCAACCTCATAGCCATTGGTGGATTACACTAGAAAGTGTTATCTTCCATGTGTTGTAAAACTTGTCATTGTCATTGAGATATAACCACACCATATAACCAAATTGCATTAGAGGGTTGTCTTATGTTGATCATGGTTCTCCATATAACAATTTTAACTTATGTGTAGGTTCTTGCACTTCCAATGGATTTCTCAAATCTTGATTGTGACCTTAACAATTTTTTCCTTCATAATTACCATTTGTAAATGGGTTTTCAGAAAATATAAACAACAACCAATTAAAAAGAATTTTGTTTATGATCCTTTTCAAATGTCGTGAATTTTTATATGCAATATTGTATTTTAAAATAGCGTAACCTATGGATCTAACACTGAGCATGCTACTACTCATAATAATGGATTTTCAAGATAATCATCAATCATCATGTAAATTTCAAAAAAAATTACCCTTCTTTCTTTCCGTTAATAATGTCAAAACTATTCATAAATGTGTGTTTAGCTATGAATTAATTCTTCTGTTAGAAAGTTTCGCTAGTAATGGATTTTACATTTTTATATTAAGAGATAGATATCCTACCCCTTGTAGCAGTAAATCCAAAATTTTTTAAATGAAATTATTATTTCCAAAGGAAAACAACTCAACTCTCATCAATGTTTCAATATAGATGAAGAGAAATGGTTTGGTAAATTTCAAAATTTAAGGAGAAAATTTATTCAAACTAGTTTATAGAGAACATTGATAGCTTCAACAAAGTATCCTACAAATTTAAAATGTCAAATGTTTCTATGTTCACTTGACATGTTTCTACTTTCTACGTGCTTGGAAAAAAATTTTCACAACATGGAATAGATCCTACAAATGAACATTCAAGATCTTGTAAAAACAACACTCATAACCATAGTGCTGCTTGTGAATAACATAGCCAATTATGTCTTCAGTAACATGACTGTTGCGACAAGAATGACGCTTATGAAGAAGCATGTGATGACCACAACTATAGCTAAAAATCTGGCATTTTTAGGGCGTCAAGCTCCCAACTCATTACCAACTCTTATACTGCACATATGGATACAACAATCATGGAACAACTTCTCAGATTAAAACCATAAAATAAAAAATATGCTCTAATTTTATCCAAGTTGTAATCATGTTTATCAGTGATTTTTAAGCCAAGAAATATATACCTTGCAGCTGTGTTGAGCCCCAACATTGCCACAAAGTCCCAGTTGTAATAATTCATATTGCAAATAATCGAAAAGTTCTTACATTAAACATCTATGAAAATATAAATTTATAAATGACATAGCCGACTAGAAAGGTTTTTAGATCAATTATTTCTATACTAGAATGGTTTTCCCCACATACCAAATAGAAATTGAATCCAGTGCAACCTCTAAATCTGGCAGCAAACCAGATATAAGCACAATTCCTTGAGTGTACCATATTTCCAAACTGTAATTGAAGAATAAAGCAATTGAAAATAGAACTCATCAAAGAAATCTAAGCTACTATGTCAAATTCGAGACATAATTCATATCATCTATTGTACAGATGACATATTTTAGATAATCTATCTACAAAAGATATAAAATGCATAGGTTAGCATAAAATCAGAAGCTACAGTTAGCTTGAAATAGGCCCAAAGTCCTGTGAAGGCCATTGTGTTGAAACCACTCCACGTCTCCTTGCAAGATGGGTTGTAGAATACATATAAAGTAGTAGCAATCACCAGAATCCAACAAGGAAAACTCAGTACCAAGGATGTTGCTAGCAGGTCATTTCCCACCATGTCTACTACTTCCCATGTCAAAAAAATGTGGAGTATAAATGTAATAATAGAAATATAGGCCATGAGATCCACTATGTTATGGTCCTGCAAAAACCTCTTCATTGAACAATTGATGGAAAATGAAAATAGCTAAGGAATAAGGCCTCCTGAAAAAACAGCTCCAGCAGCAGCAATTTCTTTACTCTTCCCTATAGCAACCAACACAGGATCTGAAAATAAGTAGAGGACTCCCAAAAGTATTACAGTTGTTGTCATTATTATCCTCTATCATTGGGAGATGAATCCAAGCATACTGTATTGTTTAGCACCGGAAGCTTGGCCACACACAGTCTACATGACGCTTGGCATTCCCAGCTGCATCACAAGAGACCAGGGAAAATACACTACTAAGACCAAACTATACTGAACATATATAGGTGTAAATTTTTTTGTAATTTATTAACAAAAAAATCTCATTATATTTGTTTGGATGATCCTTTAAAACAAGAGAAGAGTAATTTTTTTTTTCCATTTTGGCATTACTCACATTTATTCCCATCTAAATTTTTGGTCAACCTTTAAAATCATCAAGTGTGGCTTATTTTTAGGATGGATATTATGCAACTTTTCTAGCTATCCATCCAGGGTGGTTCATTTTAGGAATAGTGATATATATTGATGTATTTTTCTAATCGTCAAATGTGACTCATTCTCAAATTTTGGTCAATTTTTAGAACCATGAAGTGTGGCTTATTCTAGGGACAAAGATTAATTGACCTTACTAGCTATCAAGAAGGGTTCACTCTGGGAATAGAGATAATTATTGATTCGATATTTATAATCATCAAATGTGGTTCATTCTCAAGACAGAGATATATATAAAAGCATATAAAATTTTTCAAAATTTCATGAAAAATAAAAATACTGACCATAATTTCATAGGCCATCCCCTTAATTCCCATGCTAGCTATGGATGCTCTTGCGAGTTCGAACTCCCCCAAGTGACCAGCAAATATTTGACATACTACACTAAACATAAAATTGAGTTCATCAGTTTAATACCCTTCCATAATGAAAAATAATATACCTTTTTGTTATTAGTTAAAAAGTAGAGAACAATTTCTCTAGTGTAACATTTAATTTGTGGATTGCTTCAAGCAGTCAGGTATGGCATCCAAAATTTAAGATTTTAGAATCAATCAACACAATAGATGCAAGTCCCTTTTGAATAAGCGGGTGGGTATTGCCTTCTGACACCTCAATTTGAGTAGAGCATATAGGGAGGATCTCCACTTCTTTGTCTTTGGTAATATGGGAAATCAGTGCTATCCTTCACCCTACCCATATAGGAAGCCTAAGGGAACGTCAGGCTAATATTAATTGAAGAAGACCCTCAGTAGGGATACAAACCACAAGGGAGCATGCACACCTACCATTTGATAAAAATTTCACATAGAAATAGGCTAGCAGGTCTTTGGTCACAACAAATATGACCACTCCTTAATTGGACATTGATCCTGGGAAATCCAATCATTATTATGGAATAAATTTCAAATGAAAACAAAATTGTCTAAACTTGTGTAATATATTACTGAAAGTTATCAGAATCAAATTTTTCTATGCCTAACTATCATCAATGTACACAACGAAGCATATTTTTGTTCTATTGAAGTCTGCAAAAACACCTGGCCTCTCAAAAGCTCTGGATCCTCCCAAATAAGATCATGTTTATTTGGTCCCATTTTCTCATCAAGTTTGTTTAAGAAAAGTTTCAAACCAAGAAATGTCATATCAAAGAAACATAACAAATATTGGCCATATAATTGATTCAAGATGTATATATTTTGTAGTATTCTCAGCTTTAAAATGTAATAGAGTTTATTACAATATTTATGATGACCTAACTTCATTGACCTATAGTTCTGCATTAAAATAGTTCATCAGTTTAGTACCCTTCCATAATGAAAAATAATACCTCTGTGTTTCTTTTGGAACAATAAGGATGACCAACTTTGGCTTGAACTCCAAGGCTTTGTTAATAAATTTGTTTGCAAGAGCAGCTTTGACACCAAATGGAGGATTCAACCCCATAATCTGCAAATAAATTCAAGCAAAGACAACAGAGATTACAAGGCATTTTATTAAAGGGCACAATTTGAAAATATTGGATTCCTCCCTATAACCACCCACAGATTCAATCTGTACAACTAAAAAAAGCAAGCCCAGCAAAAATTATTTCTAGTTAATAGTGACTTTGCCATCTTTGTTAAACAAAAGCTTGTGTGAAGTAATACTTACTAGTCTGGTACCGGTTGGTAATTCATATTTACTAAAAGCCAGCCAATCTCGTTTTTCAAACTCAAAATCATTATGTAAATGTCACAAAAAATGCATCTACATCAGACTAACTGTGATAATGACTTCAAAAACGAATTTCATATTTTTATTGAGAGCCAAAATCTACGTACTCACTAAAAATACTCAAAATACAAACACTTGAACAACAAATGCAGTTCATTCCCAAAATTACCTTGGCAAGGAAAGAAACTGACATAATTATTGAGATAAGAGACACCTCCAAATTATGTTCTCTTAAAGGTTCATTGGAATTCATAGGGTGATAGTATCCTATGGGTCTACATCTCACAAGTATCTTGGGCACCTAGGTGGGCTTGGAAAATTCCAAAAGAGTGCCCAAAACATTACTGGAAATAACCAAGGCCCAAAAATCCTTGGAAACGCCACTGGCCATACCACACAACATTTTCAATACCAAGGTGATATTCCTCAAATAGTAATCCCCTATCTCTATTTTGCCTTAAATGGTCATTTTCATGCATAAGTTGCACAATATGGATTCCCAAGGTCCATAACCTTCCCAAGTTCCTTAAGTTTACATGCTCATTTTGGGGGTACACTTTCCCTATAGCGAAGGCATACAATATATGAGGAAAAAGTGCATGAAGAAGTATGGGTTCGTAGGTGGTGGCACCAAAGGTATCCATCACACACCCAAATCTTCATCATGAGAGCCCTCAGAGATAATTCAAAATTGCGTCTACAAAATTTCCTTAATGCATGGTTAAATTATTCCACTATTATATTCTATTGTAAATAAATCAAATTTTCAATTGTCAAAGTAGGGAAATTAAGTTGTGAACTCAGGATTTTTATTACACAGTTAGATACTTGGGTCCCCCTTTCACCTTGGGAAGCTTCTATGAGCCATAGTATTATTCCTACCTCCTTCAGTGGTGCCCACAACCCTATACCTTCTCCTCTCAAACTTTAAATTCATTTACGCTCAACCTTACCTTGTGTTTACACCATTTAAGCTCCTTCTTGTTGGACATGGCTATATCCATTTGAAGTATTCACCTTTTTGTATACCCATACTTGATTACTCCCCTGCTTGAAAACTCCAATGCCACGGCAAAGAGCCAAATCCTGTTGGGGGTCCTCTTCTCAAGTAGAAGGGAGTGCTCAAGGCACACTTCAAGCTCATAAGGAAGCACGGAGATATTATTCCCAAGCCCTTTCTCCTATACAATAGGAAATCAACTATGTTGATATTGAATTTTGTGTTGAACATGATGAGAAAGTTAATGAGGAGGTCCTGGCCTCTATGGTTGAGTGGGTGATTGATTTAGGCCATACTTTAGGGCACCAAAACTAATATATATGTATAATCGAGCTATACTAGAACATGAAATAGTTCCCCAAAATTGCATAACTAGAGCATAATGAAGCTCATAGGGAGATATTATTACATATTAATGAACTACAAATGGAGCACAAGGATCCCAGTTTGCAACACTCTGACATCTCTACCAAATTGGCCCTTCAAATTTACTATATGGGATGGATAACAAAGCCGACAACTAAATATCAATCTTCCAGGGGGTTGCATGGTAATAGAATGGGCTGCCACTTTTCATGCTATTGACAATGAAAATAAGAACTTTTTTTTAAAACTTGTGCCCAAATTGAGCATATAGTGTTTAAGTATTGGCATGAAGGATTAAGTCCTTAATGAGATTAAAACTTTGTCATTATGAATAAACCTTCAAGCTGGTTTCTTTACTGAAATATTCTCATTGTGACTCATTATGAAAGTGTACCTAACACTACACTGGGCAATTGTGATCATGCCTCTTGGAGGATAGTTAGTATGTCGATAGAATGGATCTTGCTTTGATTTTTGCTATATTAGTAAGTTTGTATTTGGGCTAACAAGTATAGGATTTTGGTTGATTCTTACATACGAAGGAGGCATAAGTCTACACTACATATTACTACTTCAAAACTATTCAAACATGAGATGTGAGACCATTTTCAAAGAGGCATCTTCCATACTTAACTTTCTCTATAAGTTCATTGATTACTACTAATTATTGTTTGGATCTTATATCTACTGATTAAAACTTGGATATTCTATTATAAATGCATGAGTTATACCTTTTTGGCCATGCTCCTAAAGTTCGATGGTTTCTCCAGTAATTCCCTTATGATTTTTTCTTTCTTTGTTGAATTTTTCTTTTGAAGGCATCATGTAAACCTAATTAGTTTTCTTTTAAAGGGTTGTGTGTTCCTCTTCTTTAGTGTATCTACCTTTATATCTTCCCAAAATACCATTCATAGGAGTTTTGTAATAAAAAATATCTCTATATTTCCTGTTGTCATCAACAAATATGAAAAAATGTGGTTCTCCCCTAAGTTTGGCCTCATAAGATTCAGAGCAAGTGCTATTTTATTGTACCTTTGTTTAGACATGAGATATGAGACCATTTTCAAATATTCTTCTTCCATAGTTAACTTTATTTATAATTTTACTGATTACTGTTGGGATTTTGATTAGAAATGCATGAATTACACCCTTTTGACTATGGTCCTTAAGCTGGACTCTCTCCCCATTAATGCTCTTATGACGCTTTATATATATGTTTAATATATCTCTTCATCTACCATGTAAATATTTTTTTGGGTTTTGTGTTCCTCTCCTTCAATGCCTCTGCCTTTAGATATGTCAAAACAATCATTCATAAATATTATTTGCACAGCAATATGCCTCTATTTCTTGTTGTCATCAAGCCCATGAAACATCTGAAAAACTATGGTTTTCCCTCAAGTCTAGCCTCATAAGATTCAGAGTGGGTGCTGGTTTATTGTGCCTTTATTGTTGATTATAACAGTCAAGAAATTATAATTCATCCAAGAGATGAGCTCACAAATCTGCCACATGTGGACTAAAAATAATGATGTAGCTGATGGCCTTTCTTATGGCTTTATAGTATATGATGTTTTCAAACATGTGCATGTAGTTATGCTTGATGAAAAGGGATTTTTACACATTTCCAACTTTTGGAAAGTTGGGATCACCATGCTACTCTGCAAATGTGATGAAATCACATGTGAAGTCCCTTTTCATTGGTGGACAACACTTGGTTCCAACTTTGGGACGTGTTCTTATTAGAAGTGCATGAGAACCTTAGAGTCATTTCATGCACATAAGAAACTAGCCTCCACGTTAAAAAATATCATCACTACATCAAAGGTCAACCCTTATAAAGCAAAGCACAAGACATTAAATCCTATGAATCTAAGAATTGAAGATTGCTGCTCAAAAGAGCTTATTCTACTCTAAACTACTACTCAGTAGAGCTTATTCATTTCCTATATTGTTGTAGCATATGCAAAAATAAGGCTTCTAGTTGAAATTAGTGAATTAATGCAGCCACCTCATGGATACAATGGTCCTTTCCTCTATGCTTAGTCATCATGCAAACCTAGCAAACCTCAAAACCAAAATGTTTGTAGGATGGAATATTCTCATTGTTGGGCTACAATAGAACCTCGGTACTTGCAAATGAAAAATGTCATCAATTTTCATGCAACAGTGGACATGATCTGCCACAAGATATGTGTAGCTGTCCTAAAGAGGATTGTTGTGAACTCTGTCAAACCAAATACTACCCCGTTTTCTTGAAACTCCCATTTTTCCATCACATGAGAGCACATACTATTGTCCAAATGATTTTTGTTAAAGGTTTATATTGGATAGATGAAAACTTTTCACAAGGGAAGCATGATCTGCAATTCTGTCTTTTAAGGAATATTGATTCCATATTCTTCCATAACCATTATTAGGCCAGCACAAGTGTTAGTAATCCAACCCATCTGGGAGTTCTGCACCTAAAGCTCTAAGTGATAGGCCCATAAATAGTTGGGGAATGCAGTCCACTGTCATAGCTATAGAGTTTCCCCTAAAGATATGACATCCACACTTCCACAAACTTTTGTATTTTTCAACACAAGCATCAACCAATTAACATAATTAGGCTTAAGATTTATCAACATTTCTTATCTAATATTATCTAGTGTCCTAGGGTAAATTTTTCCCTTATGGTTGCTATTCTTGCTAGGGTTTATTTAATAAATATTTAGTAGTAGTACACATTCATAAAAAATATGTATGCATAAATATAAAGAGTCTCAACAACTATATAATGTATGCATAAATATAAAATTCCCATAGCAATAATACTTCAGTTAAAGCACTGCAACTTAGGGCTAACTTCCCATTAGCAATGAATGCATCTAATCAATAGTGAATACATGGTTGATAAAGGCATACACACTAAAATTCTATTTCACATACCAATCCAAGTGTACTATATTAATTTAATGTCTATTGGATATTCTAAGTTTATTGCACAGGGATCTGTTTTATCATAGACATAACCATGGGCCTGGAAATGTCTTTACTAGTCTCAAGAAATCAGGTTGTTTGTCGAACTCTAGTAGCCTATGGAAGTAGCCTCCACCTTCAACAAAAATATCATCACTACATAAAAGGTTGTCTTTATAAAGAAAATCACAAGACATTAAAACCTATGAATCTAAGAAATCAATTTTGCTTCTCAAAAGAGCTTATTCTATTCTAAGCTATTGCTTAGTAGAGCTTATTCATTTCCCATCCTATTGTAGCATGTGCCAAAATAAGGCTTCCAGTTGAAATTAGTGAATTAATCCAGCCACCTCACGGATACAATGGTCATTTCCTTTTTTCTTATTCATCATGAAAAAATAGGAAACCTCGAAACCAAAATGTTTGCAAGATGGAATATTCTCATTGGTGGGCTACAATAGAACCTAGGTACTTGCAAATGAAAAATGTCATCAATTTTCATGCAACAATGGACATGATCTGCCACAAGATATGTGTAGCTATCCTGAAGAGGATTGTTATGAACTCTGTCAAACCACATACTGCCCCCTTTTCTTGAAACCCCCATTTTTCCATCACATAAGAACACATACTATTTTCCAAATGATTATTGTTAAATGTCTGTATTGGATAGATGAAAACTTGTCACAAGGGAAGCATGATCTGCAATTATGTATTTTAAGGAATATTGATTCCATAGTCTTCCATAACCATTATTAGGCCAGCACAAGTTCTAGTAATCCAACCCATTTGGAAATTATTCACCTAAGGCTCTAAGTGATAGGCCTATGAATAGTTGGGGAATGCAATCCATTATCATAGCTACAGAGTTTCCCCTGAGAGATCACATCCACATTATTACAGGAAAACAGTTCTGAAGCAGTAATATGTAGTGTAGAGCACTCCTTGCTGGTTATTATGGAGTCGCAAGGCCACCAGACCAAATTCTTCCAACCCTAGGTCACTTACTCTACTAATTCTTATGTTTCAGTATGGGTAGTGTCTTCCTAGTGTTCTAGGATTTCTTCTACCCTTACTTGTTTTTTTTGAGTAGCAAGGGTTTGGTTGGTGGTAGGAATGTATCATGTCCTCTTCTTTCCTGGAACACAGGGGGGGCTATTCTGATGCCTTCTCATTCTCTCAGTCGTTGGTTTGCTACTAATTATCTCAACGTCAATATCACTTTCAATCTATGGTGTAATAGAATTTGTCTCTTCTTCCTTAATATGAATTACTAGGTACTTTGTAGCCAAGGGATTCATGACAATATATTCTTCCTCCTTTGCGATTGCAATGGGTGGGGTCACACAACATTGGGCTCATTTACTGAAGTTGCAACCATTGGAGTTGCAATGACTTCTTCCCAAGATTTTATTTCTTTGTTTAGATCTTGTACCATGAGTAATTTGATAAGGCCACAGTGAGAGATGAAATATCTTTGTATGTTTGCTTTTGTGCATGGGATTCCTTAGTTTACAGGGAAATGAGTAGGAATTATGACATATTGACATTGTGATAGTGTCTGAGATGTTCAAGGAAACAAATTTGCATATTCCTCTAAGAAAAATGAAGCACCTATACTATCAGTAACCTAGTGAATTGATTATGGCTCAAACTTTTTACTGAAAATTAAATATTACTTTTAGCATTCAATAGATACATAAAGGAACCTCTCAACTCTCTATAAATTCACTATATAACCTTTTTATAATGGGCCAATGATACCAACGAAGAAATGGTAAGAGGTTACCATGGTTTAATGTAAAATCTCTGACCCAAATCCTACACAATCTCATTGAGGCTTAGTTTGCATCATCTCAATATTATTTGTAGCCTAAAACGTAGAAACCAAAGTTAACAGAATTTTTTTTGAAAATAAATATAATAAACATAATAAATATGCGTAACGAAAATTATTGATACTTGTGTCATGACTGGAACCTAAGAAGGAATAATCTCTTCAGGAAACCCTTGATGTGTAGCGCTAACCTAAAAATTCCATAATGTTAAGACTCATACCATATAAAAAGATGTGACATAAATTCATTTTCAATTTAACGTTCAAAAGTATAGATAGAGAGTAATGAATGTGGCACTTGTACATGATCATGTCCATGATCTACAGAATGTGGATCAGGGGCAAGGCAATGATTTTCTAAGAATGTTGTAAATTAAATAAGTTAAATAAATATATTAGTGTAAGTTTTTGGAGACTAAATGTATATACACCAAAAAAACATGTCGCATGCACTCTATCTCATCTTATAAATTTTTATTTTAAAATAGATCAAAACATGCTTGTACATACCTCACCCATGGTGTGCATTTGTTGTGTAATGGATCACTCATAGTGGTGTCTACATGAGGATGCATACTCCAGAAGCGCATGTCGCTCCATCTCCCTCAACACTTCATCTAGAATACTCAGAAATGAATGAACACCTACAATAGATGAAGGTTGGCTTATCCCTAAGTTGAATTCCACCCCTCCTAAATCAGCTGGAATATGTTCTTGTATCTTCTCCCTCATTTGTGATGCAACACTGGGGATAAGCGCTATCTCCTCTGAAAGTGTGTTGGAACAGGGTTTCCTACAAACTGCGAGTCTGGTCCATTTTGTATATTTTCTATTATATTTAGTCTAACATAGGGGTTTTGGGGTGGTTCAGAGCCCCTAATGCATTGTAAGTGGGTCAAGGGTAGACCAAAAGTCCGTAAACCACGGTTTCCAGACCATTGGATGCATAGGCTAAAGTAGTATAAATAGTTTAACATTTTTGAATCTATAGGTAGAAGATGAATAGAGATTGATGTGAAGTACAAATTGATAGACCTTGGGTTGGGTTGTTTTGGTTAGGACTCCTGCTAGCTGTGTGTGCAGAGATCCTATGTCCTACTGTGTGCGGACCCTAATGGCTATGTCTGCAGGTGGTATTTTGGGAATGTAAGAGGATTTTCAATAAGTAATATATGTGAAGTATTGCTAAACATATGATGTTTTCTGGATATGTTCTATTATGATTGATGCGAACTAAGATTGTATGTTTAAACTGCGAACTCGTCTGTTTTATCTCTATCATAGGAAAGTATCTCCACTTATTATATTATTGTTATAAGACTATTATTGCACTTACTGACTGCATGTCTATTAATAAACACAAACTATATGTATTGATAATATTGGTTGTGATTATGTTGTTTTATGGTTGTAATTGACGATACACATGTGGATGCAAACCTACTAGAGAATATATGATAAAAACTATAGTCTGGTTACGTTCTAGAACCCTACGAATCAACTTCGGTGTAGATCTCATAATTGCGGACCTACGTTATTACCTACTCTCTCTCTCAGGGTGCGAAAACCTGGCTCCAGCACCCTCCCATATTGCTTCGGGTGAGCCTTTGACCTACGCAAGCGGGTCACTGCTGAAAGGGCCAGTAGTATAGGGGTTTGTTGGCAAGCCTTCACCTCTGAACCTGGGTCAGGACCCCTCGAGCCAAAAAAAGGTTCCATTTCCGAGACCGGGAGAATTTTCAGGGAGAGATTTGGTAATGCTAAGGCTGTACTAGAAGCCTGGAAAGAAAGAAATTGACAAGTGGTTTGAAAAGAAAGTTAAGGAATTTGTTGTAAAATAAAATCACAGTGTGAAATTAACTGCGGAGGAGTGGAAAAATAGGTATATTTTCTTGGAAATCTATGAGATTTTCTTCATAATTTTTGCAATCGAGCTACAAAAGTGGCTTGCAAGGCTGGTAGTTTTTCAGAAGTGTTGGAAAGACGAACGAGTCACACAGTGGACCCCATAACTAATCTGACAGTTGGAAAAGACTGATAATACCATTACTCATGCGGTAGATCATTGGGTGGATAGTGTGATAGGAGGATTTGTGACTGAATTTGCAATCGATCAATTCGTGTCCTACTCAGAAGAAGAGCAGAGATTATTCAAGGGTTTCTGAAGTAATTTTCTAAAAATTGTGTCGTTATTAATTAAGATCTTATTATGCGAGAAAACTATCCTGTGTAGCCATACCAATTGAATGAGCTCTGATCAAAGTGAGGGTACAATGCGTAGTGGTAAGTACTACAGAACTAATCAAGAGGGAGATCAATCTGTCTGTAGTCCCATGACTAATTTTGTTGTGCATAGCCCCCCCTCAACACCATCTTTGAATCCTCGTAAGGGTAGGAACTCATATTCACCACCACCAAAAGACAATATGGCTTCATAGACAAAGTTACCCACATTCAAGGGTGTCGGGGACGAAGATATAGATCGAATCTGGTTTATCACAGGGTCTGTATGGACTGTGCAGAATGCAGTGAGAAATGTTGTGAAAAGAGCGTAATTGTCTCTTACTTTTGAAGGAAGGGCCCTATACTGGTACATGGGATACCTCGACGAACATGTGAACGTGAGCATTGAGGACATTAGGAACACCTTGAAGCAAAAATATAATAATCCTAAAGCCCACTCCTAGATAGTGAACGACCTGAAATATTTCAAACAAGGTCCATCTGAGTCTGTATGGGAAGTTGATCAACGATTGAAAAAAGTAATCAGAGAAGGAGGATTTCAGTATGACAACAGGCAGCACACAGAATGGTTCGTTGCTATGTTATTGCCTCACCTGCATGTACCTATGGGTCACCAAACTTTTGAATCACAGGAAAAAGCCTTGGAGGGTGCTATGAAGTTAGAATTTGCGCCTAGAGATGATACCCAGCTGGGAATCCAACAGATCCAAGGACAATTGGAGACGATGCACATGGAGATCCAAAACCTGCGAAAGGAGTGATGAGCAAAGGCTAGCCCTAAAATATGGTGCATACGATGCAAGAATAATGGTCACACCAAAGATAAATGTCCTCTGTTAGCAGACTATATGCAGGCCGGGGGACCTAACCCATTACGCCCCAGGGAAACTACAGGAAAAAGTGGGCCCGCACTATGGTGCGATGATTTTCGCGTTGCGGGGCTCCATGACACAAACCACTACCCCCTCCTTGTTGCGTATGTCCCAGGGTTAAAGAAGCAATGTTGTAGGTTCTTCAAGTCTGTAGGACATGATGAAAAAAACTTCCAGAAATATCATTTGATGATCGATTGAGGGAATCTATATAGGGTACAGTCAGATCCATCCTCGCCAAGATCCCTCTCGGGAATAGGTGGCTCCCCAGCTAGGGGCAGGGGAGGAGGCAGAGGCATCAACGCATGTCGGGGACGAGGGAAACTAATATGTTATAACTGTGGAGAAGTAGGACACTTTGCAAGGGACTACCCAAACCCTACGAGGTAGTCCTGGTAGCATTGTAGACAGCTAGACCATGCGATTGAAGACTATCCAGCCTTGATAGCAAAGGTGCATGACAAGAAGTAGAGACCTATGCAGAATGTGAAAATGGTTACGAAAAAGCCTCAGAACGAGGGACCAGGTATTAATATCATAACCCGTAGTGGCCTAGCCACGAGGGGCTGAGGAAAAAGCTACGGATGAGCCTCTGATCACAAAAATAGTCATCAAATCAGAGGGCCTGGACCCACAAAAGGAAAGGGAAAACTTTATCACAGCTCAATAGGACTTCACGGAAGCATCTACTTCATAGGTCCCTGTAGCCACTAAAGAAGGGGAGGGGGTCCAACAATTTTTACAAGCATGCATGAAATTGCTACACAACTGGCAGGCCGTTGAGAATCTCCAGGCACTATTAAATAGTTGTTCCAAGAAAACCAACCCACCCCTAGAAGTTAAGGATGTAAACACATTGTACAAGTACAAGAAACTCATTGGTAGGGAAATGCGGCTCACAACACAAATCAGGGATTAGAAAATGGAGCAAGTTATTTTGGATCTAGGGTCGGACACGAACGTATTGCCCAAGAAAACTTGGCAGTGCATGGGAGAACAGAAGTTGGAATGGTCCACTATCCAACCGCACATGGCCAATTAGCAGAAGGTCATACCGTTAAGAAGGTTATCATAGATTGTAGTGGATATTGCAGGAGTTAAGGTCTAGGCTGACTTCAAGATCATTCAAATTGTGGAAGATGCAGACCCTTACCCTGCGCTCCTAGGTTTAGATTGGGCCATCGACATGGGTGGTATTATCAACTTGAAGAAGAGAAGAATGGTATTTGAGAATGGAGGGATATGGGTGATAGTCCCTTTAGACCCCGTAGAAGGAGAAAGGTATATGGAAACAGTACGTATCGACAAGGGGGTAGATCACATATAAAAGCTAACTATGTAGGATGATTATTGGATCAACCCTATGCCTGATAGTATGCTCTACTGGGAAAAGGATAATGACTGTTTTTCTGACTCTGACAAAGAACTGGAAAATTGGAAAAACCAGTTGCACGATGTATCCACGCTGCGATGTCTCAGAATTTCAAGGGACTTATGATGTATATCTTTGAAAGTAATAGATATGCACTAATTTTATGGTTCTAGTAGTGTTAAGGAATTTTTACAAGCA
The DNA here is from genome assembly GCA_034641835.2 of Pinus albicaulis. Lineage (NCBI taxonomy): Eukaryota > Viridiplantae > Streptophyta > Pinopsida > Pinales > Pinaceae > Pinus > Pinus albicaulis. The sequence goes on along the minus strand of CM076580.1, from coordinate 519,629,608 downwards.
TTTGAAGCTGAAATTTCAAAGGAATGAAGGTTATGGGCACTCAATCTCACCCTACGTGTAGCACCTGTGAAGTGGTGGGATGAGCGTAAGGCCGCATTTTAGGTATGGGGGGCATGTAGGACTATGTTACTCCTATGCTTTGACCCTCTAGTTCACTTACATAGGGAACAACCTGAACTGGTAATCCAAGGTTGTGCAGACTTTCACAAGATAACTACCGATGGCGAGAAAGGGTGCGTGAATGATAGATGCATCTCCTACAAAAAATCTCTCGATATGGTGGATACTATGGAAGCTACGGATCTTCCAGCACCTACAGCTATGAAACAACTGCGCTCGCTCCTCGACTTTGCAAGCTACTACAGAAAAACCAGGTAGGAGTATGCATTGATCATAGCACCTCTGAATGAGATGCTTCACAAGGCCATCTAAGTTCATAGGGACGTTGAATGTCAAGGAAGCTTCAAACTGGTAAAGAAAACAATAGGCCCACTCGAAACACAGATGGAACATTGGCTGGACCACTGTGCGCATGGGAGGCCCGCTAAATGCACACAAGCGCATTGGGAGCGCAGGTGTGCATTAACCACACGAGAGCTGTGAAAACTAGCCGTTGGGACAGTCAAATCGAGTAAAATGGAAAATCTACCATTGAATGGAGCAGGTGACTGGAATTTAATGAGGTGGTTGTCAGAGATTTTTTACCATTTATATGATGGTAAGCTCCAATTTCAGCTTTCCCAACCACTGATCGCTCGCATTAGCTATAAAACAAGTCGAACAGACCAGACAAGGGTTTTGTATCAGTTGTATAGCTTGTACTTGGCATATCTTACTGTGACGATTTGGTGCTGCAAGATGCTCTATGTTTACATCATACCCTTCATGTCCAAGCAACCTACCCCCTAGGACAGTAGCAACCTAGAGTTTGTTTGTCATGCCAGGATGATGGCTACGAACCCTGCTGAGCCTTCTGAACCAATGACTTTGGTAGAACATGGGACTAAGGAAGTGGTGGAAATTGAATCTGAGGTGGAAGAGATTCTCTCCACTCCGAGCCCAACGATGAGGAAAGGAAAATAAAAGGCATAGAGCTTGGGAAAGCCCCCGAAGGCCACAAAATGGGTTGCAGGAAAGTGGCGAACATCCCCCAAAACTGAAAAATCTTCGTAGGAAGCTCAGGAGGAAGCACAACCCATCGAACCAATTCATTGGTTACCTCCCTTTGTTCACCAATATCTAGGCTTGGCTGAGAAAACGATCAACGAAAGCAACACCACACTCACCCTTGCCACCATGCAGTAGAAGGAGCTTGAGAGCTTCATTCACCAGCTCTGTGTAGAAGCTCCAATAGAGATTCCAACTACCGCTACACCCTAGGAAAAGGTTCAGGGTTGTTCGCCGCATTAAAGGCATAACGAACAGAGGTTATGGAGGTTAAGTCACCGATGGAGAAGCAGATTGCCGATTTGTACGCTAAATTGTAGCCTAAAACACCTTCGGAGGTACGGGCCCAGTGATCTGCGCTAGTCACTGTAGCTACGAACATCATCACAGGGTGGATCGCGCAGGGTGCTCAACTACTGGAAATTTCAACACAACTATGGACCAAGGTCCAACACAATCTGCTCCTATGTGAAATAACCCAGGCCCTATAGCAGAAAGAGGAGATGTTTGAAACATTGCAAGCCACCATGCCCATGTTGGTTCCTGCACAGCGCTTGGCACAACTGTGAACTAGCCAAGACCTCCAAGATAGGATAGAAGAGCTTCATGGCTGAAGCGATCAAACTGTTGCAGTAGAAGGTGGAGACCCCACCATCTTAGTGACTCGGGGCGAGTCATAAGATTGTGTTGGGGGATTGTTGGAACAGGGTCTCCTACAAAGCTGCGAATCTGGTCCATTTTGTATATTTTTTATTATATTTAGTATAACGTAGGGGTCTTGGGGTGGGTCAAAGTCCCTAATGCATTTTAAGTGGGTCAAGGGTAGACCAAGAGTCCGCAAACCACAGTTTGCGGACCATTGAATGCGTAGGCTAAAGTAGTATAAATAGTTGAACCTTTTTGAGTTGATAGGTAGAATATGAATAGAGATTGATGTGAAGTACGAATTGCTAGATCATGGGTTGGGTTGTTTGGGTTAGGACTCTTGTTGGCTGTGTGTGTGGAGATCCTCTATCCTATTGTGTGCAGACCCTGCGGGCTGTGTGTGAAGGTGGTATTTGGGGAATGTAAGAGGATTTTTGATAAGTAATATATGTGAAGTATTGTTGAACATATGATGTTGTCTACATATGTTCTATTATGATTGATGCAAACTAAGATTGTCTGTTTAAGATGTGAACTCGTCTATTTTATCTCTGTGATATGAAAGTATCTGCACTTAGTATATTACTACGATAAGACTTTTGTTGGACTTACTGACTGCATCTCTGTTAATAAGCACGAACTATCTTTATTGATAATATTGGATGTGATTATGTTGTTTTATGGTTGTAATTGATGATACACATGTGGGTGCGAACCTGCTAGAGCAGATCTGATAAGAACTATAGTCTGGTTACATTTTGGAACCCTGCAAATCAACCTTCAGTGTAGATATGATAATTTCAGACTTGCATTATTACCTACTCTCTCTCAGGGTGCGTAAACCCAGTTCTAGCACCCTCCCATATTGCTTCGAGTGAGACTTTGACCTGTGCAAGCAGGTCACTGCTGAAAGGGTCAGTCGTATAGGGGTTTTTTGGCAAACCTTCACCTGCAAACCTGGGTCAAGACCCCTTGAGCCAACAAAGTGTAAATACCCTAGGTGGTCGAGGTGCTAAACAAGGTGCTAGAGGCCTAAATCCAACATCTCGCATATCATCAGGTCGTTAATATGTATGGCCTTTTCCAGCTCCATAAAATTTGGACCCAGTATTTGTATAGTTACGGTCCATGTGCTCTCAAAATTGAGCAAACAACATCCTAAAAAAATATTGCGGTACCTCATAATTATTTTAGAACTTCCCATATGCATATAGAAACTTCTCATAAATATAAGGTGCAATATTGGGATCATTGAATCTTCTAATCTTCAGACGTTTATTGTCTTCAAGCCACAAGTCAAATCGTGACAAGGCCATTTCTTTAGTGACCCTACTTTTAGCTTCATTGTAGGAGTGGATACCAATCACTAACGCTCTCCTCCTATGCATCATGTCAAAAATAACTTGGGTTGATGGTCCAACCATAAGATAAGTCTCTATCAAACTCCAAATTTTGCAAAATAATTGAACACAATTTTGACTAGGGGCAGAGATATTGCAACTTTGAAATTCATTGCGTAATCTCATGGAATTCTCCCTCGTCACATCAATGGTAAGTAAGGAGATGGTATCTTCCCAAGTCATCTTCACAGGAATATCACCGGGATGGGTGTAAAGGGGATCATAGCTCGGATTTCAAGAAAACTCATGAACCTTATGACCTATCCCCCTAGGAGGGCAACGAACACCACCTGTAACATTTTAAATTATAGAAAATATTAAAAATTAAATAATTTATTAAGAAAATTTGTATTTAAAAAAAAATTCTGGTCATTTTAAAATACCTTATGGAAAAGCTATCTCATCCTCTTCGCTCATACTAGGATTTTTTTCTTCCGAGGAATGAACGTCTCTACTAGCCACTGTAAAAAAAATAAATTGTTTTATAAGACAAGTACATGAGACACACAATAAATTTCACATTAAAAATACATCAAATAATAATTTAACCTTTATATTTTTTTTAAACGAGAAGTATCCAAGTGTGGGATGGATGCCACAAGCTAAGACATTGTTCTCCTTTTCCCCTCACCAGCAATAGGGCCAACCCCAACTCCTACATTTGCACCTATGGAGCATAATTGTTTGACATTAAACATGTGTCATTTGAAAAAACAAATTCCCTCGTTCAACATTGAATATAATGTAAACTTGAAAATTTTAACTAGAAATTGATCTAATGTGTACCTATATTGTGTATAATATACCCCTTAGAATGGGCTATATAAAATTGGGGATAAATGGGAACATGTCTATGGGGCTCCTCTTGTTCGATTTCGTGTTTGGGAGCATGAGTCATATGAGTGTGTCCACGTGTGTAGGACAAAAAAAATTCACATTAATCAATTTTTCACAACGAACAGTGAATATAACCTACTTGAAAACATGACATAACTAAACAACCAATGTACTTGATAATCCTCCTCTCATGGAGAACTCTCTGGAGGGCTCGCCTGATGCCATTGCTGCTATAGTATCAAATCAAATTTATGCCCCTCAGAAACAAATTAGAAAACAAATTATCAATCAAAAGTCATGTTATCGACCAATGGATAATAGGTACTATAGCTCCAACATTTTGAAGCCAACAACAATATTAGTTATATGGTATAAAAATTATGGTAAGCATTTTTCAATTTCTGGAATTATGTTATCAATCTCATATAAAAGGTTAATGTTAATAATTTTTTATATATATTTCCTGTATCCTAATATTTTATTTATTAACCTCAAAATTTCCAAATTTGATTTACAATCCTAGTCAAAACCTCTCCTATTTTCCTTTGTAATAAGTTAAATAAATTTATTGTTTTATTGCTTATGTTATTATCAAAACCTAGCGTACTACTATTGCAAATAAACCTATCTTATCCTATCTGTTGTATTTATCAATACCCACTAGTTTACTATCCTATCATTACATATACCTTGACTACTTCACTAAACACCACTTCCATACAACCTATCATTATTCTATTCAACACTTTGGATATTTCATAGCATTTCCTCAATTTCACTCATGAAATGACTTTATTGAAAGCCCGTATGAACTCTGCAAATTCACATCTTACTTTCAACGTTATAATCTGTTTTCATAGTTAAAAAAGCCTTGTTTTGACTTATACTCTACCACCGTCATATTTCGACTTATGTTGCCATCGCTATGTATACGTAATTTCCATCCAAACCCATTGAATTCCTCTATGTTTTTATTGAAACTAGAGCTAGTGCTAGTTACCAGGTTGGTTGTTTCCTATCTAGAAAGGGAAAACATGGATAGAGTTTACTAGTGAAAAAAATAGAGCATTGTGAATGAAACAACGCACAATTTAGGTATGCCACCACTCAGAATTTCCAAGAAGAAAACGTGATTGTTTGTCCTATGTTCAACTGAGAAACGAAATGGGGACTTCGATGAAAAGTTGGTTGAATGCCATTATAGATCATTATTAGATCACTGAAAAGGAAATACAGAGGCATGAAAATGCATTATACCCAAAAAAATACAATGCATTTCACAGTTCAAATACTCCAAGGACAAGTTCAAGCACTAGCAATTGTGATTCCATAATTACACTTTAACTATTTACTTAATGTAATTGAAGTTTTGAATTTTGAAATCAAAATTATGCACTCTTGGAATATTAACAAGTGAATAATTACTATAATGCCATGCATTTCATTAAACATTGGAATTACAAATTCCTAATCTTGTACCTACACTTTCAATACTGAGTTTAAAATTTTCAATTATGTAAATAAGCTCAAAATTCAATGTCAAATTTAAGATGGTCAGAAGAGAATGACATAAGATAAAAAACATCCAAAATACTAAAATTGTTTATATCATCAAGTACCAAATTTAGTAAAGATATAAGTGAACGTGAAACATAATCATAGATTCATTAAAATCCCTAAACCCCCAATAATCATAAAATTGATAACTAAATACCAAATCAATAGATAGACTCCATAGATAATGCACTCCATGTTAATAATGCAAGTGAGAAACAAGGAAGAGCCATTGAATAGGCCAACTGAAAGATACAAAGAACTTGTTCTGGAAAGGATGCTAGTAGAGGTCCTCTAGCTAAGAAAACCTGCTATGAGTGGCATTTTTTATACACTTTTGTGCCATAAAAATTGCTTAAGACTGGCCCTTGGCATCATCCACACAACTTGAGGGGAGGGGGGATGCTTGACCAAGGTCACAACATTAATACAAGTGCGATTACCATCCAACTTGTTGTTGAACCACACTCCCATGGGATGAAAGGAACTTATTTAAGAAACGTATTTCCCTTTAATCTAGATTATGAATGGATTCTAGGTTCATTTTTATTTAGATTTATCTCAGTTGATGGTTATCCCTAACCAAAGATCTAGGTAGTTTTTCTAGGTCAAAATTTGTGCTCAAAAGCTACATTACAGATAACATAATGTCAAAAAGTGCCTACTAGGTGAAACACATCAGAAACGAAAACCCCATCAAAAGCATCATATTTAGAAAGTGTTTCCTTTTTTATATAGGCAATGTATTGTGGGATAAATTCATCCCATTTTGTGAAAATCCTCCATGTTTCTCAAAGAAATGCCATCATTACTACCCCTATTTCTCAAAAAATATTTAAAAAAAAATCAAGCTATCCTAAAATATTATTTAAATCCACAATAAAAGAAAAACACAAACAAAAAATCAAATCCTAAACATAAATCCATTATTTTTTAAAATAATTATATTCAATACAACAATTTTATGTTTGGAGATGTGATGTTTTGATAGCTGCTTCAAAAGGTTTCAGATTCAGTTGTAGAGATGGAATTCTATGAGTGGAGATCCACTGCCATGAGATGAAATTTTTACATGGCATCAAAGTTGTTCTGTTGAAATTTTCCATCAAAATGAATGGATAATCTAGGTACCTATAAGAAGGCACTGAGAATAGAATGTCTCAGCATGTATGTTTCCCAAAAATATCTAGTGGTGTAAGTCTCAGTTTTGACCATTTGGATGTATTGGATGAATTTTTTTATAAATTGGAAACAAAATTTTAAAATGGAAGGATAACTGGAGGAATGGATAAAACCTGGTGAAAACATCCTTGATATAAATTAACCTTCTTGGTTCATATATGAATTTTTAGGGAATATTAAACCTCATTTACTTATACCACATCAAAATCTTGCAACATTTTAAGGGATAAAAAATGTTAAATGTTCCATACTATTTGATTCACCAAAATCACAACGTTGATTCAGAAGCACCCCATAAATGAGCAGAGAATGTTTTATCACCATGGCCTCACCAATTTAATCCGAGAATGGGAAGTAGAGAAGTAAGGGAAGACTTGCGAACAGTTTCTCAAAGATAATCAGTTTGTTGAAAATATCTGTGAGTAAAAAAAATAATGGATAAGGAAGCTCGAAGGGAGGAAGAGGAAATAATTGAGATATCTCCACCTCAATATCAACCAAGACAAGCCCCAAGAAAATAACCCATCACATATAGTATAAGAGTCACAAGGGCCATGTAAAGACAAAACCAAGATGAAAAGAAAAAGGATCAAGCATTTTCCAATGTGGAAAAAAGAAAAAGAACTAAATTCTCTTCAAAAAATACCTTGGAGATACATGAAGACCATCAAATATTGTATGACTAGCATAATCAATATTCCTTGGTTTCTAAGTTGGTAGTCCAAGTGGAAGTTCATTCGGGAAGTAAGAGATCTCGCAAACAATGTGTTAAGAATTATTCTGTCTTAAATGAGCTTGGCTTTTGAATATTATCCAGTCCGTCTTGTGGTTGCACAAGGGCAATGAATTCCTTAACCAGATAAAGCCTAGTGGTATTATACAATAAATTTGGTCACTGGAGCTAGGATATTAATGGTGTCTTAGAAATGTTTCTCTTCAGGACACTTTATTTACAACAATATCACACTTAGAGCCTTCTACCTTTCGCACCCACAAGTTATATCGACCTCAAATACAAAATTTTGGTTAACATCAATCACATGTGCAATCAAGATGAAACAGTTTAAATTGACATAATGAAAATTTCATGACAAGGCTTGGCAGTAGTGTGACTGGACTTGCAGGTAGAAAGTGAAAAGAGAGAAAAAAATAGAGATCCTGAAACAATTATTCTAATTAATGATAGATGTTCAAAACCCTTAAAAAATGAGAATATTTCTGATTCATTATTATTTGGTAGAAAATAATCAAAGCCAACTTAGACTGATAGATTTTAGATCCCAAATTTGGAGTTGTTTGAAATTTTTTCGTGAAGATGGAAGGTGAAAGATGTGAGTGGTGTATGAGAGACCGCAGGGGTAAAGAAATGGAGGGAGTGAAGGAGTTGCAGAGGAAGAGGAGTAGCAGCAATGAAAAAATGTAAACAACGCTCAAAGGAAGCAAATGTTGTTGAAGAGGAGAAGTGCAGGGAGAAGAGGATTTATGTAGTGAACTAGAGGCAAGAAACACATAACCGTAAAACTGTGAGGTGATGTTGATTGGGATAGTAGAGAAATTTCGGCAAGCAATGGGGAATTATGATGAAGAATTGGAATGAATTAAAGAGACAATTTTGGAAATGAAGAGGGATATGTATCAGATAGCATGCCAAATCCAAGAACTAGAAGAGTTGAATGTTGTAAAGGATAAATTTATAGACACCCACCTAAAAATGGGTTGCACCTTCTTCCCTCCCCCTAACGAGGGAAATGATAATGGCACATCAGATAGTTTGTATTAGGATTGCTCATGGGAGGGGATGGAAGAGGGAGCACCCAGCACAATCTAAAGATAATGAAAGAATCAACCCAACTTTTCGTTAGGTTTCTTGCAGTTGATAAAGTTGGTTTTACTTTGTAGTAGTTAAATCCCAATCTTTGTTTTGAAAATGTGGGTTGTTACTGACTACAAACATGGTGCTTTAGTTTTGGAAATGTAGGTTGCTGCTGAGTACAGACATGGTGCTTCAGATTATGTAGGATTTTGTGTTTGGAATTATGTGTTGTTTTGGAAATTTCAATGGGAATAGAAGATCTCAAGCTTGGCCCTCTTTTCGGGTTTTATGTATGTAATTTTGAATGGAAATGAAAACTTGTCAAGTTCAGCTCTAAAAAGTCAATAATTATATCAAAGAGTCAAAATCATAAACCTTCCTTCGATATCTTCAAGGCAGAACGTGGACTCTTTCCCATAAGACACTTACCTGGTTAGAAGAATATACATGCTCATGATGACTCGAATGCTCCAGCGAAAATGACAACTTGAGTCCAGTGAAAACGACAGCTCCAGTGCATAATGAAAACGATAGTTCTCTAGTGCAGAATTTCGGGGGAGACGAGAGTTTTGGGGCTTTTTTATAATAATAAAACTCTTAGACAAGACTTAAAAAAACTTTATGCCCAGAGTTTCAAAACTCTCGTCCGAGAGTTTACCCGAGAGTTAATGTCAATACAACTCTCGGATGAGAAAATACTTAACACTCATCCGAGATTATTTTAACTCTGGTCAAGCCCAATCAAACTCTTGGGTGAAATATTAAAAATATCTCGGACGAGAGTTTTAAAAACTCTTTGTTGAGAAATTGAGTTAACTATTTTCTCAAACAAGAAATTAAAATTTTCACCCAAATTCGAGCCATCCACCAAATAGTGTTTCCCAACTTCAAGATTTCATCCATAAGCCTCACTATAAACGCAGACGCAGACGCAGGCCCGAAAGACACAACAGACGCAGATGAAACATAATCACTTATAATTTACAGCAATGACAGTAATTGAAAATAGTCATAGAATTACAGTCAATTGCCACACAAAATGCAGTAATAGAATTTCCAACTAATATAGAAAATGAAAGTAGGTGGAAACAACCTGGAAATTTGAAATTCGGAGCCGAGGCCGAATGACAAGACTTTACCAAGGCAAGGGACGTAGACACAGATGCAGGCCCGAAACGCACAGGAGATGCATACGAAACATGATCACAGCAAACGTGGATGCTAATAAGCCTGAAACCCATTAACAGCTATGGGCTAGTGTATTTATAAATTAGAGTTCGGTCGGACTAATTTAAGAGTTCGACCAAACTTATGTTGTCGATTTTCCAATCTTCAGCCAAAAATTTGTTTTCCCACGTCGTTACTACACGGTCAATGTCAACGACATAATGATTTCATTTGAACTAATTTAAAAGCTTGGTTGAACTATATAACAGTTCGGCTGAATTGTTATAAAAGTTCGACTGAATTGTTGAGAAAAAAAAAATTTCCGCCCCCAATTCTCACAAAAGTGTAACCCAACTTCCTCGACTTACCTGTAAGCATACATTAAACAATACATTATATAGTACATATATTTTTTTTTTTATCAATGAGGGATTTTAACATTGAATCTCATGGTTTACATTAATTTATAATATCCAAATGGCCAATTATGCTCTCCCCCATGGGCACTAAATAGTAGACCATATTTTTATTTTTGAATTTTAACTATATATATATATATATATATATATATATATATATATATATATATATATATATATATATATATATATATATATATACATATACATATACATATATATATATATATACATATATATACATATACATATACATATACATATACATATACATATACATATCCCCTTATACAAATTTATTATTACCATTATTACTATCCTAGACCCATCTTTACTCTTGATCTACCAAGCCCTAAGAGGGATCATATCTGTTTGCATCTTAGTATATTTCCATCTCAGAAGCTTTGTCTTGGATTCTCATAGACCGAGAGCTTAGAAACCATTGGTAACTTGATCAAGTCATGTTTACCTTAACTACTCACTAAATAATAATAATAATAATAATAATAATAATAATAATAAATAATGTAGAACTTTTATTTTTACATATGGTTATTTTTATTTATTTTTATCGAGTTAATATGTTTACATGACATTAAATTAATATTTTTATCTATTACATTAACATTATAAATTGTTAATATCTCAGTTGTTTTATTCTCTTTGTACTAAATAATTAGTTACGAATATTAATTGATTAACAACTTCCCTAGATCCATTTTAACTCTACAACTACCTAGAAATCAGAGAGATCAAATATTTTTTCAATCTAAAAGTGGTTTGCACCTCATAGAAATTTGATCCCTCTCCAAGTTAAGGTGGATCTAATCTAGTAGTATGTCAACTCACCAAAGTGACTTGTGACTTGAAAGACAATAATATAATACTGTCCCTCATAAAATACCTAAACAATAACTGTAGGAAGTACACAGATATTATGTAATCATCGATAGTTTCTATTTTCTAAGATAGCCTATCATGATTACATAAGATGTGCCTAGTCCATATGGAAAAGAAGTACAAGAATAAGAAGTATACATATAATAGGAACCATGCATAAGATGTTCCTAGTCTATATGGAAAAGAAGTACAAGATTGAAAACTATATATGTAATAGAAACCATGCATAAGATGTTCGAGGTCCATATAATAAGTAGAAGAATGATAACTATATATGTATAGGAACCAATGTCAAGTTAAAGGGGAAAAAATTCCGTGCTCATTTTACCTATTTGGGATTTTCCAAACCATACGCTTAATGTACATGTAAACATCTGTCATTCCCTAATAAGGCTTCTAATAATTGTAACATTTTATTATTGAAATGTCTCTCTCTAAAGAAAAACCACATGGAAAACATTCCATCTATTTCTCAAAATATTTTGATGGTAAATAACTTAAGCCACCCACTTTGATTATGAATCCAAACCCCAAAAAAATTATTTTGATCCAAGATTTTCAAATTCAAAAAAAAAGTCTTATGTTTATCTCACAATCTCTTCAACTAACCTCTAAAACATACACACCTATTATATTTTATAAGTTAATCTTAATAAAAGTACTAAACTCATCTATATATATATATAATAAAAACATACACTTTCTTTCTCTTTATATTTTTTATTATTTTATATCTTACAACTAAATTGTCAAAACAAAATGAATCAATATAAATCAAAACTTATTAATTACGATATGTTTCTTTTTATAGAGGTACGTTTTGTTCTCTCTAATTACGTTACCAAAAATAATATAGACAAATACTTTGAAAAAAAACACATTTATTAATTGTTTTCAATAATAAAAATTGATATTTTAAAATTCCTTCATCTTTGAAAGGCTAGCCTGGATTAATTATGGATGATTAGTTTTCACTATCTGTTTTTAGTGATTTCGTATTGATTTCCTATTTGTCTGTTTCATAATGACCACCTCATTGTACAATTGCAAGAATATAAGTTGGTCAATTTATATAAACGAAAAACTAAATATATGCCAAAGAAAAGGATACACTAAAATAGTTACACGGAAAGGTGTTTTGTTTATGGAGTTGGTTGGCAAAACACTGTTCATCCCAGCCAATCTCGTCTCTTCATTGTCGTCTTTCCCTTCTATCAAAATTCAACATGTGGAAAGTTTTCTTTCATTTTCGTTAATCACTTCGTTCGGTACCTTGATGTCGGTCCCTGCCTCCGGGACATCGTTCTTGGAGTTTGGTTTACTCATGGTTGTGACTCATAAAGATCAGTTAAAGTCATGCATGGCTGTTGCAGAAGGACTGACAGTGAACTGAGTTCCATGAATATTTTTGCGGAAGGGCAGATGCTTCCCAACACTGATCTCGACAATGTACACCGATCTAGAAAATGCAGTTGTTGAATTCAAAACAGAGGTTGTCACTCGTCCTAATGGTGTCGGTGCCAATGTAGGTGACTTCGCCTTCAGACCCTGAGATAGGACCCTGTTTGGCTCAAAAATTCGAGCATTGGCTCTATCGTGGTATCCACAAGGTCGCTCTTGAAAACATGGCTTGAAGGCGGGAAAGAGTTCTGGAGTACACAGGTTACAACGAGGCTCGACACCTTGACAATTTCGTCGAGTTTGTATTTGACGAGAGCCCTATGAATATTTTTCATGGTAGAGACAAGGAAGGAGGTGAGGATACTAGAATTTGTGAATACTTCATTGCCGACAGTTATGGCCATGATCTAGGTGCCCAGAACATAGGCGACCACGTTCTGTTGGACCCAGGCATAAGTTTGCGAAAGACAAGAAGTGTTGGAGAGTTGCTCATTGGGAATGGAAATGATGATTTTAATGTCAGTATCTCTAAATGCGTGGAAAGTTTCATGGTCTGCATCGTAGAGCTTCAACTTGTTGATGCCTTGGCTCTTAATCATAATCATTTCTTTGGAAGCCGAGGGGAGATTGTCTGCTATGCGGCCATCGCTGATACCCACAGTGCCAGCCCCAGCAACTGAAACGATAGCCAGAGCCACCGCGATCGAGATCAGCATTGAGCTTGTTCGAAAGCTCATTATGGGCAAAGAAACTATAAATGACCAAGCTCCTCCCTTTTTCTTCAACTTCTTTTCACACTTAACTTTTACTTGAATTTATTTTTCTTACTGCTATTGGAACGCATGACCTTTCCTTTTCTTGAACTTTTTTCGCTTGCTATGCACGTATGACCTCTAGTATACTGGGCTCGACTGACTAACGGTCTAAGCCATATGCTTTGACTTGTCGCCCAAGTATTCATTGTTATGCAGAATAGTTTTATGTCAAGAAATTGTATTTTTATGTCAAGAAATTGCTTCCTTGTTTTTGCATGGAATCGACTATATAGAAACATTCAGGAGGTTATCTGGCACATCTTGACACAATTATGTAGCAGTTTTTGAAACTTCAAGTTATCCCGACAAGTTTCCCACCTCAAGATTTGATAAACTAAAATGGAATATTATTTCTCATGAGCTCCAATTAGTCTTAATCTCTAATTCACTTTTTGCTCTTGTCCTTAAATTCAATGATCTTGCGGCCCTTAAATTGATCTTCTAAATGAGCATTCCTATGAACTTTTTAACTTCACAGCCATGAAAATATTTACCTACTCTCAAGCCTCCTAGTCTTGAATGTCTTTAATTCTCCAGTTCATAATTATTTGACGGCAGAAAACACTTATTTTCCTCTACAATTTATGAAAAATCCAACCATAAACCACAAAAATCCATTTGTTAATCCTGCTCAACACTTGGCCATACTGTCCCTGAAAAAATTGAGGAAATAAATTACACAAGAGACACATATCCGATACCCTGATGAAGGTTATGCCAAGTTAACCAAAGTTAAAGATAGGAAACTTTTAGACCTTTAATTTACCTATTCCCTCTCATCTTGAGATACTTAGGAAAAGTTTAGACATTTAATTTACCTATTCCAACTCTTATCTTGAGATCTTTCACACTTTCAAACAAGAAAATTAGATGTTTAAATTTCTTGATCCTTCCAAAATTGTTGGAAATTAATTCCAACTACTGAATTCAACCAGCAGTAATTGCAGAAGTGAAATATCCGTGGCACATTGAAGCCAAGGCTAAGGCGGTTTCCTGCAATCTTGAACAAATTGCAAAAGGATTGGAAAGCGCACAGGTGCAGTAAAGAGCAGATGGGATTTTGATCCCTTTGATATTTTATCAAGGCGGTAGCTGATTTTTATCAGCAGACTTGAATGCCAAAGACTTTTGTGGCTTCACAGCACAGAAGAACAGTTTTTAATTAAAATAGTCATTTCGGGCTTTAACGCCCTCAACAACCAGAAATGAATGAAATTGATTAAACAGGTGGAGGACTTAAATATCTGAAGAGGCCGGACAAGTGGTCCCTACCACTTAAGCGCTTTAGCGCAGATCGCAGAGTGCAACTTTCAGTTTTGAAGAACAAAGTGTCTTTTTGATATGGAAATCTGCAATGTGCGATGGTTGCGCCATCACATAATCGCATATCGCATATTACAACAATCACCCTCCGCCCATCACCATAGTTTCGTTGAAATTGCGATGTGAGATCGTTGCACCATCGCACGATCGCACAACCGCATGTTATATATATGTTCCGCCATATGTTTGATCGCAGATGTTTGCGATGTGATCTCATCGCAACATCGCAAATTCAGAAGTTTGTTTTGTTTGATCGCGCGTTCAATGCACTATGCGTGATGCACTATGGCGGTGGGCTCGACAGTCGGTTGGTTGTTTTATTTATATGTTTTGTTTATTGTTTTATATTTTTTAATATGTGCGGCGGCATATATAAAGCAAAGGCCCGTGAGGCAAAATACAATGTTTTTGTATTGTACACAGAACAGTGTCGTTTTGTAAGCACAGTAGTGCAGAATTGGAAAATACACAGCAACATATTTTTCAGAGAGAGAGAGACAGAGATTTGTTTTTGAGAAGCACTGCTTCTGTAGCGGCCAATCATATTTTGTAAATCCCTCTGTTAGAGGAAGAATTTGTAACAACATTTTTTATGGAATAAAATTTTGTTTTATGAGTTGAAACTCTGTTTCAGTGAGAAATATTTTAATTTCTCTGTGTTAAAAGAAGGGAGTTTATTCTCTTCATTGTTATTTTCGAATTTCTCAAAAATTCCAACATGGTATCGAAGCTATTCCAGGCTATTTGAAGGTCAAATAGGCTGAAGGAAAGGAGTTCTTTGTTGCAGCAGCTTCTCCAGCAGTGTGAAGACTCGGACAAGAAGAATCCAAAGGTATTTCTCTATACATTTTTTGTGTTACTGTTGCAGAACAGTCAGTCATTTTATATACACAGTCAAGTGTTTTTGAATCATAGTTAAGAGTGCAGAATGGCTGGAGCCAGCACTGGTATGGGTATGGGAAATATCCATCTCCCACAGTTTAATGGGAAAAATTATGACTACTGGTCAATAACTATGAGAGCATTATTTGTCTCCCAAGACTTATGGGAATTTGTTGAGGAAGGCTTTGAAGAGCCAACAGATGAACTTGAGTTTAATATGTTAACTCAGGCAGAAAGAGAGATATTGAAGAGCAATAAGAAGAAAGATGCCAAGGCTCTTTTCTTATTGTATCAAGCAGTGCATGAGAGTGTGTTTCCAAGGATAGCAGCAACTAAGAGATCCAAAGAAGCATGGGAAACTCTCATGACAGCCTATCAAGGCATGGAGAAAGTGAAGACAGCAAAGCTACAGTTGCTGAGGAGAGACTTTGAGACTCTCTGTATGAAAGAGTCAGATACTATTGACTCATTCTTCACTCATGTGATTGGAATGGTCACACAAATAAGATCTCATGGAGAGACTCTTGAAGACAAGAGGATTGTTGAAAAACTCTTGAGAAGTTTACTCTCAAGATTCGATGTGATTGTCACCACCATAGAAGAGACTAAGGATCTCACAAAGTTTTCAGTTGATGAGCTACATGCATCACTGATGACCCATGAACAGAGATTGAGTAGGAGTGAAAACTCATCTCTTGAACATGTCTTTAAGACCCAGATGTCTTTCGGAAGAGGAAGAGGGCAAGGCAGAGGAAGAGGAAGAGGCAAAAGCCAAAACAAAGGTGGAATAAATAGCCCTTCACATTCACATGGAAGGTGCAACAATGAAAATCACAGCCACGGCCAAGACAGCAGCCAGCAGAGTGGTCAAAAGAATGCTCAAGGACAGAGGCATGACAAATCCAATGTCCAATGTCATTATTGTAAAAAATATGGTCATTATGCAAATGAATGTAAAAATAAGCAGCAAGATATGGCAAGTAGAACTAGTGCAAATTTCACTAGAGAAAATGTCAATCAAAAGAAGCTATTTTTAGCTTGTAATATAGCTGAAGAGAAAAGTGAGGATTTATGGTTTCTAGACTCCGGTTGTAGTAACCATATGACAGGAAACATAGCAATGTTTTCTATGTTAGATGAAAGTGTGAAGTCACAAGTCACACTAGGAACTGATAGCAAAGTTTCTGTTATGGGAAAAGGAGATGTAAATGTTTTAACAAGATTAGGTGCAAAGAAAACCATAGCAGATTTTTATTATGTTCCAGGAATGAAATGTAACCTCTTAAGTATTGGACAACTTGTCCATAAGGGGTATAATGTTTTCTTTTATAATGATGTTTGTACCATCATGGATAAACCACCCAGCAAACAATGTATTGCTGAAGTAAAGATGACAAGGAACAGGATGTTCCCTCTCAGAATGAGAGCAAAATTGAAGAATGGTGAAGAGAAAATGGTATTCAAAAGCAGTTTACAACTAGATATACTCCGCAGCAAAATGGAGTAGCCAAAATAAAGAACCGAACCATAATGGACATGGTGAGGAGTATGTTAAAAGCCAAGCATTTGCCTAATGATTATTGGGCTGAAGCTATACATTGTGCAGCGTATATTTTGAACAGGTGTCCTACGAAAGAAGTTATGAACAAAGTGTCGGAAGAGGCATGGAGTGGCACAAAGCAAAGTGTTACACACATGAAGGTTTTTGGATGTGTGGCTTATGCACACATTTCGGATCAGCTAAGGAAGAAGTTGGACAACAAGGGGGAGAAATTTATTTTCATTGGATACAATGAGGAATCCAAGGCATACAGGTTGTATAAACCATCCAACAAAAGCTTTATTATGAGAAGGGATGTTCAGTTTATTGAAGAGGAAGCTTGGGATGGAAGCATAGAGGAAACAGTGAATGTTAAACACTATTTATCTCATGATGAAAATGATGATGATTTGGCCGAAATACATCCCCAAACAGTAGCACCAACACAAGATCAGCAGAGCACACCCTTGAGGAGAAATGAAAGTGATTCTCCAAGCACACCACAAGGAGTAAATTCAAGTGCTTCTTCAAGCATTTGTACACCTACTGAAAGAGGTAAGAAATTCAAAAGTTTGAAAGATATTTATGAACAAGATATAGCTAATGAAGGTATCAATTTTTTGTTTTCTTTATATTGTCATGTTGATGATCCTGTTCATTTCAAAGATGCTATTAAAGATGAGAAATGGATAGAAGCTATGGATGATGAAATAAATGCCATAGAGAGGAACAAAACTTGGGATTTGGTTGAACTCCCAAAAGGTAAAGATGTCATTGCTGTTAAATGGGTCTACAAGACCAAAAGTAATGCTGAAGGAAAAATAGAAAGACACAAGGCAAGACTTGTTTTCAAAGGCTATAAGCAAAAGCATGGGATAGATTATGAGGAAACATTCACACCGGTTGCCAGAATGGAAACCGTGAGAGCAGTGTTGTCCATAGCAGCACAAAAAAAATGGAAAGTTTACCAAATGGACTTGAAGTCAGCATTTCTAAACGGAGTGTTAATGGAAGAGGTTTACATTGAACAACCTCTCGGATATGAAAAGAAAGGCCAAGAAAACAAAGTATGCAAGTTGAAGAAAGCTCTTTATGGGCTGAATCAAGCGCCAAGAGTGTGGTATAGTAGGATAGACTCATATCTACTGGAAAATGGATTTGAAAAGTGTGAGGGAGAACCCACCCTCTACGTCAAAGAAAAATATGGAAAACTATTGATAGTAGTTTTGTATGTTGATGATGTTATTTTCACAGGTAATGATGATTACCTTATTGAACATTTTAAAACAGTCATGAAAGAAGAATTTGAGATGACTGATATGGGTTTGTTGAGATACTTCTTGGGAATAGAAGTAGAACAAGATGAAAATGGGATTTTTATCTCACAGGAAAAGTATGTTAATGAGGTACTTGAAAGATGTAACATGCAGGAATGCAAAGCAGCAATCACTCCCACAGTGATGGGATTAAAGCTCAGTAGAGAGGACAACAGCAAGGATTTTGATCCTAGTCTATACAAGAGCATAGTTGGCAGCCTTATGTATTTGATTGCAACTAGGTCGGACATAATGCATGTTGTTAGTTTGATTTCCAGATTCATGGAAAAGCCAAAGGATGCACATTGGCAGGCAGCAAAAAGAATTTTGAGGTATGTTAAAGGTACAAAAAGTTTTGGTATTTTTTATACTACTTCAGAATGTTCAGATTTAGTTGGATACATGGACAGTGATTGGGCTGGAAGTGTAGATGATCGGAAGAGAACTTCCGGTTATGTTTTTCACATGGGTTCAGGAGCCATTTCATGGGCTTCTATGAAACAACCCATTGTAGCATTGTCTACAACAGAAGCAGAATATGTGGCAGCTACAGCAGCAGCGTGTCAAGCAGTTTGGATGAGAAAAATGTTGAGAAGCTTATGTCAAGAACAGGTAAAAGGGACAATGATTTTTTGTGACAATAGCTCAGCTATTGGATTGTCTAAAAATTATGTTTTTCATCAGAGGACAAAACACATTGACACCAAGTTTCACTTCATACGTGAATTGGTTAACAATGGTGAAATAGTTTTGCAGCATTGCAGAACAGAGGATCAATTTGCAGATATCCTCACAAAGCCACTTGCGCAGAAAAGCTTTGAACATTTCAGGAAATGCCTGGGTATGCAGAAAAACCCAGCAGTTGAAATTAAGGGCAAGTGTTGGAAATCAATTCCAACTACTGAATTCAACCAGCAGTAATTGCAGAAGTGAAAGATCCGCGACACATTGAAGCCAAGGCTAAGGCAGTTGCCTGCAATCTTGAACAAATTGCAAAAGGATTGGAAAGCGCACAGGTGCAGTAAAGAGCAGATGGGATTTTGATCCCTTTGATATTTTATCAAGGCGGTAGCCGATTTTTATCAGCAGACTTGAATGCCAAAGACTTTTGTGGCTTCACAGCATGGAAGAACAGTTTTTATTTAAAACAGTCATTTCAGGCTTTAACGCCCTCAATAACCAGAAATGAATGAAATTGATTAAACAGGTGGAGCACTTAAATATCTGAAGAGGCCGGACAAGTGGTCCCTACCACTCAAGCACTTTAGCGCAGATCGAAGAGCGCAACTTTCAGTTTTGAAGAACAAAGTGTCTTGTTGATATGGAAATCTGCGATGTGCGATGGTTGCGCCATCGCATAATCGCATATCGCATATTACAACAATCACCCTCCGCCCATCACCAGAGTTTCGTTGAAATTGCGATGTGCGATCGTCGCACCATCGCACAATCGCACAACCGCATGTTATATATATGTTCCGCCATATGTTTGATCGTAGATGTTTGCGATGCGATCTCATCGCAACATCACAAAATCGCGAAATCACAAATTCAGAAGTTTGTTTTGTTTGATCGCACGTTCAATGCACTATGCACGATGCACTATGGCGGTGGGCCCGACAGTCGGTTGGTTGTTTTATTTATATGTTTTGTTTATTGTTTTATATGTTTTAATATGTGTGGCAGCATATATAAAGCAAAGGCCCGTGAGGCAAAATACAATGTTTTTGTATTGTACACAAAACAGTGTCATTTTGTAAGCACAGTAGTGCAGAATTGGAAAATACACAGCAACGTATTTTTCAGAGAGAGAGAGACAAAGATTTGTTTTTGAGAAGCACTACGTCTGTAGCAGTCAATCATATTTTGTAAATCCCTCTGTTAGAGGAAGAATTTGTAACAACATTTTTTATGGAATAAAAGTTTGTTTTATGAGTTGAAACTCTGTTTCAGTGAGAAATATTTTAATTTCTCTGTGTTAAAAGAAGGGAGTTTATTCTCTTCATTGTTATTTTGGAATTTATCAGAAATTCCTAAACAAAAATTACAAGAACATACTTTAAAATTATTAAAAAATAATACAATGTTCAGAAGCATTGGATTTATTTGGTCTCCATGCATTCGTAATAAAAAAGAAAACACATACTTTTACTTTGTCTATATGCATTCGTAATCGTAAATACAACACATAAAGTAAATAATTTATTTTGTTAAGCCAAATCAATGCCTCGGGCAGATTCGTACGCCTTTCACACAAACAACCTTTGAAAATTAAACAAAATTCTGTAAATTTCCAACACTATCTTGCGGCCACTAAAATACTTCGAACACACACCTGTGCTAAACTTTAAGGGCTAAATATGTTGTCTGCAACAAAAAAAAATAAATACAACACTTCTTTATGGCACATTACACCACCTACGAGCCCACATTCTAGTCTTTTGTTTCTTCTTTGGCAGCTTTCCCCATTGGAATGAGAACTATCAAGGATGGAAGCCGTGTCAAAAGGGGTGAACAGTGCCTGCATGGAAACTCCAAAGGTAAGCATTAGGTTATTGACTATCAAACTTTATTCTATAAAAAAAAGTCTTTATCCATGCCCATAATCTATGGCATTTTGTTAGATGTGTTATCATTTATAGTATCAATAGAAAAGCAAGATTCACGCTGACATTGCATCTATTTACAAGACCCCTTTTCATTGCAAGGATTGCAGTGGGTCCTGAGGTTTGGATATTAAAAATATTTTCCACATCAATGTGCCATTGTGCACCCCATAAAGTGATATTAGATAATTTCCTTCTACATTCCCAATTGTTTTTTTGGAAAGTCAATTCAAAATATATATATATATATATATATATATAATAAAAAATAAACAATTTTTATTTATATATATAGAATCTACTTAAATATCTCACTTATTGTTTAAATAAACTACAGCTCTTTTCATGATGATACGCTCCCACTACCCACACACGACGACGTGTGTGCAAATGTAGAAGTGGGGGATGAAAATGCATTTACTAAAATTGATAGAATATGTAGTAAAAGAATATTTCGGAAGGTCAATTCAATAAGTCGATATTAATGTTATATATATATTAAAAACAACAAATAATTTTTATAAAAAAATAATATATATATATATATATATATATTAAATAAACTATAGCTCTTTTCATGATTATACTCTCCCACTACCCACACCGCCTGATCATTTCATTTTAAAATGTGTAGATCTTTTCATTTTTATAAAGACTTTAAATTCGATTTGATTTTATTCACCTAAAAGTGAGTATTATGACCAGCCTAAAATATAGATTCAAAAAAGGTAAAGTGTCTCTTATTGAAAGAATGGCAGATACTTTGACTAGATTGATTTTCATTAGTTAAAAAACTCATCACTAAAAATGTTAACTGATTTGATTCCCCTAAAATGTGAGCATCGAAATAGAAATAAAAAAATTATAAGTGCATATATTTTACATTTCTTTGAAGACATTAAATTTCTGTTTTGGCTATATCTGATTTTATTAATAAAAAAAGTTAAAAGGTAAAATGCACATACATAACACGGTTGTATAGTTTTTCCTTAATTTAATTATTAAACTTTAAAATGTTTGAATTAGCTCTATTAACCCACTATGATAAGGTTAAAAATGTAGGATGCCGTGATAGATGTATTTCAAAATATCATGCAGTATCAAATTACTAATTCCCTTAGATATTTTGAAAGAAAAAAAATAAAAAAATATTATTCCATTTATATAATATAATTGATTTTAAAATTATTATTCTTTAAATGTGTATAATATCATTATTATATTATAATTAATATAAGTAAGTAGGAGTTATAGATGTGTCAATCCAAATATCAACCTCACCCAAGTACTATTAAATTATAGATTTTTTTAGATATTAAAAAATATATATTATTATTTTTTTTAATTTGATTTATGTTCTAAATATTTTGTAATTATATTATATAATTAATATAAGTAAGAGTTATAGATGTGTCAATCTAAATATCAACCTCACCAAATACTATTAAATTATAGATTTTTTTAGATATTAAAAAATATATATTATTAATTTTTTGTAATTTGATTTATGTTGTAAATATTTAAAAAAAATATGTTTCATATATACAACATAATTATTATATTAGTTATCATATTTTAACAATAATAAGAAGTATCAAGTTTCTATAAGTTATGAATTCTCTTAAATCTTTTTAAACTTAAAAATGAAAAAAATATTATTAATATTTAATTTAATATTATAATATTTATAAGATATAATATTTCATTATTTATAAAACAAATCGATATATGAATTTTTTTTTTTTTATATTATAATTAGTTTTAGTATTCTATATTATTATATATCTTTTATTTATATTAGACTATATCTAGAATACAATAAAGTAGTATTTATGGTGTGGCCATTAAGTCGTTTTTAATGTTTTTTCAAATAAATGCTTTTATTGGTGGATTGCTTCTTTTGTTTTTGAATTGTTTAATAAAATCTGGGTATAAAAGGCAGAGAACACTACCAAATCCATCAAAACGGTTGTCCGTTTGTTCGAATTGTTTAAAAAAATGAACATAAAAAACTACGAGCATTGCCCAATCCAATTGCATATAATTGTATACCCATGGATCGTCAATGGTTCTATTTGTGGTTTAGGATATGGACGGTCGATTAGATAGGCTAATAGTTATAATAGTAATTATATTTCTTTTAATAAAGTTAAATATAATTATAATAGAGTTTAAATTTATGTCGGTGGAATTCACATTTAATGATTAAATGCTGGTGGTACATATCTTATCTGGGAATCAAATCCCGTCGGATCTTTTT
This sequence comes from Pinus albicaulis, assembly GCA_034641835.2. Taxonomy (NCBI): domain Eukaryota; kingdom Viridiplantae; phylum Streptophyta; class Pinopsida; order Pinales; family Pinaceae; genus Pinus; species Pinus albicaulis. Next base: position 519,606,381 of record CM076580.1, on the reverse strand, counting down.
TAAAATTAAAATGACAGGAATGCAATGTATAGAGATGGAGAAAATGAATAGGAGGAACATGTGTGACAATCATGTGATTCTATTCACTAGAATATCTTCCCATTTGAATTCACTATTTTGCTATTATGACGGTCAACTCCAAAATTTTGTTCATTTGTTAATTTTGTATTAAAAGTTTAAAAATTATATAATTTAACCATATTTAATTTTGTTTGTAAAAATGACAAATTATTATTATTATTATTATTAATATTTTTCTCACAATTTCACTTGTGTAAAAATGGGTGTAATTTGTGATGGGCCTCTAAATTAGACACAAATTAAGGCTTATCTAATTTTTCTTAGGAACATAAACTCTACATTAAATCTCTACTTATACACTTAATAATTATTTTTAACTTTAATGCTTTTAGGAAGGTTTAGAGACAATTGCATATTATTTTCCTAATATAATTTATTTTTTCAGAATATTGAGTAAATTATGAATGGAAGAATCTAAGGAATTTTTCACTACCAATAAAGGAATGTAATATTATGAAGTTATTGAACAGATTCTAGAACTCCATTGATTTAGAAAATGTAGGGATGTGTTTCCCACCAAAAGAGGATCTTGACCTTAGTTGGCTTATGTTCGATCTATTTTCCTTGACATTCAAAATTAATCAGGGAACCATATCCACAATTTTAGGGAATTGGAGGGAAATAATCCCCCTTTTTGGCTTGAGGAGTCCTGACCCAGGTTTGGAGGTTAAGGTTTTCCAACAAACCCCTATACTACTGGCCATTTCGGTAGTGACCTGCTTGCGCAGGCCAAAGTCTCACCCGAAGTAGTATGGGAGGGTGCTAGAACCACGTTTCTGCACCCTGAGAGAGGGCAGGTAAGTCAAGAAAAGCTACGTTTGACTTCACAGATATTAGATCGAATATTACAGAACCTAGATCTATCAGTCCCTTCACATCCACATGGGCAATACCATGTATAATCGCAACGAATAATAGATATAGGACAACAAAGCAACTATTGCAGCTATTATTGCATAAAGTCTAATAAAAATATTCAGATCAATTGTCAATGTAGCATAAGTACCTAGCATAGTTACTTGCGGAGCTCAATATAGAATTATGCATACCATAATAGATCTAAATCGTAGTATAAACAAGTAACACAAGTACTTTCACAACTTAAATCAATGACATAGAGCATACATAATCATATATCACATATTCAATAGATTCAGAGATTTCAACAGCCTTATGCATTCATTAATCCTTCAGATCCTTTTACAATAGCCAAAATGCAACCTGCGCACACAGCAGTAGGGTCCGCACAGAGCAGGACTGAGGATCTCCACGCACAAAGCTAGTAGGAGTCCTTTCCCAAAAAACCCAAAACAAATCTACTAGTTCGCAATTCGCACCAATCTTAGTTCAAGTCTATCTTACAACTCAAAAAGGTTCAAATACTTATACTACTTTAGCCTACGCATCAAATGGTTCGCAAAACGTGGTTTGCGGACTCTTGGTCTACCCTTGACCTACTTACAATGCAATAGGGGCTTTGACCCCCCCCAAAACCCATGTGTTAGACTAAATATAATAAAAAATATACAAAAATGGACTAGATTCGCAACTCTTGTAGGAGACCCTGTTCCAATAGTCCCCCAACACAATCTTGTGACTTGTCCCGAGTCACTGTGGTGGTGGGGTCTCCACCTGTGTCTGTATGGCTACTCCGGCCATAGAGTCACTTGATCCGATACATTTTGAGCCGACTACCATTGATGTAGCCAGGGAGCATATATCCGCACAAGGTAGCAAGCCTAACCGCTCTGCCACCTGTGATCTCCTTAACTATGTAGGGACCAAGCCAATGCTGCCAGAACTTCAGAGGATACTTTGCAAACTGGCTATCGTACAAGAGGACTAATTAGCCTTCCGTGAAAGTCTTCTGTCAAATGTGTCGGTCATGCCAGGCTTTATCACGGCCCTTCTGGACTTGCTGATGGAAATTTGCAATAAACAGATCTTCCACCAAAGCCATAAGTTGTGTTAATCTCTCCTCCATGATGTCCAGTTATACCATGTTTGTAAATGTTGCAATAAGAAAACTAGGAACAATATACTCCATGGGCATAATGGCTTCTTTACCATAGACCATCCTAAATGGGGTTTTTCCTGTTAAATTCTTGCAGGTTGTTTGATAGGCCCAGAGGACCCCAGAGATGTGCACGTCCCAGTCGCTGCGATCCACATTGCATACCTTCGTTAGTGCTTGATCCAATATTTTATTAAAAGCTTCAACCACATCATTAGCCTAGGGTGATATGGCGTGCTCTTCAAATGATGGATCTGGAATTCCTCTATCAAATCTCAGATTGTTTCATTAAAAAAGTGCGTACCTCTGTCACTTATGAGAATCTTCGAATAGCCAAATCTGGTCAGGATTTGTTCAAAGATGAAATGCGCAGTGATATCCGTAGTACAATCATCTATTGTTTGCACTTTCGCCCACCTAGTTACATAATCAGTGGCCATAATAATGTAGCATGCACCCATCTTTTTTCTTGGCAAGTTGGTAGGCCCGATGAAGTCGATAGCCCACTTATCAAACGCTTGTAGGGCCATTTGTGGTTGAAGGAGAATTCCATCTCTATGGGATGGCTTCCTTGCTCGTTGGCACGTATTGTAGGCTTTACAATAGTTGTGGGTGTCAGTATGTAGGGTTGGCCACCATAACCCAACCCTCAAGATCTTCCGCGTCATTGCTTTCCCTGCGTAGTGACCTCCTGCTACTCCGTCATGAGCATTGGTCAAGATAGCCTGCCTTTCGTGCTCCAAAACATATCACCGCAATACTTCATCTGCCCCCATCTTATATAAATGTCCTATAATGATGTTAAAGTCTACTGCTTGGGTGACTATCTCTTTTTTCTGCTGTATAGAGTACTCTGGAGGTGCCTTCCCAATAGTCAAGAATTGAATGATATCAGGGAAGTGTGCATCTACTACCTTAATAGAAAATGTTTGTGCATCAAGCAATCTAGCTTCCTGGTTGATTAGCTCCTTTCCACTCTCTATTCGGGACAAGTCGTCCGGCCAAACATTCAACTTTCTTGGCTTAACTATGATTTCAAAGTCATACTCCTGAAATAACAGTATCCATCAGCATATTCTCCCCCCCAACACATGCTTATTGACCAGGTACTTTAAAGCTAAATGATCTGTGAACATTTTGAAGTGTCCTCCTAACAAGTAATGTCGATATTTCTGTAAGGCATAAACCATGGCCAATCCCTCCTGCTTTGTGGTGGAGTAGTTGTGTTCCACTCTAGAGAGCTTCCTACTTGAAAATGAAATCGGATGGTCAATATCTCCCTCCCCTGGCTGCGTAATGACAGCCCCGAGAGCAATTCCCGACGCATCAAGGTGAACATGAAATACGTTCTCCCAATCTGGAAATATGATAATAGGTGTCGAGACCATATTTTCCTCTAGTAGCTCGAAGTTCTTTTGACATTCGTCATTCCAGAAGAAGGAAACATCCTTCTTGAGCAATTTTTCCATAGGGGTAGTAATCAGCACATAGCCTTGAATGAATTTCCTATAGTAGCCCACGTGTCCAAGGATCGAGCGCAGCTGTTTCTTCGTGGTTGGTACTAGCAAATTTATGATAACTTCGATTTTAGAGGGATCTACCATTAGTCCTTGCCGACAAACTATGTGGCCGAGCAAGATCTCGAAGGGTACGCAGAAGATACACTTGTTGATATTTATGGAAATCTGGTGTTTTCGACAGGCATGCAACATCATGCACAGGTTTGAGATGTGTGCCTTGACCAAGCCAAAGACAATCCAGTCATCGAAATACACCTCGAGGAGCTTGTGAATGAATTATTTTAACACTGCGACAACGACCGGTGAGAAGATAGCAGGGGAATTTTTGAGTCCAAATGACATGACAGTATACTGAAAAGATCCCCACTCAGTGGCGAACATGGTTTTGTTGTAGTCCTCAGGTGCGATTCTTATCTGATGGTATCCTGAGAACCCGTCTGTGAAAGAGTATGCTTCCTGTCCTCCCATGCTATCTAAGATTTCATCTGAGAATGATGTTTGGAATGGATCATGAAAGCAGGCATCGTTTAACTTGCGTAGGTCCACACAGATCTGAATCTCTCCCTTAGTTTTCTTCTCTTGAACCACCATTGCACTGACCTAGTCTGACTGTTGAACAGGTTCGATGATACCTGCAACAAACATTTTATCGAGATCATCCTTGACCTTCTACTTACTCTTGGGATTCAACCTATAAGGTCGCTACTTTATGGGCCACACATCAGGTTTGAGAGTGATATGCATGACCCCTAAGTCCCCCGTGATCCCCTTTAGCTCAGAAAAATTTTTATGGAAGAAGTCCTGATATTCTGTAAGTAATTTGGCCACTTTACCTACTGTATTCTCATCCCAGTAGCCCCCAATCTTAGCCAAATTAGGGTGCTATTTTGTCCCAATGTTGACTTCACACAGCTTGAGAGGCTTAGTGACATCCACTTCCTTTAGTGGAGGTCCTTCAATGACGCGCTCCCTTCTGACTCTGGGATAGAGACAGAACGTAGATCATCTTCATCTTCCTCTCTTGCAAAGCTGCAGTAGTTGACAATATCCTCCATCTGTGTTTCCCATGTCGGCGTCTCGAATACTGCATAAGATCTTGTCTTGCCAAAAACGAATGTATCTATGTCCTTCAGAGCTTTGTCAAGCGCCTCGAAACCCCCTATCAATCTGGATGTTCCTATAAATTCATTCTTCAAAGTTTCCTAGTTGTGGGTGCACTGGTGTAGCTCTGCATCTAGGTACCAGGCATTGGGGATTGGACCCAACGTGTGAGTGAACCAGTGATCCCGTCTCTTGTACTTCGGTCGCCCTAGGCCTCCATCCATGAAACCACATGTTCACGCAGATCCCCTAGACCAAGGAACAAATTTACCCATACCTCCGTCGGAGTCTCAAATCGTAGGAGCATCATGTCCTGACAATCCTCCTACTCTGGGAATGCTTCCTTATGCGTCTCCCACCATCGTGCAGGGGTTACATGCATCACTAGGTTAAGGGCCCATAACCTCCGTTCCCTGGGAACCTCAGCTTCAAATTCCCACAAAAAGCCCCTAACATTACTAGAACGATCTAAATAAGGTAGATTTCTTACCTCTGAGGAGACGCAGTGGAAGTCATTCGTGATCCGAAGACTTCATAGTGCAGAGACATCATGTAATCGGTTTTTCCAATTCTCTATCTCCCCATCATAGTCGGAGAAGTATTCACTGTCCTTTTCCCGGAAGATTACCCCCTCTTCCATGGGGTTGATCTAATCCTCATCTCATGCAGTCAACTTGTAGATATGATCCACATCCTCTTCGTCAGCCATTGGTTCTATGTATCATTCACCTTCCATCAGATCTAATGGTAATATTACCTTTTTACAGTTATTCTCGAATAACATGCTTCACTTCTTTAGGTTAATGATGCCTCCCATATCGATGGCCCAATTCAAGCCAAGGAGAATAGGGTGGGGGTCCGCATCTTCAACAATCTGAATTACTTCAAAGTCAACCCTAACCTTAACCCCTGCAATATCCACCAAAATCTTTGATAGTCTTCCCAATGGAATTATCTTATGTTGATTGGCCATACACAACTGGATAGTAGACCATTCCAACTTAGGCTCCCCCATTCGTTGCCAAGTCTGTTTAGGTAATACATTCGCATTTGACCCTAGGTATAAAATAACCTGATCCATCTCATAATCACTGATCTGCATAGTCAACCGCATCTCCCTACCAATGCATTTCTTATACCTATAGAGTTTGTGTACATCCTTGACTTCCAGAGGGAGGATAGGTCATGTTGTGCAGCTATCTATTAATCCCTAAAGATTTTCCGCAGCCTTTCGGTTGTGCAGCAGCTTCATACATGCTTGTAAAAAGGGTTTGACCTCCTCATCTTCCTTGAGGTCCTCAAGCTACTACGAAGCAGATGCCTCTACCTCAGTAAATTCTTTGCAAGCTGCGACAAATGTTTCTTTCTCCTTTTTTAGATCCAAATCTTCCTTTTTGCTAACTACTGGTTAGATCAGAGGCTCGATTGTTGTTTTATCCCCAGGCCCTCTAGTGGCCATCCAACTGCATGTTACGATATTAACTCTTGGATCTTTGTCTCGTAGCTTGGACTTAACACTGCACATTCTGCGTAGGTGTCGGTTGCTTTTCCTGCATCTTCGCTATCAATACTGGACAGTCTTCAATCACATGGTCAAGCTGCCTACAATATAGGTAGGATTGTCTTGTAGGGTTTAGACAGTCCCTGGAAAAGTGCCTTGCCTCTCCACAGTTATAACAGATGAGTTGCCCTTGTCCCCGACCTGCGCTCCCACCTCTTCCACCACCCCTGCCTCTTTCTGTGGAGCCCCCTGCACTTGAGGGGGATCTTGGTGAGGATGGATCCAACTGCACCCTATAGAGATTCCCTTGATCGATCATCAAATCATACGTCCAGAAATTATGTTCATCATGTCCTACCGACCTATAGAACCTGCACCATTGCTATTTTACTTCTGGGACATACGCAGGAATGCGAGGACAGTGGTTTGTGTCATGCAGCCCTGCAACGCAGCGATCATCACACCATAGTGTCGGCCCACTTGTTCCTGCAACTTCCCTAGGGCGAAATGGTATAAGTACCTTGGCATGCATGTAGTCTATTAACAGAGGGATGTTATCCTTAGTGTGACCGTTCGTCCTACATCGTATGCACCACCTTTCAGGGCTAGCCTCTGCACCTTGCTCCTTTCACAGGTTCTGGATCTCCATGTGTATCTCTTCCAATTGTCCTTGTATCTGCTGGACTCCTAGCTGGGTATCATCTCTGGGCACAGCTTCTAACTTCATAACGACCTCCAGGGATTTTTCTGGTGATTCGAAAGTTTAGTGACCCATAGGTACGCATAGTTGAGGTAGAAACATAGCGATGAACCATTCTGTGTGCTTTCTGTCAACGTATTGAAATCCTCCTTTCCTGATTACCGTCTTCAGCCATTGATTGTCCTCCCACACAAACTTAGAAGGCCCTTGCTTGAAATCCTTTTGATCGACCACTATTTGAGAATAGGACTTAGGCTTCTTAAATTGTTGTTTCAAGGCGTTCTTGATCTCTTCAATGGTTGAGTTTGCATGTTGTCCGATGTATCCCATGTACCAATCCAAAGCTCTTCCTTCAAAGACAAGGGACAGTTGTGCCCTCTTCACCGCATCACTAGCTACGTGTTGTGTAGTCCATACCGATTCTACGACAAACCAGAACTGATCCATGTATTCATCTCCGACACCCTTAAAGGTAGGCAACTTCATGTGCAAAACCATGTCGTCTTCTAGTGGTGGGGGTGTAGGTGATCTCTTACCCCTACGCTGGTTCGAGAGTGGTGTGGCTGGAGGACTCTTCGCAGATGCTTCTCTTACCAGGTTGTAGAGAGATCTACCTCCTTCTAGGTCAGTTTGATAGTATTTTCCACTTTGCGTTGTACTCCCATCTAGATCAGAGGTCATTCATTCGGTGTGGCTACATAGAATACTTTTTTCGCATAGTAATATCTTAATCAACAATGGTAAAGTCTTCAGAAACTTAACCCTAAATTATTTGAAAAATCTTCGCTTTGCTTCGGAGTAGGAGATGAATTGATCGATGAAAATTTCCATCATGAATCCTCCTGGCACAGTGTTCACCCAGTGGTATATGGTGCGAGTGATGGTGTTATCAGCGTTCTCTAATTGCTGGATCAACTTTGGGGTCCATTGTGTAACCAACTCGTCCTTCCAACTTTTATGAAATTCGACCAACCTTGCAAGCCACTCTTGGAGCTTGATCGCAATGGTTATGAAGAAGATCTCATAGATCTCTGTGAAAATATACTTATTTTTCCACTCTTCGGTGGTCAACCCCTTACTGCGGTTTTCTTTCATTGTGAATTCCTGAACTTTCCATTCGAAACAATCATCAATTTCTTTTCTTTCAGGTTTCTAGTACGGCCTTGGCACTACCCGGTCCCTCTCTCAAAATGCTCCCAGTCCCGATAAAGGAACCATTTGCTATTTTGAGGGGTACTGACCCAGGTTCGGAGGTTAAGGTTTGCCAACAAATCCCTATACTACTGGCCCTTTCAGCAGTGACCTGCTTGCGCAAGCCAAAGTCTCATTTGAATTAGTATGGGAGGGTGCTATAAATAGGTTTCCGCACCCTGGGAGAGGGCAGGTAAGTCAGGCAGAGCTACGTTCGACTTCGCAAATATTAGATCGCATATTACAAAACCTAGATCTATCAGTCCCTTCACATTCGCGTGCGTAATACCATTTATAATTGCAACGAATAACATATATAGCACAAAAAAGCAACTATTGTAGTTATTCTTGCATAAAGTCTATTAAACAGATTCAGATCAATTGTCAACGCAACATAAGTACTTAGCTCAGTTACTTGCGGAACTCAATATATAATTATGCATACCACGATAGATCTAGATCACAGTATAAAAAAGTAAGACAAGTACTTTCACATCTTAAATCAATGACATAGAGCATACATAATTAGATACCATAGATTCAATAGATTCAGTATGTCCCCGCAGCTTCATTTGCTCTGCCCCACTTCTTGGATCCCACACCCTCACTATCTTCTCAGCTCGTCTAGATACAAGTAAGGTATCAACATCGTTCATAACCAATACATAAACTAATTCTTTATGACCTTTGGTCGCAATTGGAGTGTATCCTTATAGTTGTGAAATATGTAAAGAAGCATTGTTGGTGGAATTAGCATAACGAACAATTGTACCAGACAGAACAGATTTCCCAGAACTCAAAACTCCGTTGGAAGTATCATCATCCATTGCTTCACTAATCCATGAAACTTGAGCCATTGTTGCTTCAATATCCCATATGAACACTTCATGACCAAGACCTCCTAAAGCAAAAATATTGCTATTTTTTTTATGCCGTTGCCAGGCATGTAACATAATCATAATGTTGACGAAGAGTTCTGGAGCATACACCATCAGATAAAGGATGCCAGGTCTTAAGAGTAGTGTCTAAAGAACAAGAAACAAATGCCTTTCCTCCGAGGACCACATCATTTACCGAGTCAACATGAGATTCAAATGTTGCACTGCAGACAACAGAATGATCAGTCAACTCCCATAGTTTTAGTGTTGTATCTTGACTACCACTGAACAATTATGACAAACATCTGGATCACATTCACGTCCAGCAACAAAGCATGGGAAGTTTCGACTTAGATATTAACTCTTCACACAGTGCTCAGAAACGATTCTTGTAGATTGGAGAACTGAAGCCTTAGTTTTTGTTCTTATATGTCATGTTCCCAAGCTTCAATAGATCACTTAGGGAAATTACTATCCCTGATATCTGAATAGTAAAACCACGAGCCTTATAGGGACCATTAAAGTTGATATGGTTGACAAAGTATGCCTTTCCTTATGGAATGAGAAAAACAAAAGGTGACGTTGTAGTGCAAACTGATCTCCAAGCTGCCAAGAAGGCCTTGCTTTGGGCATAAACAGAACCCCCCTTCCAAGATTTAATACATAGTCTAGTGATTGTATCAATTAGATAAATATCACTATATACCATGTTTGAAATGGTTGTATATGCGTTATATCGGCCCAGGGCTCCAATGCTTATTCCATGTAATCGATAAACTATAACGTTCAAAAGAATGTCTAAGCTTCCTCGTGGACATGGCCCGCCTTTCGGATTGGTTTCCAAATTTTGCGGAGTTCGACATCGAGTCATATCGTTAATAACGCCACTAATTCTTAGTTTCTGTTGATAAAATCGTGGAGTTTTGATAACCTATGTGAACCACAATTGGCGTCTGGATTTAGTGCTTTCATAGGGTTCACTTTGCTTTAAATAATATTCACTACCAGAAATGGGATAAGTCAGGTTGTAATGGTCCAGAATTAGTCGAATAACTTGCGTTTCCATCTACCAGATTTAAGGCTATTCGGATAATGCTCCAGAAGGACGGAGCGGTCGAGGGCATTGCCATTGCCAAGAGATAGAGGCTCTCCATGTCAGAACACAAAGCTCCACCGTCACGGCTGAGATCTCTGTCGTGGCCCTGTTGCAGAGAGAGACCCAATTTGGCATCAGGACTGAGAGAAAAAGCCCTGACAATTGCTTCTGAAACTCTGTATGATTCGCTATCAACTCATGATGATATTCCTCTACAGATGCTTTTGGATATCCACATCTCACCTCATTATGGAATTGAAAGCAGTCTCGTGAATACCACGTGCTTCCATGCTAATGAGAGAAGGTTGAAACAACACTTCTGCGCATCGGAATCTGTCGACCCCTTCTTCGAAATGAAGCATGCAGCTTCACCAAATTACCATAGCCAGATCAATGCACAGGTCAACTCGGCCCATGAAATTTCACTCTCTAGCTCGATCTATGATCATCTCTCGTAATAAAAAACCACACAACTTCTTGCAAAAATTCCCGACGAATCTAAAAGCTCTGCACTATGCAGAACCAACATGCACTCCACTCGGCCTACTCTCTTCACAAACCATTCTCTTAGGCTTGCCCTCCAATCGCACCACCATCAATCAACAATCAATGATTCAACAATAAAAAATAATAATTCCAAGAATTACATCTGTTGAGGATCGAATTTGAAAAGGACTTTTCATCATTACATCTCATATTGTTCCTTTGATACATTTATAATATCATAGTTTTAACAGTCTTTTCATACATAAAAAAATCTGAGAAGATATTTTTTTTTAATTAAGGATAAACGATATTCATTGCTTACACAACCAGGTGAATGGATTTGTTTCATCACAAATACTGTTTTCTTGTGCTTTTTTTGCAGGTTCCATTCGCAACTTCGTAGGATATATTTGCGAGAACTGTTTATTTTTCTTTTGTCGAAGTTCTGGATGTAGATCCCAATAATTCTCCTTCAAGTGCCCATTTCTTCACCAATGAACACAAAAATCCACACGTCGATTCCTTGGCAGAAATGATTTCAAACCTTGATCAGGAGAACAAGATGTAGATCTTCTCTTGAAGTGCTCATTTCTTCGTGGCGACTACTTTCCATCACCATTACCACCATGATTCGACTTTCTTGCCTCTACATATTTGGAACTCACTCCAATTTCTGTATAGCCCAATCCTGCCCTGTGAGGTTGTCTCTTCACCTCAATAGGATTAATGATACCTTGACCATTAACCCCAAGTCCTCTTCTAACGTATCCCATCTTGGTTAACAATTTCATACTAATCCCCTTGGTATGATTTTCAAAATCTGAAAATGATGTATCATTAAAATCATCATCAGAAGGTATATAAAATGAAATGCTTCATACCTCCTCGGACACTTGATTATCTTTATAATTCTTTTTTTATGAAGAAGTAGAATATGATGCTCCATGAGAACTATGTTTCTCACATGGCTGATAGAAAGAATCCTTCAATCGCTGTTTCAAAACATCTCTATCTTTTGTGGCCTCAAGAAATATTTTCAACTTGAGATTCTCCTCTCGAAGTGCTGAATTACTCTCTTCCAATTCATTTATCTGCTTATGTAACTGAAAATCCTTGTACATTTCTTCTACCATTTCTTGCATGGTTAAGAAATTTTTCCAATTTTGTTGAAGAAAGGAATCAAGAGATGACATTTTCAATCAAAATGATTTACCTTCTCCTTCTTTTTCTTACCTGAGTTGAAACTGGAAGACATACCCACTAAGCTAGATAATTAACTTAGCTCTGATACCAAACTTGATCTGAAATTGAACTTTTAGTTCTAACTTTGATTAAACTTTAAAACATGTACACAAAAACTTGATTAACAAAATCATTTAATTGAATTCTTTAATAAAATATGTTTAATAACATAAGAAAACATTCACAAGAAAGAGAACAACAAAATTGATAATGGAGTTCACCCCCTCCACTGGGCTACCTCTCTGGTTTCATCTCCAACAGGATGAATCAATCTATTGTCTTTATGAATAGAGATAAATATGCATCGATTTTTACATCAAGGTGGCCAGCCGAGAACTCTCAACTATACATGCATACTCTGAAAGACTCATGACCTATCCAAGCTCTGAGCTATCCGAGCTCTACTAGAAAATGAATTTTTAAGCACTCCAAATATCTCCTTAATCTCTTTCTCCTTACCTTTCGTATACATAGAATTGCATTATATACAGCTCTTAAGATCCCAAACCTAAAGAGGAAATATCTCCTTATCTATGATTTTAAGGAGAAAAAAATTCTCATATCCCTTCAAATTTTCTCATGAGACTTCTACGGAGGAAATATCTCAATCTCTACTTTCAATGGCCTTATCCCCAAAACCTTAGGGATGAGAATAATATATCAACTTCAATATGAAATTAGAAATTGAATTTTTGAATTGTTGAGGAAAAATCCTCTCAACCTTTTTAATTTATATTTTACTAATAAATGAGCACATTTAATTAAAAATAAATACATCCTCAACCTAGGATTTACATGAGTATATCTTCTTCATAGTGCTGCTTGGGTTGTCTTGATCCTCCTGGATCACATTTACTGTAGCTTCATTTTCTAGTCATTTCCATTTAAAAAAAGATCTTCATTACATAGTTGGACCCAGATTTATCTTTCCATTTTCTACATGGTTTCTTTATTTCAAGACTAAAAAAAATATCTATGTTCATGAATGCATAATTTATATCTTAGTTTTCATCCATTTGCTTCTCTGTAATTTTATTTCTAAATACTTGATATTAGCTAGTTTGCAATTAGTTAATGACTTTGGTGAAGTTAGAATTAGTATATATATATTATCTTGTTAGAATACAGTTTTTACGTGTCTTTAATAAAAATATTTGAATGCTCTACGTGCCTCAGAGATCCCTTCTCTCACTCTTCTTCCAACATTTTACAGTATCCCAACATACACAATTTCAGTACAAGAAGACGAGAATTGGTATTTTATTCTACACAATAAGCTATTTCAATCCTTGGAGGAATGAAGTAGGATATTTCATCCCTTATTGAAGTATACCAACCACTGGAACTCCTATTTCCATCCTTTTATATCCTCAAATACATCTCGCCCTTATCTTGTAGAACTTACAGGCTATCCTGTAGAATTATGAAAAGACCCTCCAAATGCATTCTGAATTTCCCCAAAACACTCATGACCACACCTAGGAACTCCATAATGATCCTAAGACCATAAAAATGAATAAAATTGATTCATATACCTATAAAAAACTTTGAATTTGTTTATAAAGTAGATAGACAATCATTCCCAGCAATCCTTTAGAAAAACAATAGTGATTTCCTGATAATTTTTAGCACATTTTAACAAGGCTATTTAGAGTTGATTACACTTTAATATAACCCTAAAATAATTATACTTAATAAAACAATTTACTCCATCTCATTTGCACTTGAACAAACTAGGAATTTGGTAGGTTAACTAGCTCACTAGTTCTAGAATCTCTCATTTTTAGAGTAGTAATTCTCTACTATTTTTATCACATGTTAGTAATGGTATTTTTGGATGATTACACTTGTATTAGAGTTATAAAAAATCCTAATTAATAAAAATAACTACCCTGTATAATTTTCATTTGACTTTCTTGGGAATTTGACAAGTTAACTCGAGAGACAACATTATTGTAGAAATCTTGTAGCAATTTGTTTTCAAGGTCTTTCTTTTGAAAATTCACTCAAAATTCATGGTATAAGTATCATTAGTCTACGAATTCTATGAGACCACTTTGTTTGAGATGAGGCTTGGTTACGTCGTCCATTAGATCTTACATTGATTTCTTCTTGAATGTTGATACTTATAATTAGTATAGATTTACTTTTCAACAAAAGTAGAATAGATTTGTGTATTTTTATGTACCTTTTCTCAACTTAGAATTGGAGGATTACCTATATATTTTTTCATTTTAAGTTGCTTCATTTCCTTCTTTCATTTGCATCAAAGGAAGTAAAAACATGGAGAGTAACGTATATGTTGCAGATACATTTTATGCATGTAGAATCACATGCTACTAAATATGGCCCATCATTACCAAGGTTGAAGGAAGTTTACCAGGAGGACAATGGAGAAAGTTAATCACCAAAGTAGCTCTTTTATGTAGCTCCAAGAATATCATGGCATCTAGGTCAATCGGGTATGATGGAAGATCCTAATTTATAATTTCAATGTCACACACAATAGTGTCAAAGTTATGGGAGCACACCATTTCCTTAGCGACCTTGGAAATCTCAACCTCAAAACAAATAATGGTAACAAGGTTGGCAAGGACCTTATTGGATAAATCTAAATTCTCCTCAATAGTCTCCTCAATATCCTCCATACCTAACTCCATGATATCCATACCATCCACCCCAACCACAACCTCAACCACATCCATCTCAAAGATCCACTTCCACTCAAATACTTGTACAACTATTTCCGAACCCAAAAAATAAATTAACTCAACCCACTTACGATGTTGATGTACATCACTTCCAAACAATTCCTCTTCATATAAATGGAATTCATTTTAGATTAGGAAGATTATTGATAAAAAAATATTCTAGTGATGTCGTTGAAGAACATCATCCATAAGAAGAAGATATGGAAGAATGATGTACTACATTTGATGGCGAGCATCCATTACAGCCCAAGACTGAATAATTTATTCTATGTTTATCATTATATCATTTATGTGTTCAAGTGAATAATAAAAAAATAGTAGAAGAATTGAATCTTATGGAATAGGAAGGCATACAAAATGATCCATATCAACAAGTGAAGTAAGGGAATCAAAACTATATTGAACTTTGGTTCCTAAAAATTACTAAGTAGGATCACTACTCTCTTCAACAATGTTTGACATCATAAATGTCAAAGAAATTGGTCTCTCATATTCAAGTACATGTAAAAGTATATATTTTGAGCCTACACATGATTTTATATGGCATCTTGTTATCGACATGGATCCATCACATGTATTCTTATACTTCAAACAGATTCTTTTTTTTCAAGTAGAGTACGATAAAGGAATGAAATTAAAATAAAGGGAAAAATTACTCTCAAGTGAAAACCTCCTTTGAGGTGCCCGATTCGGGTCACTGATGGAAAACATCCATAATAAGGTAAACAAGTTGAAAAAAGAGAAAAATAATAAAATACATGATATCATAGGTGAAAACCTCTTTTGGGGCACCTAGGAAGACATACTGGTTGAAAACCTCATTGAGACATTTATTAGTCCTAGGAAAAAATAAAAAGAATGAAAAAATGAAAAGAAAAAAAATATATTCTTTTCCCAAGATATCTCTCTTTGATGAATGTAGGTTCTCTCCAACCCTTGCAAGAAAAAAAGAACAAGTTAACACCATAAGAAGAAGTTGATAAAAAATATATTCAAAGGAAGTCAATCAATCGCCCTCCAATCCTTTTCCTAGATGCTCCAACGGGACCAAGGAAATGTCAATCCATCACCCTCAGCCATTTCCACCATTCACACATCATTCCCATCCATTTTCCTCATTTTCCTATAGTTTCTACAAGAAAGTTATGTTTTGCTACAATATTACCAAAATACACCCAACATAATTTTTTTTTACCATATGTAAAAAACCATGCATCATTTTATCGATTTATTTTATGGGGTGCTACATAAGGATGGTGGTAAAATAGTCAAGAAATTTCAACAAATTCAATGCGTCCTTTTTGAGGAATTGACCACCATCACTTCCAACCATTTTCTATATTTCTCAATATTCATGCATCCATTGGTCAATATTTTTTATGATGAGATGAATAAGGATGATGAAAACATGCTAATTTTTTTTTAGGTGAAAACAATCTACATGTTTAGAGATACGAGTTAAACAATCATACTATAGGATTATTCTTGAAACGTTCCAGGATTTCTCCAAAATTGCTACAGCATTGTGATCGAGATACAAAGGGGTCATACCTTATGTTTTCTTTATGGGAATGAAAAAAAACTACCAAACCTCCATAATCCATCCTCCATACCATTTAATCCCTTATCTATCCAAAAATCGATCTTTATCCATGAAAAGAACCCATTTTTTGCCCTTCTTCCACAATTTTCACCACCACCAGAGTTTCTAGTCCTTATCCATGAGTTCAAAATTAATTATCAGAGCTTCTAAATGGATTTCATCAATGTTTTTGTGATATTTGAGGGGTCTATGTGACTTCTACAGGAAAGAATCCAATCCTGTAGCAGTTTTCACAAATCCTACATAACCACAGTTCGAGAACCAGATACAAAAGGAAACCAATAAGAAGGTGTTGGAGGGTGACTACTTTGTTATGGAGCAGCTACATGACCCTCTATCATCTACTCTAAGATTATTGATCACCCAAAAAGCAACAAAATATGATCCAAAGAGCACCTGTATGAAGGAAGGACCTACATCATCGAGCATCAGTCAATAATATAACATAAAAATACATATATTTCTCAATAAATTATATAAGACATGCAAAAAAACCTTAACTTTGTTAAAAAATGATGTGAAAACACCAAATGATCAACAATATCACTCACATTAGGAGCATCTCAATAACAAAGCAACAACAAAAACAACAACAACAAAACTAGAATACGTTCAGAAATAAGACTATCACCATTAGCACCTCAAATATATTATGGCATGTAACTTTAGGATCATCAAATGCATCTTTCACATCTATAGAAACATCTTGTACAAAAAAAACACTCATGGTAAGGCACATGTATGTAACTTTATAACCTCATTCCTTCCACCTATTGTAGCTTGAGAAAACATTAAAATTGTGAGAATGAAAAGTATTTCACAGCCAAACTTAATAGCAGGAAGCCTTCATCCTATCTAGTAAGTCACTTAACTTTTCTCCAAAGGAGAACCACATGTGTGGGAGATAAATGAGACATAAGTGAAAAAATACTTAAGAAAGTGGGATATTATCATGGAGTCCAAAAAATAGTTAGGGGCTAGCTCAGTTAACTCAAGGAACTATAATCTTATTTTGCATGTAATATTGTAAAGGAATACATGCATATATATATATATATATATATATATATATATATATATATATAGGTGGGACAAACTCACTTAACTCGAAGTTTTACATGTAATGTTGTTTAAAAAAAAAATGGATAGAGAAGAATATTTAAAAATAAATATTAAAAAAATTAAAAAAATAAAATAAAATGGTGGACCCACCACATCCTGGCATGCAAACTAGTTACTACATGATACTAACAGACTACTTCAAAATGTTACGACATTGCTACATGATGCCTTATATTGCTACATGATTTCATTCAAGGGTTCTAAAAGAGGACTCAAGGTGGGAGAAAGCAATTTAGAAAGCTGTAAAAGAGTTTAATGGGCCTTACCAAGCTCACATAAACTAAGGAAGAAATGAAATAAAAGATAGAGGGACATGCAAAGAGAAACAAACACATGAATAGATGAAATAGAGTTGGTTGAGCTTCATTTAGCATGATCAAAGGTTCAAATTTCCATTAACAAATATAGATTCTCAAGAGCCTTGAAAAAAGATTGAAACACCAAGAAGGTCATCTAACAAGAGAAAAAAGGAAGTAGAAGAACCCATGATACACAAGGAAACATAAATAATTAAAGAACATGTAGGCTTCCATCCAATAGGGGCAGATACATCCCCATCAGTGTGGGGTGTTATAAAAGTTATTAGTAGCATACATGAGAAACAACATAGCAAGGAAGATTAGTAGGTTGCTTAGAGGATGGGGAACAATTTCAGTACGGGTGTATGATGGGCCTCTAAATTAGACACAAAATAAGGCATGTGTAACATTTATTAAGCACACAAAGGATATATTAAATCTCTCCTTCTACATTTAATAATTTTTTTTTACATTTAATATCTTCTCGAGAAATTTTTTATATTTTTTATGATGATATGCATAAGGATGACGGAAACATGCTAAACAAGTTTTAGGTGAACACAATCTACATTTTTAGAGATATGAGTTAAACAATTATACTATAGGATTATTCTAGAAACACTACAGGATTTCTCCAAAATTGCTACAACATTGTGATCGATTTAGAGAGGGGCCATGTCTTATGTTTTCTTGATGGGAATGAAAAAAAAAACTACCAAATGTCCATAATCCATCCTTACAATCGTTTAATCACTTATATATCCAAAAATCTATCTTTATCCATGAAAAGAACCCATTTTTTTCCTTTCTTCCACAATTTTCACCACCACGAAAGTTTCTGGTCCTTATCCATGAGCTCACCATGAATTATCAGAGCTTTTAAATGGATTTAATTAACAATTTTTTGATATTTGAGGGGTATGTGTGAATTCTACAGGAAATAGTCCAATCCTGTAGCACCCTATACAAATCCTACATAACCACAGTTGGAGAACCAGATTGAAAGGGAAACAAACATGAAGGTACTATAGGTTGACTACTTTGTTATGGAGCAGCTACATAGCCCTATATTAGCTACTATAAGATTCTTGATCACCAAAAAAACAAAAAAATACGATCCAAAGAGCACCTATATGAAGGAAGGACCTACATCATTGAGCATCAGTCAATAATATAACATTAAAAGTACATATATTTCTCAATAAATTGCAGAAGACATGCAACACAACCTTATCTTTATTCAAAAATGACATGCAAACACCAAATGATAAAAAATAGCACTCACATCAAGAGCATCTCAACAATAGCAACAAAAACAGTAGAAGACCTTCATAAACAAGGATATCGCCATTAGTACCTCTAGCAGATTATGGTATGCTTCTCCACGATCATCAAATTCATGTTTCACATTTGCAAAAACATATTTCACAAAAAAAATAACACTCATGGTAAGTGACAGGTATGTAACTTTATAACCTCATTCTTTGAACCTATTCTAGCTTGAGAAAACATTAAAAGTGTGAGAATGAAAGGTATTTCATAGCCGAATGTAATAGCAGGAAGCCTTAGTCCTATCTACTAAGCCACATAACTTTTCTCCAAAGGAAACACACACGTGTGGGATATAAATGAGACATAAGTCAAAAAATACTTAAGAAAGTGGGATGTCATCAAGGAGTTCAAAAATTAGTTAGGGGCTAGCTCGGTTAACTCAGGGAACCCCAAGATTATTTTGCATGTAATATTGTAAACGAATATATATATATATATATATATATATATATATATATATAGAGAGAGAGAGAGAGAGGTGGGACCAACTCACTTAACTCAAAGTTTTGCATGGAATGTTGTTTTAAAAAAAAATGGAGAGAGAAGACTATTTAAAATAAATATTAAAAAAAGAAAATAATAAAATAAAATGGTGCACCCACCACATCTTGGCATGCAAACTCTCTGCTACATGATACTAACATGTTACTTCACGATGTTACAACACTCCTATACGATGCCTTATATTGCTACATGATTGCATTCAAGGGTTCTAAAAGCGGACTCAAGATGGGAGAAAGCAATAGAAAGTTGTAAAATAGTTTAATGGGCCTTACCAAGCCCACATAAACTAAGGAAGAAATGAAATAAAAATAGAGGTACATGAAAAGAAAAACGAAGACAAGAATAGATAAAATAGAGTTGGTTGATATTCATTTATCATGATCAAAGGTTAAAATTTTCATCAACAAATATAGAGTGTGAGGAGCCTTGAAAAAAGATTGAAACACCAAGAAGGTCATCTAAGAAGAGAATGAAGGAAGTAGAAGACTCCATGATACACAAGGAAACATAAATAATTGAAGAACATGTAGGCTTCCATCGAGCAGGAGTAGATACATCCACATTAGTGTCGGGTGTTAAAAAAATTATTTAGATGCATACATGAGAAAAAACATAGGAAGGAAGATGAGTAGGTGGCTTAGAGGATGAGAAACAATTTCAGTAGGGGGGTATGATGCGCCTATAAATTAGACACAAATTAAGGCCCATATACCCTTTCTTAAGCACACAAAGGATATTAAATCTCTCCTTCTACACTTAATAATGTTTTTTTTAGATTTAATATCTTCTCGAAAAATTTATAGATAATTGCATGTTATGTGCCTAATATTGTTTTTTTGGCAGAATATTGAGAGAATATTGAGTAGATTTTGAATGAAAGAATCTAGGGCCTTGTTCCATGCCAATAAATGAATGTAATATTATAAATTTATTGATAAAATTATGGAGCTCCACTGACTGAGAAAACTTTTGAATGTGTTTCCCACGAATAGAGGATATTGAGCTTAGCAGTTACATAGGATACATCCTCGTTGGAATTTGAAATTAATCAGGGAAACAGATCCAAA
This sequence comes from Pinus albicaulis, assembly GCA_034641835.2. NCBI lineage: Eukaryota > Viridiplantae > Streptophyta > Pinopsida > Pinales > Pinaceae > Pinus > Pinus albicaulis. The sequence continues at coordinate 519,585,933 of CM076580.1, read as the reverse complement.
ATTCAGGTAATTGGAGAGGAACACTCCCCCTCTTCAAGGAGGATTCCCATTAAGTATTTTTGTATAAATAAGAAGGCCTAGTAACCCACATCAAACTCGAATTAGAGATTAGAGTTTTTGAGCTAGGAGTAAGTCATTTGTATTGATAATTTTTATTGTTGATGTATGAACACTATTTCTAGTTAATGAAATCCATATTATTTTCAGTTTTAGTTGTCTTCATAGGGGACTGAGTTCCCTAGGGTTAGGACCCAACCCTGGGTACTGAATTCACTTTGTGTTTTGTTCTTCTCTTTATGCGTTTAGTGTAGTTTCGTTTTCTGCTTATTTCCATTAAAAAATAGTATCGATTACAAATTTGGATATAGATTTATCTTGTCATTATCGACATGGTTTATTTGGTTCAAGACTAAAAAAAAAACTATTTTCATGCATGTGCATCATTTATAGCCTAGTTTTCATCCATTTTCTTCTTTGAACTTTTATTTCTAAATCGTGCATATTAGCTAGTTTGTAATTGGTTAATGACTTTGTTGAAGTTACCATTAGTATATATTTTCTCTTGGTACACTAGGATTTTTATGTGTATTTAGTAAATATCTTTGAATTCTTGAGGTTCTCCAGAGACCCCTTCTCTCACTTATATTTGAACATTCTACATTCTCCCAACATACACAATTTTACTACAAGAAGAGGAGAATTTGTATTTTTTGCTGCAAAATAGGCTATTTGATTCCTACGAGGATTGAAGTAGGCTTTTTCATCCCTTTTTGACCTGTCCCAACCACCAAACTCTTATTTCCACACTTTTTATGCTCAAATAGCTCTTGGCCCCATCCTTTAACACTTACAGGCTATCTTGTAGTGCTAGGAAAAAAACCTCCAAATCCATTTCTATTTTCCCCAGAAAACTCCTAATGACCCCTAAGCACTCCATAATAAACGAAGGACCATAAAAATGAACAAAATGGATTCATATACCTTGTAGGAATTTTTATTTGGTTAATAAAGTAGTTAGACATTCATTCCCATCAATGTTGTAGCAAAACATTATTAATTTTCAGTTTATTCCAATTGGATTAATTTCGAGAAAAAATCTACTTAATAACAAAATTTACCCCATATCATGTTCACTTGATGAGATTAGGCATTTGGTAGGTTAATTTTCTCTAATTTCTGGTTTTTAGAATAGTAAATTTTTTCTATTTTCTAGCGCATGTTAACAATGGGAATTTTCAGGCAATTCCATTTGGATTTAAGTTCTGGGAAATCCTACTTAATAATAAAATTTAACCCATTTCATTTGAGTTTGATTTTCTTGGGCATTTGTCAAGTTAACTCGAGAGATCAAAATCTTGTTGCATCATATAGAAATTTGTCTCCGAGATCTTCCTTGCCCATGTTCACTCCAAATTCATGGTAGAGGTAGATTTATAGCCTATGAATTCTCTGAGCCCACATTGGTTGAATTGAGGCTTAGTTAGGTCTCCATTTAGCTCTTTCATTGCTTTCTTCTTGAATGTTTATTTCTACAATTAGTCTAGATTTACTTTTCAACAAGAATAGAATAAACTTGTTTATTGTTACTTACATTTTTGAAACATAAAATTGGCGACTTACCTAGATATTTGCTGATTTGAAGTTGTTGCATTTCCTTCTTTCACTTGTATCTGTTGCATATACAATTTCTACCCCTTTTATATTTGTATGAACCCTAGATTGATAATTCAAATCGGTAACCTCAAGAATTGCAACAATCTTGTTGCAGTACTAGGCTCATCAATTTAAAAGGACTTAAAAGATTTTAATATATATTGCAACACGTAGATTATTTTTTTAATAAGGTTGAAAGCAATTCGAGCGTCCTTAATCATTTTCTATACCATAAATTGACGTTTTTCTAAACACTGGGAAAAATGTGGACCCTATCACATTACACCATGACTTAGAGGTCAGATAACACGTTTTACTACAACCTTCATAGACTATTGTCATGCTACTAAAAGCGTAGAACTTACAAATTTGCCAAAATTGCATTGATTTCGAAATAAAAACCCATATCATTTTAGGTTATGAAATAGCGAAAATTAAAATTAAAATAATTTCAAAAAATAAACTCTTCTTTTTACAATGTAAACATTGCCAGATGCATTATAATTCTTTTTGGGGTCAAACACCAAAATAATTCACAGTATCGTGCCAATGATAGAAATAATAAAGTAGAAATTAAGTAGTTACACACCATGTGCTAAACATGAATACAAGTATAACACTTGTAACATGTTATTTGGGTTCGTGAGCTTTTCTTCTCTTTTATCAATAATATAATAAAATGGATCAATAATATAATAAAACCCATTTGTATTTTATATTCGATTAAACTCAAACCCATTTGTATTTTGTCGTCATAGAAAATCGCAAAACTCAATTTTAATTGCAGCTCCTCCAAAATATAGTGAACAAAGTTAGTGAATTACTCTTCCTGCAGAACATTTTAAATAAATAAAATCAATTAAAACATGAACACCTCCCACTTGTGACATGTTGATGTTACCGATAAACACGTATAACATGAATGTCTTCATTATTACAAGTATCAGCACATTTGCTACCATATAATTAAATTCTTCATTATAAAAAGTATCAACACATTTGTTAACGTATAATTAAATTAACATATGTTAAGTTTGTATACTCATTATTATTTTTTCATTTAATTATATTATTTTATAAAATATTAAAATCTTTTCGTGTTGGTTTTTTTTAAAGTTAAGTCTTTTCTATTTTCTATTTATAAGGAAAAGCAGATTAGTTATGAAATAAAGAATCAAATTAACTACAAAAGTTTGTTTATATATATATATAATGGTTTACTAACTAAAACTTTATTATACAATACTAAAATGTATACCAATTAATTTTTATTTTAAATAAAATAAATTAATGTAACATCCCTAAAAACCACGTAAAATTAATAAAGAAATATTAATTAAAATTTTATCAAGAATCGGTTGGAATTTTAAACAACTTCTTGATAATGAATTCTTGATATGAAAGGAAAATTAGTTTCGGGGATATAACTTAAAACGACATCTGGCTCAGAGTTTTCATGCAACAAGCCATGGAGCCTTATGCTTCATTGTTTTCGGTGCTGGCAAGATTCTTGGTTGTAGGATCTCGTTTTGGAAGACTCTAATCTTGGAAGCTTTTCTCTTGATTTAACGAGTCACTTTTGCCACCGAGATTTATTATTCCTAAGGGTATTTCCCAATAATGGAGAGGGTCACTCTCGAAGACTTTCTGTCATTTTGAATACAATGTCGCAACTGAAGGGTTCACTCCCGATAGGGTGGTCATTTATGGAGGAGAAGATTGCAACAAAATATAACCCAACCAGTAGTGCTTCTTGCAAGAAACTACGGCTTCCCATGCTTCCATTGCATTCAACAGTTACTGGCAGAAGTTGAATCAATATGGGACTTCCTACGATTTCAATTCTGCAACTCTCACCTTTGAAAGTGATCCAATTTCAATTGATGATTATGTTGGCCCTCTGCCTCATTTGGAATTGCTCAACCTGCGAGGGCAAGCTCTCTCCACCAGTTGGACTTATGTCTTCAAACTCATGTGAACCACTGAAAACAACGAAATTTCAGACACTGCTTTTGTCCACGGTGGAGTCAACTCTAAAAAAGATAACTAATCCATGTTGTGTATTTTTAAATATTTAGCATAATTAGTACACTTGAAATATAAATTCAGAGGGTTGTTTTACTAAAAATAATTTAGTATTTTAATTTATGAAAATATTTCATGGGTTTGAAAATGAATGCAATAGTTAAAACTCCTGAAGATATTTAATATTTGGCATAGTTAGTGCACCTGAAATATACTGAATATTTGGCATATTTAGTGCACTTGAAATATAAAATTCATAAAGTCATTTTCCTAAAAATAATTAGTATGAGTTTGAAAAAGAATCGTGAAGAGATTTCATGAGTTTGAAAAGGAATTGAGGTTAAATTCGTGAAGATATTTTATGAGTTTGAAGATGAGTTAATGAGTTAGTTTTTCATGCAAGAAAAGAATAACCATTTCTTTTGGAAAACTTCATCTTGATTCCTTCTTCCTGAGAAGATGACGTGCACGTGCATTGAATTAAACGTAATTGTGCTAGGAAAAAAAACACATATTGCATGTACCAAGTGGGTAGTTATTGCAATATAGAGAATGTGTTGTCAATATGTATATATATATGATAAACATGTCATGAATGTATATATACATAACCATGTTGTAAATATTAGTTATTTAATAAATCCATGGATAGTTTACCACGGTGAAGGTAAAGATTAATTATTTAATAAATCCATGGATAGTTTACCATGGTATTGGTAGAGATTAATTAATTGATAAATCCATGGGTAGATTACCATGGTGTTGGTAAGTATTAGTTACTTAATAAATCCATGGATTGTTTACATGGTGTTGGTAATTGTTTAGCTATATCTCTTTAGAATAAAACAATGTGTGATTACTTTTATGTTATCATGATTATGATGTTAGTTTCCTTCAGAATAAGGTCATGTCTATGCATGCAATATTTTTGTTAGATTTCATTGGAAATAAGATACATTTGTATATGAGAAATGATAACAAGTTTTGTTATCCTACATTGATTCTTTGGCAAAGAAGATGAATTACATGTACAAAAACTAAAGTAATGTTTTGGTTTCTTGATATATATATATATATATATATATATATATATATATATATATATATATATATATATATATATATATATATATATATATGGGTAATGTTGGTATAAAATTTGGAGAATAAGAAATGTATTCTTATGCTTTATTCCTTTAGTTTTATGGAAAAGAAACCTTGTCTTTGCATGTCTATTATGTTATATTTCCTCAAAAATGAAATATGTGTTTGCATGTTCTCTTGTGTAAGCATTCATTTCGGAAGACTCTTCTAGAAACTTTATGCATTGTATGCATAGGAACAACATTCATCGTGTTAGCTTTAGCACCAAAATCAATAGTTGAAGGGTTGAATTCTTTTGCTAAAGTTTAAGTAACACGGATGCACATTGTGTCATTTTCCATTAAAGGAATTCCTGGATAGGGGTAGTGAATTGTGTTGTATGTATGTGAGTGTGTGTGAGAAGTGTCATAATCATGTGGGAACTATTTGATATGAATTGATATTTACTTTCTCACACTAAGGTAGAGATGTTAGAAGAAAGCATGTTGTGATATTGTGATCACATCTCATGTATGCACATGAATAAGTAACATCCCTAAAACCACGTAGCCACACGTGGGATTAATACCACACGTGGGATTAATAGGAAAATATTATTAATTTAATGAATTAGTTTTTTTTCAAGAATTCGTTAGGGTTTTATGAAGTTGGGATCTTGGTAACTAATTCGAGGAGGATTACCTTTCCTCCTTAGTTTTTTTTAATACGTAGAGGTTTTGAGCATTCGGGGGGAGCTACATAGGCATCAAACCCTCGTCCTCATCCAAGGGCAGACGCTCGTAGGGATAATTATGGAATGTTGCAGCCATGGAGAATTACGTAATGTTGCAGCCATGTGAAGGACATGAGTCAAGAACACAATTGAAGTTTTCGGCGACATAGGATGGATTGTATATTGTTGCAGAGATTAGCTATGAAATACGATGGATTTTATATTGTCGTAGAGATTAGCTATGATGTATGAGGATGAGTACCGTGGTTCCATTATGTTTTAACTCCTGGCATTTCCATGTGAAGTTATCGGTGTATGTTACAAGAAGTATCAAAGCTAAAGGTTGCAGCACTGGCACCTTTGGGATTTGTTAAGCGAAAAGAAGTTGAAGTATGCTACTAATGAACATCAGTTAAGGTATGATTCTAGAAGTCTACATATTGATTGATATATCATTCTAGAAATGTACATATTGAATGATATATGAAGTAGTCTACTATTGACATGAGATGTGTGATTCATGTTTATAACTACATTAAAGAGTAATGAGTAATAAATGTTGTTGCAAAATGGTTTTCATAACTTTGGAATCCTGTTGAGTATGAAAGGAAATAAAACCTTTATTGTATTTATGAACAACCTGAGTATTCACTAGTTAAAGTAAGAGTCATTTATTAACAATGGTTATATGACATATTTCTCATACATTTAGTGAACATAACTAAAGTTACCATGCACTACCTGAAAAAGATGAATGTGCATAGTGATGATGTGTGAAACTAACGCATGAATGCAAAAGACGAGCAAAGTCCTTGAAGAGGATGATAGATTGTTTTAAGATGAAAATTGAATGAAGTATTTTAGATGTTCAAAAATACTTAATGGGTCAAGTAGTCAAACTTGACTATAATGACTAGTTGATTGACTTGTTTTTGAATGAGTCGTCATGGATTCATTAAGATTTTTAGTGGCATTGAATGGCTTGCTTTTGAATGAGTCATGTCATGAATGCATTAAGATAATTAATAGAATTGATTACTTATGAATGACTAACTAATGAAAGTTATATGCACAAATCGATTTTGACTAAACTTATTTGAAAGTTGTGAACAAGTGATTGTGGTAATTACTTCATGTGTCAGTATGTTGGTAACAGAACATTGTGGGAATTGGAAATGTTTGCACTCATACCGTAATCGTTATTGACACATACAAATTAATGAATATTATAAATAATTGTATGCATAACACACATTGTATGTAGAAAATTAAGATAATTATGTAAGATAATATGTGTTTAAGAGATGCATATTTACAATTAGCATATAATGTACAACACATGTATGTTAGTCATGTGTATGTCAGTTATGTTTCCTGTTAATCTAGATATCATTTGACCCATGTGAAGGGTCAAGTATGATGTATGATGTACATAAATTTTATTTTTCTTTATGTATAATGTACATAAGTTCACTATGTAATCTACTATGGGAAAGAATGCTAAAAGAGAAATTTAACATGCGAAACAGTTGATAATAATTGTGAAAGGCTAGAAGGCATTAGGTTGACGGTGGTTGCCTGCCCGTGGGGGTTGATGGTGCTTACCTTCCCGGACTTCCTCTCCCTAGAGATATATGATCTTAGTAGGGAAAAGAGTTGGCCAAGATGGTGACGGGGAAAAGCCCGAGGCAACTGTATTAATTTTGGAGCCTATTGGAGGTGGCCCAAAATTCCTCATAGATGGGACACTGTCAGAGGAATTGGCATGATGTTGCCCAGAGGAATTCTATACTGCACCTTGAGTGGTCATTAGAATTCCCGAGCTGGTTTTCCAGTGGAATTCCATACTGAACCTGGAATGTTTTTTTTGTCAAATGACTATCTATATGTGAAAATGACTCGATTTGGTTGTAGAAACCAACTCCCATGGGTTGAGAGGAGCATTTTGTTTACTATTGTGGTTCTCATAGTAGAAAAAGTTAAGTAATAGTTTATGTGTTATATTAAAATGAATTTTTATATGATTGTGTAAATATCTTATATAGATATTAAGAGAAAAGGAGCTTAGCGCTCGAAAAATGAATTACTGAACGTATAAGTTCATTTATTTTATTACTAATTTGTTTGAATGTCTTAGCAAAGGCTAGGATATGCGCATGGTGGATTGATTGACCATTGGTACGATTAGAGAACTAGGTGCTCTCTGAGTACTTTTAGAAGTACTATGTGGATGTATTTAGTAGGAGCTAAGACAATGTGCACGTGGTGCATTGATTAGAGGGTTTGTTCTCTCTGGGTACTTGTGGAAGTACTCTGACTAAAACATCTCTTGATATTGGATGAATGTTTGATAGTTGCAAGTATTTCATTTCATTGAAACTATGTGACTAATGTGATTGAATTTTTTAGTCATACATTACAGGCTCTTTCCATGGAGTGTTGATGGGTTGTTCAACCATTCTTAGGGAGTTTGTGTAAAAGCCATCATTACTTCTAATAGTAATTGGTAAGTAATGGTAAGTTGGTATAGTAATTTTTCTATATTCTTTTGGATTTGAATGATGGATTTCCATAATGACCACCTCATTGTACAATTGCAAGAATATAAGTTGGTCAATTTATATAAACGAAAAACTAAATATATGCCAAAGAAAAGGATACACTAAAATAGTTACACGGAAAGGTGTTTTGTTTATGGAGTTGGTTGGCAAAACACTGTTCATCCCAGCCAATCTCGTCTCTTCATTGTCGTCTTTCCCTTCTATCAAAATTCAACATGTGGAAAGTTTTCTTTCATTTTCGTTAATCACTTCGTTCGGTACCTTGATGTCGGTCCCTGCCTCCGGGACATCGTTCTTGGAGTTTGGTTTACTCATGGTTGTGACTCATAAAGATCAGTTAAAGTCATGCATGGCTGTTGCAGAAGGACTGACAGTGAACTGAGTTCCATGAATATTTTTGCGGAAGGGCAGATGCTTCCCAACACTGATCTCGACAATGTACACCGATCTAGAAAATGCAGTTGTTGAATTCAAAACAGAGGTTGTCACTCGTCCTAATGGTGTCGGTGCCAATGTAGGTGACTTCGCCTTCAGACCCTGAGATAGGACCCTGTTTGGCTCAAAAATTCGAGCATTGGCTCTATCGTGGTATCCACAAGGTCGCTCTTGAAAACATGGCTTGAAGGCGGGAAAGAGTTCTGGAGTACACAGGTTACAACGAGGCTCGACACCTTGACAATTTCGTCGAGTTTGTATTTGACGAGAGCCCTATGAATATTTTTCATGGTAGAGACAAGGAAGGAGGTGAGGATACTAGAATTTGTGAATACTTCATTGCCGACAGTTATGGCCATGATCTAGGTGCCCAGAACATAGGCGACCACGTTCTGTTGGACCCAGGCATAAGTTTGCGAAAGACAAGAAGTGTTGGAGAGTTGCTCATTGGGAATGGAAATGATGATTTTAATGTCAGTATCTCTAAATGCGTGGAAAGTTTCATGGTCTGCATCGTAGAGCTTCAACTTGTTGATGCCTTGGCTCTTAATCATAATCATTTCTTTGGAAGCCGAGGGGAGATTGTCTGCTATGCGGCCATCGCTGATACCCACAGTGCCAGCCCCAGCAACTGAAACGATAGCCAGAGCCACCGCGATCGAGATCAGCATTGAGCTTGTTCGAAAGCTCATTATGGGCAAAGAAACTATAAATGACCAAGCTCCTCCCTTTTTCTTCAACTTCTTTTCACACTTAACTTTTACTTGAATTTATTTTTCTTACTGCTATTGGAACGCATGACCTTTCCTTTTCTTGAACTTTTTTCGCTTGCTATGCACGTATGACCTCTAGTATACTGGGCTCGACTGACTAACGGTCTAAGCCATATGCTTTGACTTGTCGCCCAAGTATTCATTGTTATGCAGAATAGTTTTATGTCAAGAAATTGTATTTTTATGTCAAGAAATTGCTTCCTTGTTTTTGCATGGAATCGACTATATAGAAACATTCAGGAGGTTATCTGGCACATCTTGACACAATTATGTAGCAGTTTTTGAAACTTCAAGTTATCCCGACAAGTTTCCCACCTCAAGATTTGATAAACTAAAATGGAATATTATTTCTCATGAGCTCCAATTAGTCTTAATCTCTAATTCACTTTTTGCTCTTGTCCTTAAATTCAATGATCTTGCGGCCCTTAAATTGATCTTCTAAATGAGCATTCCTATGAACTTTTTAACTTCACAGCCATGAAAATATTTACCTACTCTCAAGCCTCCTAGTCTTGAATGTCTTTAATTCTCCAGTTCATAATTATTTGACGGCAGAAAACACTTATTTTCCTCTACAATTTATGAAAAATCCAACCATAAACCACAAAAATCCATTTGTTAATCCTGCTCAACACTTGGCCATACTGTCCCTGAAAAAATTGAGGAAATAAATTACACAAGAGACACATATCCGATACCCTGATGAAGGTTATGCCAAGTTAACCAAAGTTAAAGATAGGAAACTTTTAGACCTTTAATTTACCTATTCCCTCTCATCTTGAGATACTTAGGAAAAGTTTAGACATTTAATTTACCTATTCCAACTCTTATCTTGAGATCTTTCACACTTTCAAACAAGAAAATTAGATGTTTAAAATTTGTTGATCCTTCCAAAAATTACAAGAACGTACTTTAAAATTCTTAAAAAAATAATACAATGTTCGAAGGCATTGGATTTATTTGGTCTCCATGCATTCGTAATAAAAAAGAAAACACATACTTTTACTTTGTCTATATGCATTCGTAATCGTAAATACAACACATAAAGTAAATAATTTATTTTGTTAAGCCAAATCAATGCCTCGGGCAGATTCGTACGCCTTTCACACAAACAACCTTTGAAAATTAAACAAAATTCTGTAAATTTCCAACACTATCTTGCGGCCACTAAAATACTTCGAACACACACCTGTGCTAAACTTTAAGGGCTAAATATGTTGTCTGCAACAAAAAAAAATAAATACAACACTTCTTTATGGCACATTACACCACCTACGAGCCCACATTCTAGTCTTTTGTTTCTTCTTTGGCAGCTTTCCCCATTGGAATGAGAACTATCAAGGATGGAAGCCGTGTCAAAAGGGGTGAACAGTGCCTGCATGGAAACTCCAAAGGTAAGCATTAGGTTATTGACTATCAAACTTTATTCTATAAAAAAAAGTCTTTATCCATGCCCATAATCTATGGCATTTTGTTAGATGTGTTATCATTTATAGTATCAATAGAAAAGCAAGATTCACGCTGACATTGCATCTATTTACAAGACCCCTTTTCATTGCAAGGATTGCAGTGGGTCCTGAGGTTTGGATATTAAAAATATTTTCCACATCAATGTGCCATTGTGCACCCCATAAAGTGATATTAGATAATTTCCTTCTACATTCCCAATTGTTTTTTTGGAAAGTCAATTCAAAATATATATATATATATATATATATATAATAAAAAATAAACAATTTTTATTTATATATATAGAATCTACTTAAATATCTCACTTATTGTTTAAATAAACTACAGCTCTTTTCATGATGATACGCTCCCACTACCCACACACGACGACGTGTGTGCAAATGTAGAAGTGGGGGATGAAAATGCATTTACTAAAATTGATAGAATATGTAGTAAAAGAATATTTCGGAAGGTCAATTCAATAAGTCGATATTAATGTTATATATATATTAAAAACAACAAATAATTTTTATAAAAAAATAATATATATATATATATATATATATTAAATAAACTATAGCTCTTTTCATGATTATACTCTCCCACTACCCACACCGCCTGATCATTTCATTTTAAAATGTGTAGATCTTTTCATTTTTATAAAGACTTTAAATTCGATTTGATTTTATTCACCTAAAAGTGAGTATTATGACCAGCCTAAAATATAGATTCAAAAAAGGTAAAGTGTCTCTTATTGAAAGAATGGCAGATACTTTGACTAGATTGATTTTCATTAGTTAAAAAACTCATCACTAAAAATGTTAACTGATTTGATTCCCCTAAAATGTGAGCATCGAAATAGAAATAAAAAAATTATAAGTGCATATATTTTACATTTCTTTGAAGACATTAAATTTCTGTTTTGGCTATATCTGATTTTATTAATAAAAAAAGTTAAAAGGTAAAATGCACATACATAACACGGTTGTATAGTTTTTCCTTAATTTAATTATTAAACTTTAAAATGTTTGAATTAGCTCTATTAACCCACTATGATAAGGTTAAAAATGTAGGATGCCGTGATAGATGTATTTCAAAATATCATGCAGTATCAAATTACTAATTCCCTTAGATATTTTGAAAGAAAAAAAATAAAAAAATATTATTCCATTTATATAATATAATTGATTTTAAAATTATTATTCTTTAAATGTGTATAATATCATTATTATATTATAATTAATATAAGTAAGTAGGAGTTATAGATGTGTCAATCCAAATATCAACCTCACCCAAGTACTATTAAATTATAGATTTTTTTAGATATTAAAAAATATATATTATTATTTTTTTTAATTTGATTTATGTTCTAAATATTTTGTAATTATATTATATAATTAATATAAGTAAGAGTTATAGATGTGTCAATCTAAATATCAACCTCACCAAATACTATTAAATTATAGATTTTTTTAGATATTAAAAAATATATATTATTAATTTTTTGTAATTTGATTTATGTTGTAAATATTTAAAAAAAATATGTTTCATATATACAACATAATTATTATATTAGTTATCATATTTTAACAATAATAAGAAGTATCAAGTTTCTATAAGTTATGAATTCTCTTAAATCTTTTTAAACTTAAAAATGAAAAAAATATTATTAATATTTAATTTAATATTATAATATTTATAAGATATAATATTTCATTATTTATAAAACAAATCGATATATGAATTTTTTTTTTTTTATATTATAATTAGTTTTAGTATTCTATATTATTATATATCTTTTATTTATATTAGACTATATCTAGAATACAATAAAGTAGTATTTATGGTGTGGCCATTAAGTCGTTTTTAATGTTTTTTCAAATAAATGCTTTTATTGGTGGATTGCTTCTTTTGTTTTTGAATTGTTTAATAAAATCTGGGTATAAAAGGCAGAGAACACTACCAAATCCATCAAAACGGTTGTCCGTTTGTTCGAATTGTTTAAAAAAATGAACATAAAAAACTACGAGCATTGCCCAATCCAATTGCATATAATTGTATACCCATGGATCGTCAATGGTTCTATTTGTGGTTTAGGATATGGACGGTCGATTAGATAGGCTAATAGTTATAATAGTAATTATATTTCTTTTAATAAAGTTAAATATAATTATAATAGAGTTTAAATTTATGTCGGTGGAATTCACATTTAATGATTAAATGCTGGTGGTACATATCTTATCTGGGAATCAAATCCCGTCGGATCTTTTTTAAAATTAAAATGACAGGAATGCAATGTATAGAGATGGAGAAAATGAATAGGAGGAACATGTGTGACAATCATGTGATTCTATTCACTAGAATATCTTCCCATTTGAATTCACTATTTTGCTATTATGACGGTCAACTCCAAAATTTTGTTCATTTGTTAATTTTGTATTAAAAGTTTAAAAATTATATAATTTAACCATATTTAATTTTGTTTGTAAAAATGACAAATTATTATTATTATTATTATTAATATTTTTCTCACAATTTCACTTGTGTAAAAATGGGTGTAATTTGTGATGGGCCTCTAAATTAGACACAAATTAAGGCTTATCTAATTTTTCTTAGGAACATAAACTCTACATTAAATCTCTACTTATACACTTAATAATTATTTTTAACTTTAATGCTTTTAGGAAGGTTTAGAGACAATTGCATATTATTTTCCTAATATAATTTATTTTTTCAGAATATTGAGTAAATTATGAATGGAAGAATCTAAGGAATTTTTCACTACCAATAAAGGAATGTAATATTATGAAGTTATTGAACAGATTCTAGAACTCCATTGATTTAGAAAATGTAGGGATGTGTTTCCCACCAAAAGAGGATCTTGACCTTAGTTGGCTTATGTTCGATCTATTTTCCTTGACATTCAAAATTAATCAGGGAACCATATCCACAATTTTAGGGAATTGGAGGGAAATAATCCCCCTTTTTGGCTTGAGGAGTCCTGACCCAGGTTTGGAGGTTAAGGTTTTCCAACAAACCCCTATACTACTGGCCATTTCGGTAGTGACCTGCTTGCGCAGGCCAAAGTCTCACCCGAAGTAGTATGGGAGGGTGCTAGAACCACGTTTCTGCACCCTGAGAGAGGGCAGGTAAGTCAAGAAAAGCTACGTTTGACTTCACAGATATTAGATCGAATATTACAGAACCTAGATCTATCAGTCCCTTCACATCCACATGGGCAATACCATGTATAATCGCAACGAATAATAGATATAGGACAACAAAGCAACTATTGCAGCTATTATTGCATAAAGTCTAATAAAAATATTCAGATCAATTGTCAATGTAGCATAAGTACCTAGCATAGTTACTTGCGGAGCTCAATATAGAATTATGCATACCATAATAGATCTAAATCGTAGTATAAACAAGTAACACAAGTACTTTCACAACTTAAATCAATGACATAGAGCATACATAATCATATATCACATATTCAATAGATTCAGAGATTTCAACAGCCTTATGCATTCATTAATCCTTCAGATCCTTTTACAATAGCCAAAATGCAACCTGCGCACACAGCAGTAGGGTCCGCACAGAGCAGGACTGAGGATCTCCACGCACAAAGCTAGTAGGAGTCCTTTCCCAAAAAACCCAAAACAAATCTACTAGTTCGCAATTCGCACCAATCTTAGTTCAAGTCTATCTTACAACTCAAAAAGGTTCAAATACTTATACTACTTTAGCCTACGCATCAAATGGTTCGCAAAACGTGGTTTGCGGACTCTTGGTCTACCCTTGACCTACTTACAATGCAATAGGGGCTTTGACCCCCCCCAAAACCCATGTGTTAGACTAAATATAATAAAAAATATACAAAAATGGACTAGATTCGCAACTCTTGTAGGAGACCCTGTTCCAATAGTCCCCCAACACAATCTTGTGACTTGTCCCGAGTCACTGTGGTGGTGGGGTCTCCACCTGTGTCTGTATGGCTACTCCGGCCATAGAGTCACTTGATCCGATACATTTTGAGCCGACTACCATTGATGTAGCCAGGGAGCATATATCCGCACAAGGTAGCAAGCCTAACCGCTCTGCCACCTGTGATCTCCTTAACTATGTAGGGACCAAGCCAATGCTGCCAGAACTTCAGAGGATACTTTGCAAACTGGCTATCGTACAAGAGGACTAATTAGCCTTCCGTGAAAGTCTTCTGTCAAATGTGTCGGTCATGCCAGGCTTTATCACGGCCCTTCTGGACTTGCTGATGGAAATTTGCAATAAACAGATCTTCCACCAAAGCCATAAGTTGTGTTAATCTCTCCTCCATGATGTCCAGTTATACCATGTTTGTAAATGTTGCAATAAGAAAACTAGGAACAATATACTCCATGGGCATAATGGCTTCTTTACCATAGACCATCCTAAATGGGGTTTTTCCTGTTAAATTCTTGCAGGTTGTTTGATAGGCCCAGAGGACCCCAGAGATGTGCACGTCCCAGTCGCTGCGATCCACATTGCATACCTTCGTTAGTGCTTGATCCAATATTTTATTAAAAGCTTCAACCACATCATTAGCCTAGGGTGATATGGCGTGCTCTTCAAATGATGGATCTGGAATTCCTCTATCAAATCTCAGATTGTTTCATTAAAAAAGTGCGTACCTCTGTCACTTATGAGAATCTTCGAATAGCCAAATCTGGTCAGGATTTGTTCAAAGATGAAATGCGCAGTGATATCCGTAGTACAATCATCTATTGTTTGCACTTTCGCCCACCTAGTTACATAATCAGTGGCCATAATAATGTAGCATGCACCCATCTTTTTTCTTGGCAAGTTGGTAGGCCCGATGAAGTCGATAGCCCACTTATCAAACGCTTGTAGGGCCATTTGTGGTTGAAGGAGAATTCCATCTCTATGGGATGGCTTCCTTGCTCGTTGGCACGTATTGTAGGCTTTACAATAGTTGTGGGTGTCAGTATGTAGGGTTGGCCACCATAACCCAACCCTCAAGATCTTCCGCGTCATTGCTTTCCCTGCGTAGTGACCTCCTGCTACTCCGTCATGAGCATTGGTCAAGATAGCCTGCCTTTCGTGCTCCAAAACATATCACCGCAATACTTCATCTGCCCCCATCTTATATAAATGTCCTATAATGATGTTAAAGTCTACTGCTTGGGTGACTATCTCTTTTTTCTGCTGTATAGAGTACTCTGGAGGTGCCTTCCCAATAGTCAAGAATTGAATGATATCAGGGAAGTGTGCATCTACTACCTTAATAGAAAATGTTTGTGCATCAAGCAATCTAGCTTCCTGGTTGATTAGCTCCTTTCCACTCTCTATTCGGGACAAGTCGTCCGGCCAAACATTCAACTTTCTTGGCTTAACTATGATTTCAAAGTCATACTCCTGAAATAACAGTATCCATCAGCATATTCTCCCCCCCAACACATGCTTATTGACCAGGTACTTTAAAGCTAAATGATCTGTGAACATTTTGAAGTGTCCTCCTAACAAGTAATGTCGATATTTCTGTAAGGCATAAACCATGGCCAATCCCTCCTGCTTTGTGGTGGAGTAGTTGTGTTCCACTCTAGAGAGCTTCCTACTTGAAAATGAAATCGGATGGTCAATATCTCCCTCCCCTGGCTGCGTAATGACAGCCCCGAGAGCAATTCCCGACGCATCAAGGTGAACATGAAATACGTTCTCCCAATCTGGAAATATGATAATAGGTGTCGAGACCATATTTTCCTCTAGTAGCTCGAAGTTCTTTTGACATTCGTCATTCCAGAAGAAGGAAACATCCTTCTTGAGCAATTTTTCCATAGGGGTAGTAATCAGCACATAGCCTTGAATGAATTTCCTATAGTAGCCCACGTGTCCAAGGATCGAGCGCAGCTGTTTCTTCGTGGTTGGTACTAGCAAATTTATGATAACTTCGATTTTAGAGGGATCTACCATTAGTCCTTGCCGACAAACTATGTGGCCGAGCAAGATCTCGAAGGGTACGCAGAAGATACACTTGTTGATATTTATGGAAATCTGGTGTTTTCGACAGGCATGCAACATCATGCACAGGTTTGAGATGTGTGCCTTGACCAAGCCAAAGACAATCCAGTCATCGAAATACACCTCGAGGAGCTTGTGAATGAATTATTTTAACACTGCGACAACGACCGGTGAGAAGATAGCAGGGGAATTTTTGAGTCCAAATGACATGACAGTATACTGAAAAGATCCCCACTCAGTGGCGAACATGGTTTTGTTGTAGTCCTCAGGTGCGATTCTTATCTGATGGTATCCTGAGAACCCGTCTGTGAAAGAGTATGCTTCCTGTCCTCCCATGCTATCTAAGATTTCATCTGAGAATGATGTTTGGAATGGATCATGAAAGCAGGCATCGTTTAACTTGCGTAGGTCCACACAGATCTGAATCTCTCCCTTAGTTTTCTTCTCTTGAACCACCATTGCACTGACCTAGTCTGACTGTTGAACAGGTTCGATGATACCTGCAACAAACATTTTATCGAGATCATCCTTGACCTTCTACTTACTCTTGGGATTCAACCTATAAGGTCGCTACTTTATGGGCCACACATCAGGTTTGAGAGTGATATGCATGACCCCTAAGTCCCCCGTGATCCCCTTTAGCTCAGAAAAATTTTTATGGAAGAAGTCCTGATATTCTGTAAGTAATTTGGCCACTTTACCTACTGTATTCTCATCCCAGTAGCCCCCAATCTTAGCCAAATTAGGGTGCTATTTTGTCCCAATGTTGACTTCACACAGCTTGAGAGGCTTAGTGACATCCACTTCCTTTAGTGGAGGTCCTTCAATGACGCGCTCCCTTCTGACTCTGGGATAGAGACAGAACGTAGATCATCTTCATCTTCCTCTCTTGCAAAGCTGCAGTAGTTGACAATATCCTCCATCTGTGTTTCCCATGTCGGCGTCTCGAATACTGCATAAGATCTTGTCTTGCCAAAAACGAATGTATCTATGTCCTTCAGAGCTTTGTCAAGCGCCTCGAAACCCCCTATCAATCTGGATGTTCCTATAAATTCATTCTTCAAAGTTTCCTAGTTGTGGGTGCACTGGTGTAGCTCTGCATCTAGGTACCAGGCATTGGGGATTGGACCCAACGTGTGAGTGAACCAGTGATCCCGTCTCTTGTACTTCGGTCGCCCTAGGCCTCCATCCATGAAACCACATGTTCACGCAGATCCCCTAGACCAAGGAACAAATTTACCCATACCTCCGTCGGAGTCTCAAATCGTAGGAGCATCATGTCCTGACAATCCTCCTACTCTGGGAATGCTTCCTTATGCGTCTCCCACCATCGTGCAGGGGTTACATGCATCACTAGGTTAAGGGCCCATAACCTCCGTTCCCTGGGAACCTCAGCTTCAAATTCCCACAAAAAGCCCCTAACATTACTAGAACGATCTAAATAAGGTAGATTTCTTACCTCTGAGGAGACGCAGTGGAAGTCATTCGTGATCCGAAGACTTCATAGTGCAGAGACATCATGTAATCGGTTTTTCCAATTCTCTATCTCCCCATCATAGTCGGAGAAGTATTCACTGTCCTTTTCCCGGAAGATTACCCCCTCTTCCATGGGGTTGATCTAATCCTCATCTCATGCAGTCAACTTGTAGATATGATCCACATCCTCTTCGTCAGCCATTGGTTCTATGTATCATTCACCTTCCATCAGATCTAATGGTAATATTACCTTTTTACAGTTATTCTCGAATAACATGCTTCACTTCTTTAGGTTAATGATGCCTCCCATATCGATGGCCCAATTCAAGCCAAGGAGAATAGGGTGGGGGTCCGCATCTTCAACAATCTGAATTACTTCAAAGTCAACCCTAACCTTAACCCCTGCAATATCCACCAAAATCTTTGATAGTCTTCCCAATGGAATTATCTTATGTTGATTGGCCATACACAACTGGATAGTAGACCATTCCAACTTAGGCTCCCCCATTCGTTGCCAAGTCTGTTTAGGTAATACATTCGCATTTGACCCTAGGTATAAAATAACCTGATCCATCTCATAATCACTGATCTGCATAGTCAACCGCATCTCCCTACCAATGCATTTCTTATACCTATAGAGTTTGTGTACATCCTTGACTTCCAGAGGGAGGATAGGTCATGTTGTGCAGCTATCTATTAATCCCTAAAGATTTTCCGCAGCCTTTCGGTTGTGCAGCAGCTTCATACATGCTTGTAAAAAGGGTTTGACCTCCTCATCTTCCTTGAGGTCCTCAAGCTACTACGAAGCAGATGCCTCTACCTCAGTAAATTCTTTGCAAGCTGCGACAAATGTTTCTTTCTCCTTTTTTAGATCCAAATCTTCCTTTTTGCTAACTACTGGTTAGATCAGAGGCTCGATTGTTGTTTTATCCCCAGGCCCTCTAGTGGCCATCCAACTGCATGTTACGATATTAACTCTTGGATCTTTGTCTCGTAGCTTGGACTTAACACTGCACATTCTGCGTAGGTGTCGGTTGCTTTTCCTGCATCTTCGCTATCAATACTGGACAGTCTTCAATCACATGGTCAAGCTGCCTACAATATAGGTAGGATTGTCTTGTAGGGTTTAGACAGTCCCTGGAAAAGTGCCTTGCCTCTCCACAGTTATAACAGATGAGTTGCCCTTGTCCCCGACCTGCGCTCCCACCTCTTCCACCACCCCTGCCTCTTTCTGTGGAGCCCCCTGCACTTGAGGGGGATCTTGGTGAGGATGGATCCAACTGCACCCTATAGAGATTCCCTTGATCGATCATCAAATCATACGTCCAGAAATTATGTTCATCATGTCCTACCGACCTATAGAACCTGCACCATTGCTATTTTACTTCTGGGACATACGCAGGAATGCGAGGACAGTGGTTTGTGTCATGCAGCCCTGCAACGCAGCGATCATCACACCATAGTGTCGGCCCACTTGTTCCTGCAACTTCCCTAGGGCGAAATGGTATAAGTACCTTGGCATGCATGTAGTCTATTAACAGAGGGATGTTATCCTTAGTGTGACCGTTCGTCCTACATCGTATGCACCACCTTTCAGGGCTAGCCTCTGCACCTTGCTCCTTTCACAGGTTCTGGATCTCCATGTGTATCTCTTCCAATTGTCCTTGTATCTGCTGGACTCCTAGCTGGGTATCATCTCTGGGCACAGCTTCTAACTTCATAACGACCTCCAGGGATTTTTCTGGTGATTCGAAAGTTTAGTGACCCATAGGTACGCATAGTTGAGGTAGAAACATAGCGATGAACCATTCTGTGTGCTTTCTGTCAACGTATTGAAATCCTCCTTTCCTGATTACCGTCTTCAGCCATTGATTGTCCTCCCACACAAACTTAGAAGGCCCTTGCTTGAAATCCTTTTGATCGACCACTATTTGAGAATAGGACTTAGGCTTCTTAAATTGTTGTTTCAAGGCGTTCTTGATCTCTTCAATGGTTGAGTTTGCATGTTGTCCGATGTATCCCATGTACCAATCCAAAGCTCTTCCTTCAAAGACAAGGGACAGTTGTGCCCTCTTCACCGCATCACTAGCTACGTGTTGTGTAGTCCATACCGATTCTACGACAAACCAGAACTGATCCATGTATTCATCTCCGACACCCTTAAAGGTAGGCAACTTCATGTGCAAAACCATGTCGTCTTCTAGTGGTGGGGGTGTAGGTGATCTCTTACCCCTACGCTGGTTCGAGAGTGGTGTGGCTGGAGGACTCTTCGCAGATGCTTCTCTTACCAGGTTGTAGAGAGATCTACCTCCTTCTAGGTCAGTTTGATAGTATTTTCCACTTTGCGTTGTACTCCCATCTAGATCAGAGGTCATTCATTCGGTGTGGCTACATAGAATACTTTTTTCGCATAGTAATATCTTAATCAACAATGGTAAAGTCTTCAGAAACTTAACCCTAAATTATTTGAAAAATCTTCGCTTTGCTTCGGAGTAGGAGATGAATTGATCGATGAAAATTTCCATCATGAATCCTCCTGGCACAGTGTTCACCCAGTGGTATATGGTGCGAGTGATGGTGTTATCAGCGTTCTCTAATTGCTGGATCAACTTTGGGGTCCATTGTGTAACCAACTCGTCCTTCCAACTTTTATGAAATTCGACCAACCTTGCAAGCCACTCTTGGAGCTTGATCGCAATGGTTATGAAGAAGATCTCATAGATCTCTGTGAAAATATACTTATTTTTCCACTCTTCGGTGGTCAACCCCTTACTGCGGTTTTCTTTCATTGTGAATTCCTGAACTTTCCATTCGAAACAATCATCAATTTCTTTTCTTTCAGGTTTCTAGTACGGCCTTGGCACTACCCGGTCCCTCTCTCAAAATGCTCCCAGTCCCGATAAAGGAACCATTTGCTATTTTGAGGGGTACTGACCCAGGTTCGGAGGTTAAGGTTTGCCAACAAATCCCTATACTACTGGCCCTTTCAGCAGTGACCTGCTTGCGCAAGCCAAAGTCTCATTTGAATTAGTATGGGAGGGTGCTATAAATAGGTTTCCGCACCCTGGGAGAGGGCAGGTAAGTCAGGCAGAGCTACGTTCGACTTCGCAAATATTAGATCGCATATTACAAAACCTAGATCTATCAGTCCCTTCACATTCGCGTGCGTAATACCATTTATAATTGCAACGAATAACATATATAGCACAAAAAAGCAACTATTGTAGTTATTCTTGCATAAAGTCTATTAAACAGATTCAGATCAATTGTCAACGCAACATAAGTACTTAGCTCAGTTACTTGCGGAACTCAATATATAATTATGCATACCACGATAGATCTAGATCACAGTATAAAAAAGTAAGACAAGTACTTTCACATCTTAAATCAATGACATAGAGCATACATAATTAGATACCATAGATTCAATAGATTCAGTATGTCCCCGCAGCTTCATTTGCTCTGCCCCACTTCTTGGATCCCACACCCTCACTATCTTCTCAGCTCGTCTAGATACAAGTAAGGTATCAACATCGTTCATAACCAATACATAAACTAATTCTTTATGACCTTTGGTCGCAATTGGAGTGTATCCTTATAGTTGTGAAATATGTAAAGAAGCATTGTTGGTGGAATTAGCATAACGAACAATTGTACCAGACAGAACAGATTTCCCAGAACTCAAAACTCCGTTGGAAGTATCATCATCCATTGCTTCACTAATCCATGAAACTTGAGCCATTGTTGCTTCAATATCCCATATGAACACTTCATGACCAAGACCTCCTAAAGCAAAAATATTGCTATTTTTTTTATGCCGTTGCCAGGCATGTAACATAATCATAATGTTGACGAAGAGTTCTGGAGCATACACCATCAGATAAAGGATGCCAGGTCTTAAGAGTAGTGTCTAAAGAACAAGAAACAAATGCCTTTCCTCCGAGGACCACATCATTTACCGAGTCAACATGAGATTCAAATGTTGCACTGCAGACAACAGAATGATCAGTCAACTCCCATAGTTTTAGTGTTGTATCTTGACTACCACTGAACAATTATGACAAACATCTGGATCACATTCACGTCCAGCAACAAAGCATGGGAAGTTTCGACTTAGATATTAACTCTTCACACAGTGCTCAGAAACGATTCTTGTAGATTGGAGAACTGAAGCCTTAGTTTTTGTTCTTATATGTCATGTTCCCAAGCTTCAATAGATCACTTAGGGAAATTACTATCCCTGATATCTGAATAGTAAAACCACGAGCCTTATAGGGACCATTAAAGTTGATATGGTTGACAAAGTATGCCTTTCCTTATGGAATGAGAAAAACAAAAGGTGACGTTGTAGTGCAAACTGATCTCCAAGCTGCCAAGAAGGCCTTGCTTTGGGCATAAACAGAACCCCCCTTCCAAGATTTAATACATAGTCTAGTGATTGTATCAATTAGATAAATATCACTATATACCATGTTTGAAATGGTTGTATATGCGTTATATCGGCCCAGGGCTCCAATGCTTATTCCATGTAATCGATAAACTATAACGTTCAAAAGAATGTCTAAGCTTCCTCGTGGACATGGCCCGCCTTTCGGATTGGTTTCCAAATTTTGCGGAGTTCGACATCGAGTCATATCGTTAATAACGCCACTAATTCTTAGTTTCTGTTGATAAAATCGTGGAGTTTTGATAACCTATGTGAACCACAATTGGCGTCTGGATTTAGTGCTTTCATAGGGTTCACTTTGCTTTAAATAATATTCACTACCAGAAATGGGATAAGTCAGGTTGTAATGGTCCAGAATTAGTCGAATAACTTGCGTTTCCATCTACCAGATTTAAGGCTATTCGGATAATGCTCCAGAAGGACGGAGCGGTCGAGGGCATTGCCATTGCCAAGAGATAGAGGCTCTCCATGTCAGAACACAAAGCTCCACCGTCACGGCTGAGATCTCTGTCGTGGCCCTGTTGCAGAGAGAGACCCAATTTGGCATCAGGACTGAGAGAAAAAGCCCTGACAATTGCTTCTGAAACTCTGTATGATTCGCTATCAACTCATGATGATATTCCTCTACAGATGCTTTTGGATATCCACATCTCACCTCATTATGGAATTGAAAGCAGTCTCGTGAATACCACGTGCTTCCATGCTAATGAGAGAAGGTTGAAACAACACTTCTGCGCATCGGAATCTGTCGACCCCTTCTTCGAAATGAAGCATGCAGCTTCACCAAATTACCATAGCCAGATCAATGCACAGGTCAACTCGGCCCATGAAATTTCACTCTCTAGCTCGATCTATGATCATCTCTCGTAATAAAAAACCACACAACTTCTTGCAAAAATTCCCGACGAATCTAAAAGCTCTGCACTATGCAGAACCAACATGCACTCCACTCGGCCTACTCTCTTCACAAACCATTCTCTTAGGCTTGCCCTCCAATCGCACCACCATCAATCAACAATCAATGATTCAACAATAAAAAATAATAATTCCAAGAATTACATCTGTTGAGGATCGAATTTGAAAAGGACTTTTCATCATTACATCTCATATTGTTCCTTTGATACATTTATAATATCATAGTTTTAACAGTCTTTTCATACATAAAAAAATCTGAGAAGATATTTTTTTTTAATTAAGGATAAACGATATTCATTGCTTACACAACCAGGTGAATGGATTTGTTTCATCACAAATACTGTTTTCTTGTGCTTTTTTTGCAGGTTCCATTCGCAACTTCGTAGGATATATTTGCGAGAACTGTTTATTTTTCTTTTGTCGAAGTTCTGGATGTAGATCCCAATAATTCTCCTTCAAGTGCCCATTTCTTCACCAATGAACACAAAAATCCACACGTCGATTCCTTGGCAGAAATGATTTCAAACCTTGATCAGGAGAACAAGATGTAGATCTTCTCTTGAAGTGCTCATTTCTTCGTGGCGACTACTTTCCATCACCATTACCACCATGATTCGACTTTCTTGCCTCTACATATTTGGAACTCACTCCAATTTCTGTATAGCCCAATCCTGCCCTGTGAGGTTGTCTCTTCACCTCAATAGGATTAATGATACCTTGACCATTAACCCCAAGTCCTCTTCTAACGTATCCCATCTTGGTTAACAATTTCATACTAATCCCCTTGGTATGATTTTCAAAATCTGAAAATGATGTATCATTAAAATCATCATCAGAAGGTATATAAAATGAAATGCTTCATACCTCCTCGGACACTTGATTATCTTTATAATTCTTTTTTTATGAAGAAGTAGAATATGATGCTCCATGAGAACTATGTTTCTCACATGGCTGATAGAAAGAATCCTTCAATCGCTGTTTCAAAACATCTCTATCTTTTGTGGCCTCAAGAAATATTTTCAACTTGAGATTCTCCTCTCGAAGTGCTGAATTACTCTCTTCCAATTCATTTATCTGCTTATGTAACTGAAAATCCTTGTACATTTCTTCTACCATTTCTTGCATGGTTAAGAAATTTTTCCAATTTTGTTGAAGAAAGGAATCAAGAGATGACATTTTCAATCAAAATGATTTACCTTCTCCTTCTTTTTCTTACCTGAGTTGAAACTGGAAGACATACCCACTAAGCTAGATAATTAACTTAGCTCTGATACCAAACTTGATCTGAAATTGAACTTTTAGTTCTAACTTTGATTAAACTTTAAAACATGTACACAAAAACTTGATTAACAAAATCATTTAATTGAATTCTTTAATAAAATATGTTTAATAACATAAGAAAACATTCACAAGAAAGAGAACAACAAAATTGATAATGGAGTTCACCCCCTCCACTGGGCTACCTCTCTGGTTTCATCTCCAACAGGATGAATCAATCTATTGTCTTTATGAATAGAGATAAATATGCATCGATTTTTACATCAAGGTGGCCAGCCGAGAACTCTCAACTATACATGCATACTCTGAAAGACTCATGACCTATCCAAGCTCTGAGCTATCCGAGCTCTACTAGAAAATGAATTTTTAAGCACTCCAAATATCTCCTTAATCTCTTTCTCCTTACCTTTCGTATACATAGAATTGCATTATATACAGCTCTTAAGATCCCAAACCTAAAGAGGAAATATCTCCTTATCTATGATTTTAAGGAGAAAAAAATTCTCATATCCCTTCAAATTTTCTCATGAGACTTCTACGGAGGAAATATCTCAATCTCTACTTTCAATGGCCTTATCCCCAAAACCTTAGGGATGAGAATAATATATCAACTTCAATATGAAATTAGAAATTGAATTTTTGAATTGTTGAGGAAAAATCCTCTCAACCTTTTTAATTTATATTTTACTAATAAATGAGCACATTTAATTAAAAATAAATACATCCTCAACCTAGGATTTACATGAGTATATCTTCTTCATAGTGCTGCTTGGGTTGTCTTGATCCTCCTGGATCACATTTACTGTAGCTTCATTTTCTAGTCATTTCCATTTAAAAAAAGATCTTCATTACATAGTTGGACCCAGATTTATCTTTCCATTTTCTACATGGTTTCTTTATTTCAAGACTAAAAAAAATATCTATGTTCATGAATGCATAATTTATATCTTAGTTTTCATCCATTTGCTTCTCTGTAATTTTATTTCTAAATACTTGATATTAGCTAGTTTGCAATTAGTTAATGACTTTGGTGAAGTTAGAATTAGTATATATATATTATCTTGTTAGAATACAGTTTTTACGTGTCTTTAATAAAAATATTTGAATGCTCTACGTGCCTCAGAGATCCCTTCTCTCACTCTTCTTCCAACATTTTACAGTATCCCAACATACACAATTTCAGTACAAGAAGACGAGAATTGGTATTTTATTCTACACAATAAGCTATTTCAATCCTTGGAGGAATGAAGTAGGATATTTCATCCCTTATTGAAGTATACCAACCACTGGAACTCCTATTTCCATCCTTTTATATCCTCAAATACATCTCGCCCTTATCTTGTAGAACTTACAGGCTATCCTGTAGAATTATGAAAAGACCCTCCAAATGCATTCTGAATTTCCCCAAAACACTCATGACCACACCTAGGAACTCCATAATGATCCTAAGACCATAAAAATGAATAAAATTGATTCATATACCTATAAAAAACTTTGAATTTGTTTATAAAGTAGATAGACAATCATTCCCAGCAATCCTTTAGAAAAACAATAGTGATTTCCTGATAATTTTTAGCACATTTTAACAAGGCTATTTAGAGTTGATTACACTTTAATATAACCCTAAAATAATTATACTTAATAAAACAATTTACTCCATCTCATTTGCACTTGAACAAACTAGGAATTTGGTAGGTTAACTAGCTCACTAGTTCTAGAATCTCTCATTTTTAGAGTAGTAATTCTCTACTATTTTTATCACATGTTAGTAATGGTATTTTTGGATGATTACACTTGTATTAGAGTTATAAAAAATCCTAATTAATAAAAATAACTACCCTGTATAATTTTCATTTGACTTTCTTGGGAATTTGACAAGTTAACTCGAGAGACAACATTATTGTAGAAATCTTGTAGCAATTTGTTTTCAAGGTCTTTCTTTTGAAAATTCACTCAAAATTCATGGTATAAGTATCATTAGTCTACGAATTCTATGAGACCACTTTGTTTGAGATGAGGCTTGGTTACGTCGTCCATTAGATCTTACATTGATTTCTTCTTGAATGTTGATACTTATAATTAGTATAGATTTACTTTTCAACAAAAGTAGAATAGATTTGTGTATTTTTATGTACCTTTTCTCAACTTAGAATTGGAGGATTACCTATATATTTTTTCATTTTAAGTTGCTTCATTTCCTTCTTTCATTTGCATCAAAGGAAGTAAAAACATGGAGAGTAACGTATATGTTGCAGATACATTTTATGCATGTAGAATCACATGCTACTAAATATGGCCCATCATTACCAAGGTTGAAGGAAGTTTACCAGGAGGACAATGGAGAAAGTTAATCACCAAAGTAGCTCTTTTATGTAGCTCCAAGAATATCATGGCATCTAGGTCAATCGGGTATGATGGAAGATCCTAATTTATAATTTCAATGTCACACACAATAGTGTCAAAGTTATGGGAGCACACCATTTCCTTAGCGACCTTGGAAATCTCAACCTCAAAACAAATAATGGTAACAAGGTTGGCAAGGACCTTATTGGATAAATCTAAATTCTCCTCAATAGTCTCCTCAATATCCTCCATACCTAACTCCATGATATCCATACCATCCACCCCAACCACAACCTCAACCACATCCATCTCAAAGATCCACTTCCACTCAAATACTTGTACAACTATTTCCGAACCCAAAAAATAAATTAACTCAACCCACTTACGATGTTGATGTACATCACTTCCAAACAATTCCTCTTCATATAAATGGAATTCATTTTAGATTAGGAAGATTATTGATAAAAAAATATTCTAGTGATGTCGTTGAAGAACATCATCCATAAGAAGAAGATATGGAAGAATGATGTACTACATTTGATGGCGAGCATCCATTACAGCCCAAGACTGAATAATTTATTCTATGTTTATCATTATATCATTTATGTGTTCAAGTGAATAATAAAAAAATAGTAGAAGAATTGAATCTTATGGAATAGGAAGGCATACAAAATGATCCATATCAACAAGTGAAGTAAGGGAATCAAAACTATATTGAACTTTGGTTCCTAAAAATTACTAAGTAGGATCACTACTCTCTTCAACAATGTTTGACATCATAAATGTCAAAGAAATTGGTCTCTCATATTCAAGTACATGTAAAAGTATATATTTTGAGCCTACACATGATTTTATATGGCATCTTGTTATCGACATGGATCCATCACATGTATTCTTATACTTCAAACAGATTCTTTTTTTTCAAGTAGAGTACGATAAAGGAATGAAATTAAAATAAAGGGAAAAATTACTCTCAAGTGAAAACCTCCTTTGAGGTGCCCGATTCGGGTCACTGATGGAAAACATCCATAATAAGGTAAACAAGTTGAAAAAAGAGAAAAATAATAAAATACATGATATCATAGGTGAAAACCTCTTTTGGGGCACCTAGGAAGACATACTGGTTGAAAACCTCATTGAGACATTTATTAGTCCTAGGAAAAAATAAAAAGAATGAAAAAATGAAAAGAAAAAAAATATATTCTTTTCCCAAGATATCTCTCTTTGATGAATGTAGGTTCTCTCCAACCCTTGCAAGAAAAAAAGAACAAGTTAACACCATAAGAAGAAGTTGATAAAAAATATATTCAAAGGAAGTCAATCAATCGCCCTCCAATCCTTTTCCTAGATGCTCCAACGGGACCAAGGAAATGTCAATCCATCACCCTCAGCCATTTCCACCATTCACACATCATTCCCATCCATTTTCCTCATTTTCCTATAGTTTCTACAAGAAAGTTATGTTTTGCTACAATATTACCAAAATACACCCAACATAATTTTTTTTTACCATATGTAAAAAACCATGCATCATTTTATCGATTTATTTTATGGGGTGCTACATAAGGATGGTGGTAAAATAGTCAAGAAATTTCAACAAATTCAATGCGTCCTTTTTGAGGAATTGACCACCATCACTTCCAACCATTTTCTATATTTCTCAATATTCATGCATCCATTGGTCAATATTTTTTATGATGAGATGAATAAGGATGATGAAAACATGCTAATTTTTTTTTAGGTGAAAACAATCTACATGTTTAGAGATACGAGTTAAACAATCATACTATAGGATTATTCTTGAAACGTTCCAGGATTTCTCCAAAATTGCTACAGCATTGTGATCGAGATACAAAGGGGTCATACCTTATGTTTTCTTTATGGGAATGAAAAAAAACTACCAAACCTCCATAATCCATCCTCCATACCATTTAATCCCTTATCTATCCAAAAATCGATCTTTATCCATGAAAAGAACCCATTTTTTGCCCTTCTTCCACAATTTTCACCACCACCAGAGTTTCTAGTCCTTATCCATGAGTTCAAAATTAATTATCAGAGCTTCTAAATGGATTTCATCAATGTTTTTGTGATATTTGAGGGGTCTATGTGACTTCTACAGGAAAGAATCCAATCCTGTAGCAGTTTTCACAAATCCTACATAACCACAGTTCGAGAACCAGATACAAAAGGAAACCAATAAGAAGGTGTTGGAGGGTGACTACTTTGTTATGGAGCAGCTACATGACCCTCTATCATCTACTCTAAGATTATTGATCACCCAAAAAGCAACAAAATATGATCCAAAGAGCACCTGTATGAAGGAAGGACCTACATCATCGAGCATCAGTCAATAATATAACATAAAAATACATATATTTCTCAATAAATTATATAAGACATGCAAAAAAACCTTAACTTTGTTAAAAAATGATGTGAAAACACCAAATGATCAACAATATCACTCACATTAGGAGCATCTCAATAACAAAGCAACAACAAAAACAACAACAACAAAACTAGAATACGTTCAGAAATAAGACTATCACCATTAGCACCTCAAATATATTATGGCATGTAACTTTAGGATCATCAAATGCATCTTTCACATCTATAGAAACATCTTGTACAAAAAAAACACTCATGGTAAGGCACATGTATGTAACTTTATAACCTCATTCCTTCCACCTATTGTAGCTTGAGAAAACATTAAAATTGTGAGAATGAAAAGTATTTCACAGCCAAACTTAATAGCAGGAAGCCTTCATCCTATCTAGTAAGTCACTTAACTTTTCTCCAAAGGAGAACCACATGTGTGGGAGATAAATGAGACATAAGTGAAAAAATACTTAAGAAAGTGGGATATTATCATGGAGTCCAAAAAATAGTTAGGGGCTAGCTCAGTTAACTCAAGGAACTATAATCTTATTTTGCATGTAATATTGTAAAGGAATACATGCATATATATATATATATATATATATATATATATATATATATATAGGTGGGACAAACTCACTTAACTCGAAGTTTTACATGTAATGTTGTTTAAAAAAAAAATGGATAGAGAAGAATATTTAAAAATAAATATTAAAAAAATTAAAAAAATAAAATAAAATGGTGGACCCACCACATCCTGGCATGCAAACTAGTTACTACATGATACTAACAGACTACTTCAAAATGTTACGACATTGCTACATGATGCCTTATATTGCTACATGATTTCATTCAAGGGTTCTAAAAGAGGACTCAAGGTGGGAGAAAGCAATTTAGAAAGCTGTAAAAGAGTTTAATGGGCCTTACCAAGCTCACATAAACTAAGGAAGAAATGAAATAAAAGATAGAGGGACATGCAAAGAGAAACAAACACATGAATAGATGAAATAGAGTTGGTTGAGCTTCATTTAGCATGATCAAAGGTTCAAATTTCCATTAACAAATATAGATTCTCAAGAGCCTTGAAAAAAGATTGAAACACCAAGAAGGTCATCTAACAAGAGAAAAAAGGAAGTAGAAGAACCCATGATACACAAGGAAACATAAATAATTAAAGAACATGTAGGCTTCCATCCAATAGGGGCAGATACATCCCCATCAGTGTGGGGTGTTATAAAAGTTATTAGTAGCATACATGAGAAACAACATAGCAAGGAAGATTAGTAGGTTGCTTAGAGGATGGGGAACAATTTCAGTACGGGTGTATGATGGGCCTCTAAATTAGACACAAAATAAGGCATGTGTAACATTTATTAAGCACACAAAGGATATATTAAATCTCTCCTTCTACATTTAATAATTTTTTTTTACATTTAATATCTTCTCGAGAAATTTTTTATATTTTTTATGATGATATGCATAAGGATGACGGAAACATGCTAAACAAGTTTTAGGTGAACACAATCTACATTTTTAGAGATATGAGTTAAACAATTATACTATAGGATTATTCTAGAAACACTACAGGATTTCTCCAAAATTGCTACAACATTGTGATCGATTTAGAGAGGGGCCATGTCTTATGTTTTCTTGATGGGAATGAAAAAAAAAACTACCAAATGTCCATAATCCATCCTTACAATCGTTTAATCACTTATATATCCAAAAATCTATCTTTATCCATGAAAAGAACCCATTTTTTTCCTTTCTTCCACAATTTTCACCACCACGAAAGTTTCTGGTCCTTATCCATGAGCTCACCATGAATTATCAGAGCTTTTAAATGGATTTAATTAACAATTTTTTGATATTTGAGGGGTATGTGTGAATTCTACAGGAAATAGTCCAATCCTGTAGCACCCTATACAAATCCTACATAACCACAGTTGGAGAACCAGATTGAAAGGGAAACAAACATGAAGGTACTATAGGTTGACTACTTTGTTATGGAGCAGCTACATAGCCCTATATTAGCTACTATAAGATTCTTGATCACCAAAAAAACAAAAAAATACGATCCAAAGAGCACCTATATGAAGGAAGGACCTACATCATTGAGCATCAGTCAATAATATAACATTAAAAGTACATATATTTCTCAATAAATTGCAGAAGACATGCAACACAACCTTATCTTTATTCAAAAATGACATGCAAACACCAAATGATAAAAAATAGCACTCACATCAAGAGCATCTCAACAATAGCAACAAAAACAGTAGAAGACCTTCATAAACAAGGATATCGCCATTAGTACCTCTAGCAGATTATGGTATGCTTCTCCACGATCATCAAATTCATGTTTCACATTTGCAAAAACATATTTCACAAAAAAAATAACACTCATGGTAAGTGACAGGTATGTAACTTTATAACCTCATTCTTTGAACCTATTCTAGCTTGAGAAAACATTAAAAGTGTGAGAATGAAAGGTATTTCATAGCCGAATGTAATAGCAGGAAGCCTTAGTCCTATCTACTAAGCCACATAACTTTTCTCCAAAGGAAACACACACGTGTGGGATATAAATGAGACATAAGTCAAAAAATACTTAAGAAAGTGGGATGTCATCAAGGAGTTCAAAAATTAGTTAGGGGCTAGCTCGGTTAACTCAGGGAACCCCAAGATTATTTTGCATGTAATATTGTAAACGAATATATATATATATATATATATATATATATATATATATAGAGAGAGAGAGAGAGAGGTGGGACCAACTCACTTAACTCAAAGTTTTGCATGGAATGTTGTTTTAAAAAAAAATGGAGAGAGAAGACTATTTAAAATAAATATTAAAAAAAGAAAATAATAAAATAAAATGGTGCACCCACCACATCTTGGCATGCAAACTCTCTGCTACATGATACTAACATGTTACTTCACGATGTTACAACACTCCTATACGATGCCTTATATTGCTACATGATTGCATTCAAGGGTTCTAAAAGCGGACTCAAGATGGGAGAAAGCAATAGAAAGTTGTAAAATAGTTTAATGGGCCTTACCAAGCCCACATAAACTAAGGAAGAAATGAAATAAAAATAGAGGTACATGAAAAGAAAAACGAAGACAAGAATAGATAAAATAGAGTTGGTTGATATTCATTTATCATGATCAAAGGTTAAAATTTTCATCAACAAATATAGAGTGTGAGGAGCCTTGAAAAAAGATTGAAACACCAAGAAGGTCATCTAAGAAGAGAATGAAGGAAGTAGAAGACTCCATGATACACAAGGAAACATAAATAATTGAAGAACATGTAGGCTTCCATCGAGCAGGAGTAGATACATCCACATTAGTGTCGGGTGTTAAAAAAATTATTTAGATGCATACATGAGAAAAAACATAGGAAGGAAGATGAGTAGGTGGCTTAGAGGATGAGAAACAATTTCAGTAGGGGGGTATGATGCGCCTATAAATTAGACACAAATTAAGGCCCATATACCCTTTCTTAAGCACACAAAGGATATTAAATCTCTCCTTCTACACTTAATAATGTTTTTTTTAGATTTAATATCTTCTCGAAAAATTTATAGATAATTGCATGTTATGTGCCTAATATTGTTTTTTTGGCAGAATATTGAGAGAATATTGAGTAGATTTTGAATGAAAGAATCTAGGGCCTTGTTCCATGCCAATAAATGAATGTAATATTATAAATTTATTGATAAAATTATGGAGCTCCACTGACTGAGAAAACTTTTGAATGTGTTTCCCACGAATAGAGGATATTGAGCTTAGCAGTTACATAGGATACATCCTCGTTGGAATTTGAAATTAATCAGGGAAACAGATCCAAAATTCAGGTAATTGGAGAGGAACACTCCCCCTCTTCAAGGAGGATTCCCATTAAGTATTTTTGTATAAATAAGAAGGCCTAGTAACCCACATCAAACTCGAATTAGAGATTAGAGTTTTTGAGCTAGGAGTAAGTCATTTGTATTGATAATTTTTATTGTTGATGTATGAACACTATTTCTAGTTAATGAAATCCATATTATTTTCAGTTTTAGTTGTCTTCATAGGGGACTGAGTTCCCTAGGGTTAGGACCCAACCCTGGGTACTGAATTCACTTTGTGTTTTGTTCTTCTCTTTATGCGTTTAGTGTAGTTTCGTTTTCTGCTTATTTCCATTAAAAAATAGTATCGATTACAAATTTGGATATAGATTTATCTTGTCATTATCGACATGGTTTATTTGGTTCAAGACTAAAAAAAAAACTATTTTCATGCATGTGCATCATTTATAGCCTAGTTTTCATCCATTTTCTTCTTTGAACTTTTATTTCTAAATCGTGCATATTAGCTAGTTTGTAATTGGTTAATGACTTTGTTGAAGTTACCATTAGTATATATTTTCTCTTGGTACACTAGGATTTTTATGTGTATTTAGTAAATATCTTTGAATTCTTGAGGTTCTCCAGAGACCCCTTCTCTCACTTATATTTGAACATTCTACATTCTCCCAACATACACAATTTTACTACAAGAAGAGGAGAATTTGTATTTTTTGCTGCAAAATAGGCTATTTGATTCCTACGAGGATTGAAGTAGGCTTTTTCATCCCTTTTTGACCTGTCCCAACCACCAAACTCTTATTTCCACACTTTTTATGCTCAAATAGCTCTTGGCCCCATCCTTTAACACTTACAGGCTATCTTGTAGTGCTAGGAAAAAAACCTCCAAATCCATTTCTATTTTCCCCAGAAAACTCCTAATGACCCCTAAGCACTCCATAATAAACGAAGGACCATAAAAATGAACAAAATGGATTCATATACCTTGTAGGAATTTTTATTTGGTTAATAAAGTAGTTAGACATTCATTCCCATCAATGTTGTAGCAAAACATTATTAATTTTCAGTTTATTCCAATTGGATTAATTTCGAGAAAAAATCTACTTAATAACAAAATTTACCCCATATCATGTTCACTTGATGAGATTAGGCATTTGGTAGGTTAATTTTCTCTAATTTCTGGTTTTTAGAATAGTAAATTTTTTCTATTTTCTAGCGCATGTTAACAATGGGAATTTTCAGGCAATTCCATTTGGATTTAAGTTCTGGGAAATCCTACTTAATAATAAAATTTAACCCATTTCATTTGAGTTTGATTTTCTTGGGCATTTGTCAAGTTAACTCGAGAGATCAAAATCTTGTTGCATCATATAGAAATTTGTCTCCGAGATCTTCCTTGCCCATGTTCACTCCAAATTCATGGTAGAGGTAGATTTATAGCCTATGAATTCTCTGAGCCCACATTGGTTGAATTGAGGCTTAGTTAGGTCTCCATTTAGCTCTTTCATTGCTTTCTTCTTGAATGTTTATTTCTACAATTAGTCTAGATTTACTTTTCAACAAGAATAGAATAAACTTGTTTATTGTTACTTACATTTTTGAAACATAAAATTGGCGACTTACCTAGATATTTGCTGATTTGAAGTTGTTGCATTTCCTTCTTTCACTTGTATCTGTTGCATATACAATTTCTACCCCTTTTATATTTGTATGAACCCTAGATTGATAATTCAAATCGGTAACCTCAAGAATTGCAACAATCTTGTTGCAGTACTAGGCTCATCAATTTAAAAGGACTTAAAAGATTTTAATATATATTGCAACACGTAGATTATTTTTTTAATAAGGTTGAAAGCAATTCGAGCGTCCTTAATCATTTTCTATACCATAAATTGACGTTTTTCTAAACACTGGGAAAAATGTGGACCCTATCACATTACACCATGACTTAGAGGTCAGATAACACGTTTTACTACAACCTTCATAGACTATTGTCATGCTACTAAAAGCGTAGAACTTACAAATTTGCCAAAATTGCATTGATTTCGAAATAAAAACCCATATCATTTTAGGTTATGAAATAGCGAAAATTAAAATTAAAATAATTTCAAAAAATAAACTCTTCTTTTTACAATGTAAACATTGCCAGATGCATTATAATTCTTTTTGGGGTCAAACACCAAAATAATTCACAGTATCGTGCCAATGATAGAAATAATAAAGTAGAAATTAAGTAGTTACACACCATGTGCTAAACATGAATACAAGTATAACACTTGTAACATGTTATTTGGGTTCGTGAGCTTTTCTTCTCTTTTATCAATAATATAATAAAATGGATCAATAATATAATAAAACCCATTTGTATTTTATATTCGATTAAACTCAAACCCATTTGTATTTTGTCGTCATAGAAAATCGCAAAACTCAATTTTAATTGCAGCTCCTCCAAAATATAGTGAACAAAGTTAGTGAATTACTCTTCCTGCAGAACATTTTAAATAAATAAAATCAATTAAAACATGAACACCTCCCACTTGTGACATGTTGATGTTACCGATAAACACGTATAACATGAATGTCTTCATTATTACAAGTATCAGCACATTTGCTACCATATAATTAAATTCTTCATTATAAAAAGTATCAACACATTTGTTAACGTATAATTAAATTAACATATGTTAAG
Organism: Pinus albicaulis; assembly: GCA_034641835.2. Taxonomy (NCBI): domain Eukaryota; kingdom Viridiplantae; phylum Streptophyta; class Pinopsida; order Pinales; family Pinaceae; genus Pinus; species Pinus albicaulis. The sequence goes on along the minus strand of CM076580.1, from coordinate 519,549,816 downwards.
TTTGTATACTCATTATTATTTTTTCATTTAATTATATTATTTTATAAAATATTAAAATCTTTTCGTGTTGGTTTTTTTTAAAGTTAAGTCTTTTCTATTTTCTATTTATAAGGAAAAGCAGATTAGTTATGAAATAAAGAATCAAATTAACTACAAAAGTTTGTTTATATATATATATAATGGTTTACTAACTAAAACTTTATTATACAATACTAAAATGTATACCAATTAATTTTTATTTTAAATAAAATAAATTAATGTAACATCCCTAAAAACCACGTAAAATTAATAAAGAAATATTAATTAAAATTTTATCAAGAATCGGTTGGAATTTTAAACAACTTCTTGATAATGAATTCTTGATATGAAAGGAAAATTAGTTTCGGGGATATAACTTAAAACGACATCTGGCTCAGAGTTTTCATGCAACAAGCCATGGAGCCTTATGCTTCATTGTTTTCGGTGCTGGCAAGATTCTTGGTTGTAGGATCTCGTTTTGGAAGACTCTAATCTTGGAAGCTTTTCTCTTGATTTAACGAGTCACTTTTGCCACCGAGATTTATTATTCCTAAGGGTATTTCCCAATAATGGAGAGGGTCACTCTCGAAGACTTTCTGTCATTTTGAATACAATGTCGCAACTGAAGGGTTCACTCCCGATAGGGTGGTCATTTATGGAGGAGAAGATTGCAACAAAATATAACCCAACCAGTAGTGCTTCTTGCAAGAAACTACGGCTTCCCATGCTTCCATTGCATTCAACAGTTACTGGCAGAAGTTGAATCAATATGGGACTTCCTACGATTTCAATTCTGCAACTCTCACCTTTGAAAGTGATCCAATTTCAATTGATGATTATGTTGGCCCTCTGCCTCATTTGGAATTGCTCAACCTGCGAGGGCAAGCTCTCTCCACCAGTTGGACTTATGTCTTCAAACTCATGTGAACCACTGAAAACAACGAAATTTCAGACACTGCTTTTGTCCACGGTGGAGTCAACTCTAAAAAAGATAACTAATCCATGTTGTGTATTTTTAAATATTTAGCATAATTAGTACACTTGAAATATAAATTCAGAGGGTTGTTTTACTAAAAATAATTTAGTATTTTAATTTATGAAAATATTTCATGGGTTTGAAAATGAATGCAATAGTTAAAACTCCTGAAGATATTTAATATTTGGCATAGTTAGTGCACCTGAAATATACTGAATATTTGGCATATTTAGTGCACTTGAAATATAAAATTCATAAAGTCATTTTCCTAAAAATAATTAGTATGAGTTTGAAAAAGAATCGTGAAGAGATTTCATGAGTTTGAAAAGGAATTGAGGTTAAATTCGTGAAGATATTTTATGAGTTTGAAGATGAGTTAATGAGTTAGTTTTTCATGCAAGAAAAGAATAACCATTTCTTTTGGAAAACTTCATCTTGATTCCTTCTTCCTGAGAAGATGACGTGCACGTGCATTGAATTAAACGTAATTGTGCTAGGAAAAAAAACACATATTGCATGTACCAAGTGGGTAGTTATTGCAATATAGAGAATGTGTTGTCAATATGTATATATATATGATAAACATGTCATGAATGTATATATACATAACCATGTTGTAAATATTAGTTATTTAATAAATCCATGGATAGTTTACCACGGTGAAGGTAAAGATTAATTATTTAATAAATCCATGGATAGTTTACCATGGTATTGGTAGAGATTAATTAATTGATAAATCCATGGGTAGATTACCATGGTGTTGGTAAGTATTAGTTACTTAATAAATCCATGGATTGTTTACATGGTGTTGGTAATTGTTTAGCTATATCTCTTTAGAATAAAACAATGTGTGATTACTTTTATGTTATCATGATTATGATGTTAGTTTCCTTCAGAATAAGGTCATGTCTATGCATGCAATATTTTTGTTAGATTTCATTGGAAATAAGATACATTTGTATATGAGAAATGATAACAAGTTTTGTTATCCTACATTGATTCTTTGGCAAAGAAGATGAATTACATGTACAAAAACTAAAGTAATGTTTTGGTTTCTTGATATATATATATATATATATATATATATATATATATATATATATATATATATATATATATATATATATATATATATATATATATATATGGGTAATGTTGGTATAAAATTTGGAGAATAAGAAATGTATTCTTATGCTTTATTCCTTTAGTTTTATGGAAAAGAAACCTTGTCTTTGCATGTCTATTATGTTATATTTCCTCAAAAATGAAATATGTGTTTGCATGTTCTCTTGTGTAAGCATTCATTTCGGAAGACTCTTCTAGAAACTTTATGCATTGTATGCATAGGAACAACATTCATCGTGTTAGCTTTAGCACCAAAATCAATAGTTGAAGGGTTGAATTCTTTTGCTAAAGTTTAAGTAACACGGATGCACATTGTGTCATTTTCCATTAAAGGAATTCCTGGATAGGGGTAGTGAATTGTGTTGTATGTATGTGAGTGTGTGTGAGAAGTGTCATAATCATGTGGGAACTATTTGATATGAATTGATATTTACTTTCTCACACTAAGGTAGAGATGTTAGAAGAAAGCATGTTGTGATATTGTGATCACATCTCATGTATGCACATGAATAAGTAACATCCCTAAAACCACGTAGCCACACGTGGGATTAATACCACACGTGGGATTAATAGGAAAATATTATTAATTTAATGAATTAGTTTTTTTTCAAGAATTCGTTAGGGTTTTATGAAGTTGGGATCTTGGTAACTAATTCGAGGAGGATTACCTTTCCTCCTTAGTTTTTTTTAATACGTAGAGGTTTTGAGCATTCGGGGGGAGCTACATAGGCATCAAACCCTCGTCCTCATCCAAGGGCAGACGCTCGTAGGGATAATTATGGAATGTTGCAGCCATGGAGAATTACGTAATGTTGCAGCCATGTGAAGGACATGAGTCAAGAACACAATTGAAGTTTTCGGCGACATAGGATGGATTGTATATTGTTGCAGAGATTAGCTATGAAATACGATGGATTTTATATTGTCGTAGAGATTAGCTATGATGTATGAGGATGAGTACCGTGGTTCCATTATGTTTTAACTCCTGGCATTTCCATGTGAAGTTATCGGTGTATGTTACAAGAAGTATCAAAGCTAAAGGTTGCAGCACTGGCACCTTTGGGATTTGTTAAGCGAAAAGAAGTTGAAGTATGCTACTAATGAACATCAGTTAAGGTATGATTCTAGAAGTCTACATATTGATTGATATATCATTCTAGAAATGTACATATTGAATGATATATGAAGTAGTCTACTATTGACATGAGATGTGTGATTCATGTTTATAACTACATTAAAGAGTAATGAGTAATAAATGTTGTTGCAAAATGGTTTTCATAACTTTGGAATCCTGTTGAGTATGAAAGGAAATAAAACCTTTATTGTATTTATGAACAACCTGAGTATTCACTAGTTAAAGTAAGAGTCATTTATTAACAATGGTTATATGACATATTTCTCATACATTTAGTGAACATAACTAAAGTTACCATGCACTACCTGAAAAAGATGAATGTGCATAGTGATGATGTGTGAAACTAACGCATGAATGCAAAAGACGAGCAAAGTCCTTGAAGAGGATGATAGATTGTTTTAAGATGAAAATTGAATGAAGTATTTTAGATGTTCAAAAATACTTAATGGGTCAAGTAGTCAAACTTGACTATAATGACTAGTTGATTGACTTGTTTTTGAATGAGTCGTCATGGATTCATTAAGATTTTTAGTGGCATTGAATGGCTTGCTTTTGAATGAGTCATGTCATGAATGCATTAAGATAATTAATAGAATTGATTACTTATGAATGACTAACTAATGAAAGTTATATGCACAAATCGATTTTGACTAAACTTATTTGAAAGTTGTGAACAAGTGATTGTGGTAATTACTTCATGTGTCAGTATGTTGGTAACAGAACATTGTGGGAATTGGAAATGTTTGCACTCATACCGTAATCGTTATTGACACATACAAATTAATGAATATTATAAATAATTGTATGCATAACACACATTGTATGTAGAAAATTAAGATAATTATGTAAGATAATATGTGTTTAAGAGATGCATATTTACAATTAGCATATAATGTACAACACATGTATGTTAGTCATGTGTATGTCAGTTATGTTTCCTGTTAATCTAGATATCATTTGACCCATGTGAAGGGTCAAGTATGATGTATGATGTACATAAATTTTATTTTTCTTTATGTATAATGTACATAAGTTCACTATGTAATCTACTATGGGAAAGAATGCTAAAAGAGAAATTTAACATGCGAAACAGTTGATAATAATTGTGAAAGGCTAGAAGGCATTAGGTTGACGGTGGTTGCCTGCCCGTGGGGGTTGATGGTGCTTACCTTCCCGGACTTCCTCTCCCTAGAGATATATGATCTTAGTAGGGAAAAGAGTTGGCCAAGATGGTGACGGGGAAAAGCCCGAGGCAACTGTATTAATTTTGGAGCCTATTGGAGGTGGCCCAAAATTCCTCATAGATGGGACACTGTCAGAGGAATTGGCATGATGTTGCCCAGAGGAATTCTATACTGCACCTTGAGTGGTCATTAGAATTCCCGAGCTGGTTTTCCAGTGGAATTCCATACTGAACCTGGAATGTTTTTTTTGTCAAATGACTATCTATATGTGAAAATGACTCGATTTGGTTGTAGAAACCAACTCCCATGGGTTGAGAGGAGCATTTTGTTTACTATTGTGGTTCTCATAGTAGAAAAAGTTAAGTAATAGTTTATGTGTTATATTAAAATGAATTTTTATATGATTGTGTAAATATCTTATATAGATATTAAGAGAAAAGGAGCTTAGCGCTCGAAAAATGAATTACTGAACGTATAAGTTCATTTATTTTATTACTAATTTGTTTGAATGTCTTAGCAAAGGCTAGGATATGCGCATGGTGGATTGATTGACCATTGGTACGATTAGAGAACTAGGTGCTCTCTGAGTACTTTTAGAAGTACTATGTGGATGTATTTAGTAGGAGCTAAGACAATGTGCACGTGGTGCATTGATTAGAGGGTTTGTTCTCTCTGGGTACTTGTGGAAGTACTCTGACTAAAACATCTCTTGATATTGGATGAATGTTTGATAGTTGCAAGTATTTCATTTCATTGAAACTATGTGACTAATGTGATTGAATTTTTTAGTCATACATTACAGGCTCTTTCCATGGAGTGTTGATGGGTTGTTCAACCATTCTTAGGGAGTTTGTGTAAAAGCCATCATTACTTCTAATAGTAATTGGTAAGTAATGGTAAGTTGGTATAGTAATTTTTCTATATTCTTTTGGATTTGAATGATGGATAAGTGGTTAAAAATGAAAATGGAATATTTCTTGAGCTATACATGCTTATGAATATGGATAAAATTTATTGTTTCAATCAATGGCATTTAAGGAAAAGAAAGTTTTTCATTGCAAAGGGGAAGGACCCCCTTTGGGTTGTTTATATCATTATATCACGAGTATAAGTTTAAGTTTCAGTGAGAGAAGCACACCGAGGATGGTGTTCTCTTAAGGGGGGGAGTATGTAACATCCCTAAAAGCCACATAGAATTAATAAATAAATATTAATTAATTTTTTTATCAAGAATCAGTTGGAATTTTAAACAACTTCTTGATAACGAATTCTTGATATGAAAGGAAAATTAGTTTTGGGGATACAACTTAAAACGACATGTGGCTCAGGGTTTTCATGCAACAACCCATGGAGCCTTATGGTTCATTGTTTTTGGTGTTGGAAATATTCTTTCTTGTATGATATTGTTTTGGAAGACTCTAATCTTGGAAGTTTTCCTCTTGATTTAACGAGTAACCTTTGCGGGTGAGATTTATTATTCCTAAGGGTATTTCCCAATAATGGAGAGGGTCAGCGTCGAAGAATATTTCTGTTATTTTGAATACAATGCCACAACCGAAGGGTTCACTCTCGATAGGGTGGTGATTTATGGAGAAGCGGATTGAAAAAAAATATAACCCAACCAGTAGTGCTTCTTGCTAGAAACTACGGCTTCCCATGCTTCCATTGTAATCAATAGTTACTGGTAGAAGTTGAATCAATATGGGGCTTCCTGTGATTTCAATTCTGCAACTCTCACCTCTAAAAGTGATCCAATTTCAATTGACGATTATGCCGACCCTCTGCCTCATTTGGAATTGCTCAACCTGCGAGGGCAAGCTCTCTCCACCGGTTGGACTTATGTCTTCGGACTCGTGTGAACCACTGAAAAAAACGAAGTTTCAGAGATTTTTTTTGTCCGCGGTGGAGTCAACTGTGAAAAAGATAAGTAGTTCATGCTATGTATTTTTAAATATTTGGCATAATTAGTACACTTGAAATATAAATTCAAAGGGTTATTTTACTAAAAAAAAATTATTAGTTTAATTTATGAAAATATTTCACGGGTTTGAAAAGGAATGCAGTAGTTAAAACTCCTGAAGATATTTAATATTTGGCATAGTTAGTGCACTTTAAATATACTGAATATATGGCATAGTTAGTGCACTTGAAATATAAAATTCATAAATTTATTTTCCTAAAAAGAATTAGTAGTTGAATTCATGAAAATATTTCATGAGTTTGAAAAATAATAGTGAAGATATTTCATGATTTTGAAAAGGAATGTAGGTTAAATTCGTGAATATATTCTATGAGTTTGAAGATGAGTTAATGAGTTACTTTCTCATGCAAGAAAAGAATAACCATTTCTATCGGAAAACTTCATGTTGATTACTTCTTCTCGAGTCGTAGTTTGAAAAGGAATGTAGGTTAAATTCGTGAAGATATTTTATGAGTTTTAAGATGAGTTAATGAGTTATTTTTTCATGCAAGAAAATAATAACCATTTGTTTCCGAAAAATTCATTGCGATTCCTTCCTCTTGAGAAGACGACGTGCATTGAATTAAACATAATTGTGTTAGGAAAAAAGAAACACATATTTCATGTACGAAGTGTGTAGTTATTTCAATATAGAGAATATGTTGTCAATATGTATATATATACGATAGACATGTTGTAAATGTATATATACATAACCATGTTGCAAATATTAGTTATTTAATAAATCCATGGATAGTTTACCATGGTGAAGGTAAATATTAATTATTTAATGAATCCATGGATAGTTTACCATGGTATTGGTAAAGATTAATTAATTAATACATCCATGGGTAGATTACCATGGTGTTGGTAAATATTAGTTATTTAATAAATCCATGGATAGTTTACCATGGTGTTGGTAAAGATTAATTATTTCATAAATCCATGGGTAGATTACCATGGTGTTGGTTAATATTAGTTATTTAATAAATCCATGGGTAGATTACCATGGTGTTGGTGAACATTAGTTATTTAATAAATACATGGATAAAGAACTATTTAGTTATATTTCTTTAGAATAAAACACTATGTGATTACTTTTATGTTATCATGATTATGATGTTAGTTTCTTTCAGAATAAGATCATGTCTATGCACACAATATTTGTATTAGATTTCATTGGAAAGAATATGCATTTGTATATGGGAAATGATAACAATTTTTGTTATCCTATGTTGATTCTTTGGCAAAGAAGATGAATTACATGTACAAAAACTAAAGTAATGTTTTGGTTTTTTGATATACATATATGGGTAATGTTGGTATAACTTTTGGAGAATAAGACATGTATTCTTACGTGTTATTCCTTTAGTTTTATGGAAAAGAAACCTTTTCTTTGCATGCCTATTATGTTATATTTCCTCAAAAAGGAAATAGGTTTTTACATGTTCTCTTGTGTAAGCATTCCTTTGGGAAGAATATTTTAGAAACTTTATGCATTGTATGGATAGGAACAAAATTCATCATGTTAGCTTTAACACAAAAATAAATAGCTGAAGGGTTGGATTCTTTTGCTAAATTTTAAGTAACAAAGATGCACATTGTGTCATTTTCCATTGAAGGAATTCCTGGTTAGGGGTAGTGAATTGTCTTGTATGTATGTGAGTGTGTGTGAGAAGTGTCATAATCATGTGGGAACTATTTGATATGAATTAATAATTACTTGCTCACACTACGGTAGAGATGTTAGAAGAAAGTATGTTGTGATATTGTAATCACATCCCATGTATGCACATGAATAAGTGTTAATGGATCACCTAAAGATTAATTATTTATTGATTTAGGCTTGAACTAATCATGCTACAAAATCTTGTTGATGACATCAAAACAGGAAATGACGATGACTTATGAAAAGGAAATATTATGCTTAACATGGTGGCAGATAAATGAGTAGTGGTTCATGCAAATTGGTGTGATGGTTCACGCAGATGATGGTTCACGCAGATGAGTGTGAGCTGCAAGATGGTTGATTTGTGCGTTGGTACGTTGTAGGTACATCCATGCCACCAAGATATGAAGATATGAAGATTAGTGGGTAAATGCTATCATATTTATTGTAATGTATTTAAGCTAGATATTTGTATATTTCGTTGTAAGATTTATAACTGATGGTTAAGGGATGTTCTCCCTTATAAGCCATCGAGTGAGAACTGATCACCCTCATGGGCGTTTAAAAAAAAAAAAAACATCTGTTGGTTTTCACTAATAAAATTAAACGTTTGCTGGTTTTCACCCTACTAGTTTTCCAGGGTATATTGGTGTTCAATGATGTGATTGATTATCGTGTCAAGATGATGATGTTGAATCCTTCTTGTTGTAATATTCATAATGTCGACGACTACATGAATAATGGAATTAATGCAAGTATCTCATACAATTTTATATTAATATACTGTAATAGAGGTTGTTAATAGTTAAGAAACTTACTATTCTTACACTAAGGTTTCGCTATGAACTAGCAAACATTCTATGTAATGATTAGTAAGAAATATTTAATAGCGATTTGGATAGTTACCGTAGGTAACTTGTATAAAAAAATTTTAACTCCTGGCATTTCCATGTGAAGTTATCAGTGTATGTTACAATTAATTAAATTTAACAAATAAAATTGATAAATTATTTTTTTAAAGAAATAAAATTATTAAAAAATATAAATATTTATGAATTAAAAAATATAAATGCCCAAATATCACATTTTTCAAAATATGTGCAACAATATTTAATAATTCTTTAAAACACATTTCAAAATTTATTATAATTAAGTTTTCAATTTGAAGTGAGGAAATTCACTAGTACCATTTATCTAATGTAAACTTATTTATCATCGAGAGCCTAGCTCTGACTAGGCTTCTATTGGACAAACACAAAAAGCAATAACATGGGAGACCATAAACTTCCTAAGCTAGCTTTAAATTCCAGCTAAAACCACTTGGTATAAATATATGAGGGCCTGGATAAACCATTGGGAGATCGACAAAAATGTTGCATTGAAAAATATTAATAACATTACAAATATTTTTACTTCTATATTCAAGGAGAAAATGTGGTGTGAGAAAGATTTAAAGAATAAAAGAAAATTAAGATATTATAAAGAGGTCATCAACTTACTCTAGAAAATTAAAAATATCTCTTTTTATAATTAAATCAACATATATTAAGTTTGTATACTCATTATTATTATTTTTTAAAATATTAAAATCTTTTTGTGTTAGTGTAAGAAATAAAAAATCAAATTAATTATAGAAATTTCTTTTATCAATAAATATATATATATATAAACGTTTACTAACCAAAACTTTATTATACAATACTAAAATGTATATCAATTAATTTTTACTTTAAATAAAATAAATAAATTTAATTTAATAAATAAATTTGATAAATTATTTAAAAAATTTTTTTTATTAAAATATCTAAATATTTATAACTTAAAAAAATATATACAATTGATATCACATTTTTCAAAATATCTGCAACAATATTTAATAATTCTTTAAAATACAATTTAAAATTTATTATAATGAAGTTCTCAATTAGAAGTGAGCAGTACTTGTTATCTAATGCAAAGTTATTTATCATCATTATATGAAAGAAAAAATATACCATTTAATATATATATATATATATATATATATAATTTTAAATTATTAATTAATAACAAATATTTAATTATAATTTATATTGATTTAAAAATTAAAATATAACTGGTACAAAATCCAATTATAATTTATATATTTCTATTAAATTTAAAATATATCTTTACAAAATCCAATGTCCTTAATAATTTGTTTATATCTTTTTAAAACAAATATCATCACATAATAATTATTTTATATCTTTTTAAAAAAAATTATCACACCATGCACATTTGGACTCAAGTAAGGTTTATTCAGTAGATTAACTAGGCTACCATAATCATAAGATTAAATAAATTAGCTTTAGATTCATTTTAACTTTATATATAACAAAGCTTTAAGAGGAATCAAATATTTTGAGGTGCAAACATTTTTTCTGAGTGCAAAACTTGAGGAAAATTTTGCACCTAGAGAGATTCATTTTTTTAAGGATGGAAATGGATTCAACATCTTTAAAAACCGTTGCAGCACCTAAAATTCGAAAAATATGTTGATATAACTTAAATTTCAAAAAAATTCCATTAAATTTAATCAAAATCATGCCCAAAAAAACCATTCTTCTTTGAGAAAGAACTAGATAGAAAAAAATATAATATTTTAAACAATGGTGAGAAAACCTAAACCCACAACTTATTTATTATCGAAGAATACATTGCACATACAAAAATTTAAGCAAATGGGAATGGATATGTTTATTATATAATGGAGGGTCACTTAGTACACACGTCTACACATTATTTTACTATAACCTATAACCACAATAGGCCTAATTTGAAATATTTATACTAAATGAAATATGACCAAGCGATCTTGATGTATCTAGGTTGAGGAGGTTGGGGTTAAACTTGCTTCGACACTGTAAGTGTCACGACCGCATTTTCCATAACTCATTATTGCATCGTTCTTCGTTGCCACACTTGTCGCTGAGCTAGAGAATTCTTTGGTACTCTTCCAATTCTATTTTCAACTTCTCTTTCTTCAAATATAGAATAACAACCTTGAAAATGTGCGCAACTAGCATTTCCTTACTGTCTATATTGGCTACGGAAGATGTTTCCTTTAAATTTGTCAATACCAAAATAGATGCAAGAAAATATTGGCTAAAGCGACCTCATAGATATTCAAATCTAATCACTTTAGTCAAGAAATGTATCCAACATTAAAGATGTCTCTTAGATGTTAAGATATATCCTATATGGAAAGGTAAAACCAAGAATCACTCCACCAACAACTTAATTATCCCATTTGAATTTTATATAATATAACTTAAGGTTTTGTGAGGGATATTTTAATTTTAATTATTATTCTTTTATTTTAACTTTAATTTCTTAAATTTATTTTCATTTGACCTAGTCAACATTACATTATACTACATTATATTACATCACGTTTTATAACATTATTGTTATACTAGCTTGTAGAATGTCTCTCAGCACAATTAGTTCATCAACACTACAAGGAAAAGATCCTCTAGTGGAGGTTTTTGTGGAAGCCCCTATAAAATAGCCCACAAATTCGTTTGTAGAGGAGGTCACGAGCAGAGAAGGGCGGGTGGATGCTTTAGCGAATCTTTTTTACTCGTGCATCTATATTACCCAAACACACCAGTGACTCTTATATAATTATATTCATCGGTCCTTAATAGAATATGGTGCATCATGATAGAGTTAATTCTTTTATAAAAATAAAAACGTAATGGTGCATTAAGTACATAATGTCCATGAGTGCTTATAGGACTCAGTAACACCATAAAGGGTGGAATTTAAAAAAAAATTGGTTGTAAAATTTAATTTTCCCGATCTAGTGCTATACTCTTATGTCGCCCTCATTCATAACCAATATAAAGCATCATTGTGTTGTTTTTATCTTAAAAATAATGGTATGATTTTTATATTATATGCATTGGTGTTGTTAATCGAGTTTAATTCCACGATGCCTAATATAAAGCGGTGCACTATTGTAGGGTTATTTTTTATACAAATAAAAAACAATGGGGTACAACCTATATAAGGTGTACCAATGTGTATACTACTCAATAGCACCAGAAAAAGATTAAATTTAAAAAATGTGAGTTGTAAAATTCATTTTCAGCATTTTGGTGCTATAATCATACATTTCATTGGTGTTATTCATGCATTGAAATGCATCAGTGCATAAATAACAAGGTTCACCATGATGGGATTTTTAATTTAAAAAATAGAAGTGTGCTTAAGAAAGTGCACACACCAGTGCAGTTATTCTAGTGCACCAGAACATGGTTAAATAAAAAAAACCTATTGACCGAAAAATTCATTTTACCATTTGCAGTATTGTAGATATCTAAAGAACGACTGCTACTCTTACCTTTGTCAAACACATTGCCATCATTGATTCTCTTACTTTTAATCCTTTCATTTGTTGTTGAGTGTGTTGCTTTCGAATATTCTCAAATAATGCTCAAATTTTTATTTTTTGATTTACTTGGTAACCATTCCTCCCCGACAAGAAAATTCCCAGGTAATGTTTGTGTTTCTCTCTAATGTTAATTTTTGGTGGAGTAGAATTGAAAATTAGGTAAAACTATTTTTTTCCTTCTTTTTTTCCTCCATGGTGCATTCGAGTGGTTTGACTCGCACCGATGGTAGTGCACCCTATAAATTTATAAGGTGCACTAGAAATCAATGTGTTATGTTAACGAGTTGTAGTTTTAAGGTGTGTTTAGTAAATTGATACGCACTAGGAAAGTTATAATTTTTACCACAGTGCCAAGTGTAAAATCTACTTCTTGGTGCGCTTATTTTTACCAAACACACGACATGCATAAATATTCAAAAAATATAACTTGATGCGTTTATTAACCTCAATTCTTTGTTTCCGTATGAAAAGGTTATGCATATGCACTAATGCGTAATTTTATGTCGATTCACCACGTCTATAAAAAAAATAACCAATTTTAAAGAGGTGCATCAAGTAGTTGTATGCATTGTTGTTGGTGCTTTCCTGTTTTGTGGTGCACCGTGTCTAGTGCAGTACTGTTTTTTTACCACATTGACGATGTTTTTTTTTTAATTGAAATTTATATTTCCATATTTATAAACAAATTTTTCATTTCATAAAAAAAGTATGTTTTTCGTATGAGGATGATGTATTTCATATTTCAATCATGTAGCAGAAAGGTCAATGGAGTGAAGAGCAAGAACAACGGAAGAAAATGGAAAACCAATACAATGTGGTGTGATCAAGGTTGGCATGACAGAGGGAGAGAGATATATACCCTCAACATATTACTACAACTACCCATGTCCTCTTGAGGAATTTAGGCATCCTTAAGTACTATCAGGAGGTTACATCCCTGAAGGGGCACTCTAGGTTGTTGGCACATTTGATCCCTTAGTGGGATGCCCACCAATAGGGTTTACATTTCAATCCTAACATGTGGTATGGGACCACTTAGGAGGACAAATAACTCGTCACTGGCATATCCATGAGAGGGAAGGATTTCTTCTAGTTCCCTGATGTCCACCACGGTGTTGCGGTAAAAATACAACTTGTCTACTCTCATAGATATGTTGGGGATCATGTAGTGTGTGAAAAACATTTTCAAGTGGCTACTGGACAACTACAAATCATTTCTTTTCGTGCAAAGGAGGTTAGGTTCCTCTCACTATAAGTGAGTACCATTGCGTACTATACTAGCGATGGGATATGCATTAGTTTCCATCTTTTGTTTTATGTCACTTATTTGGAACAAAGGCCATGATGTATCACATGGTCTGCCATTTTTTTGTAGTGAATTTTTATAGCTTTAGATAGATGTCATGCTATGATACATGGGAGGGAAAACTTCCCATTTGCATGAGAGTTTTTTTGCTTATTTTTTGATATGTTTCTAGAGACGAGGCATAGTTTTGACCATAACCCTCCAAGGTTGATGATTGAGGTGGAAATACACATCTGGGGTGATATGATGCCCAAGAGGGGCATGTCGAAGTATCTGGCGAGGATTTACGCCGACGCACTAGGGCTATTGGGAAGTGAGGATAAACATATGTTTTTCTTGGTTCAATGTCTTTTAATGGGGATGTGTTGGCGATAGTGTAGCACCACCCTCCCACATATACCCAAGTAACTAGGCAACCAGGTTAAACTTTTGACAAGAGGATATTATGATGAGATTAAACCACCTAGGTAACCTTAAGGAAGTGGCATCGACAGAAACACATCACACATACATTGTACATCAATAATAACACACCCAGGTGCAAACCCAACCATTCAAGCATCCTGTTGATGGGTCCCACTGACCTTTTAATATCCTAGACCTATATACGCATGCACAAGCATTCATTCGTGCATATGGGAGGCTCTAGATGCATGCACAAGCCTACATGCTTGCATCCACAGACTATCTCCAGCATTATTGTGTAAGAGTCTGAATAATTTAAGGCACTTTTCAAGACCAAAATTCTGGCTACTGGCTAGTAATTTTTTTAACTTTTAGAATCCATTAAACATATGATGACAAGGCTACTAAACCAAAAAATAACTCTAGGACTAAGCCTGACCATCCCCAATAGGGATTGAGATTTTGAAAATATGTCACAAATATGAAAACTACAGGTGTAAACAACATATCTAAGTATAGGGGTATCATACTTATCATATAATCGTTAAAAATAATTAATCCCTTATATCATTAACTGCAACATCATCTATTAGGTCATAGATACATCATTCATTCATTTACAAATCAAAATGAGGAGATCCATATATAATCACTGTCATAATACATGCTTAAAAACACCATAATAATAATAGAAATCTCAAGGATACATTAACCATAAAATTGACATAATAAAAGAATATTTACCCATAAATACACAACAAAAAGTGCTCTTATCTCCATAAGAAAAATGCAGCCAGGTTTGGGACTTCCATTTTCCACCTGAACATAGACATGGTTGAGCCAAATATTGCTTCTTCCAGTCACCATTGTACCATATTCCAATCATGAATGTGGGATATCATAAACCTAATCCATCAAAACTAAACCAAATCTTCCAAAGGAAAAACCTTGACAACAAATGATTCCACTTCATGGTCGTACATGACAACCATCACAGATTGGTCTCTACGAAAGTTGTTGGAGGGGTCTAGAGCACTTGTTTCAACTAGGGTTTATAGCACCAGTAACTCAACCTACCTAGGGCTTCCAAAGTTTTTTTAAAACAAAGGTTTCGAGGACTAGTAACTTAACCCATAGGTTTCTTTCATTCTTCTAAAGAATTTTTCCAACCAAGACTTCGAGGAACTAATAAATCAACCCATAGCTAAAGGAATCATGAGAACCAATTAGAAAAAAACTAATGGAAATAAACCCACAACACCATGTATATCCAAGAAATGGAAAGGCTAGGAAAATCCACTATCAATCCAGGCCATCCTCCATGCCAATAATAGATCATAATCAAGAAACTACATGCAATACCATGCATGCCAAATCTAGTGAGAAAAAAATATATGCAACTCGATACATGGACTTATAATCAGTTGTATATGTTCATCTTGATGCCTTCTTGATCTAAATCTCCAAGTATGCCACACTCTGAGAGTTCTCCAAAAATACTTTCTAAGTATCTAAGAGTATGAGAGAGAGAGAGAGAGAGAGAGAGAGAGAGAGAGAGAGAGATAATAATGAGAGAGCTTAAAAAATGCACTGACAAACGGTGCCAACTGATCCTGAGAAGAAATTTTATCAATTAGACCTCTGTTTTCTTCATTTTCCATTATTTTCCTAATTTTCCTCCTCACATAAAACTTGAGGCCTTTCATCTCCATTTTCTCATAATTTCAATCATTTTCATAAATAAATATGCCAAAAATATTTTTTCCTCTTTAATTTGTTGGCCATTTCCTTTTTCAATTTCCGTAGCCATAATAAACAATGTGAACACCCGCACTAGGATTTTTTTCCCAACATCCACCTTGGAATACATGTCCCATCAACCGTGGTTATTATTTTAACTTTATTATATGGAATTTTCACCAGGGCTATTATGGAACCCTCCTCCTTGGGGGAAGACTGTCCTCGGTGTTCGATGACACCCATAAACCAACAAACTGCTAAAACAAAACATACTACCCATGGAGCTTTATAACAGAGCTTGTTGCAGTATTTACAATGAACATTTCTAAAAGCATGACAATCATATCATTTACTAGATCTTTATAACACATCTCATTACAGTATTTACAAAAACCACATTTTCTTCAACCAACAAATAATCATATTGTCTATGGAGATTTATAAATCCATCTCGATATAATATTTACAATAATATACACAAATATAGATATGCACATTTTCTCAACCACCAAATAAAAGGATATAATGCCTGCATCCATAACAAGGGAATCCAGAGGCTCATATCCCCACCCTCAAAGTAGTACGATGATTCACCTCCTTCCCATGAAGTCCATAATCCACTATGAACATCAAATCTGTATCCAACGTTTAGCGCTACAATCCTATGCCACTTTTCCTCTCAGTGAATAGTTACTGACTCATTGTTCTAGGGAACACTTCAAATGTGCATCTGATTCCATCTAGAAATTGAAATAACCAAAAAAATCCATCATCTACCTTCCCTTCTCTATTGCACAGTCCCTCGAAATCCGATCACGCCTTCCATGTAGTCACTTACCTTCCAAATTCCGCTAGCACCCCCATCATGAGTAGTCAATCCCTTAGAAAGGTTTCCTCACATCAGAAGTTTGAACAACCAAGGTGTATACCTGCCTCAAAACAATCATACCCGTCATAGAATGCTCATGGAAATCAATGGACACTATTGGGTAGTAGTTTCCCACAATGGCCTTGCTCCTGAAGTGATTTACAAATATAGTGCTTCATGGTTCAATGTTTTTTTTTGTTGCTTCTAATTCTTGCAATCACTTTCAACCAAAAAACCATGCATTTTTTTTCTTCCTGTACCAAGCACATAACCTCCATTATATTCAAAATAAACTGGAATAACTTCAATTCATACCTCATTGATAGTCATCAAAAAGGTACACTTGCACTTCTATTTACTTCTTATCATAAAAAATCAAACTAGTTGTTTTATCAATCATCATGTATGAACATATCACATTCGGTTAGTTAAAAACACAACCATCATAGGTCAAAATCATTAATTGCATGCAATCATCATAAATTATAATCATAAATCACATGTAACCATCATAAGTCTGAATCATAGATGACACGAATAACAAGACTGAATAAAATACTTATACTTATCATTCATCAGTCCTTACTTTTCCCTTTGTTCTTTGTGTACACACACTAGATTGGTTTCCACAGCAGGAAAACACCCATTTCCCTTGCTTCCCTTCACTCTGATATACATAAAGATAGTGTAAAACACAACGCAATACATACAACTATACCTAGTGTACAACATAATACATGTACATACACATATATCTGGTGTAAAAAAAAACACATACACCTACACTTGGTGTTCAACACAATACACACACCTACATCGGCATACAACGCATATAGCTACATGAGTAGATAACAAAGCACACACCTAAACCTTATGTAAAATACAACACATCATACATACATATACAAAGTACAACACAATGAATACACATGTCATGATACTACGACTACGCCATGCACCTAAATAATACCACATGCCTGCAACACAGCATGTACAACATGCACACATTACCATATGTATACTAGTACCATATGCACAACATGTACATAGTACCACCTGTACACAACACTACCATCACAATGTGTGCCCAACATCACATGTACTTAGCACACCTGCACAACGTGTACACAATGCTAAATGTACACCAAACCACTTGCACAATGTATACACAATACCACATGTACAAAACACCACATGCACAACATGTACACGACACCACATGTACCAAATGCCACATACATGACATGTAAACGACACCACCTACAAAAATAAAATCATATACAACATGTACACTACACCACATGTACAATCATGCACAGAACCACCATATGCACATATCACCATATGTACAACATGCATAAAACACCATATTTGCATAGCACTACATAGATAACATGCACATAGCACCAGATGTACACATCACTACATATCCAATATGTGCACAACACCATATGCACACAACATCGCAAATTCAACATGTGCACAATATGGTATGTACACAACACCACATATCTAACATGTATATAGCAACATCTTTACCCAACACTCCATATGCAATATACACACACCACCATATATAATGCATAGAACATCATAGGTACAAAATACTACATATGTTACATGTACACATTACCAAAGTTACAACCACTAAATACAACATGCACACCATATACACAACAATTGTACTGCACATCCATAGACCACATACTAACCCCATAAGAAACCTTGTTTCTAGTGTATTTCCACTATCCATGCTTATCCTAGCATGTTGCAGATCACACTTCTTTCACTTCACTGATGTACCCCTCAACATTACCTCTCCATAACATAAACATAGGAATAATACAAGCATATAATAAAAATTCATGTCCACATGATACTGACCTCATATATTTGTCAGGACTACTCTTCCAATTTGATTCCTCATAAGACCAATTACCTCTTCATGCTATTCACTTGCATAAGAAATCATTCCTCCACAAGAGTGATCCTTAATAACCTTGTCATAGATTGACACAGATACATATATACATACATATATATAATAATTATCATAAAAAATCATGATCTTGTCAGACAATGGCATACATACACACATATATACATATAAATATTAGAATTAACAATCATGATCCATGGTGGCCCTATAAGACACGACATACATACATACATGCATACATATATAAACATCAACAAAATCATGATCACAAAACAATTTCTAGATATACTAAGGTCTAGGTTAAGAGAACTTGATTTATTCGTTCATAGCATGCACAACGTTGAAAATAACAGTTCCCAACATAGCCAAGGCATCTAACACCTCAGATTCATTACTTTACCTTTCTGATTACCTTTCTCATGTTTGTACTGCCACCGACCATTTACCACAATGGACCCAACCAGTCCAACTGACTATCATATTATTACCTTCCATTGTGCTTATTCATACCAAGTTTCATTCATGTCTTTCATTCCAAGCTCCATTAACATTCCTCTTTCCCAACCAATTTTCAAGACTTAGAAAATAAAATGAAATAACAAGAAAAATGAGAAGAATACCATGAAAATGAAGGCAATACGACACTGCAAAAAAGTGGCATGATCATGCACTAGATGTAATCAAGACTGCAAATCAAGCACAACAAATCACAAAATACCAAAAGCAAAAGACTAGGAACAAGGACCATGACTCCACCCCATGGTTCACAGTGCTTCATAGTGAAAATCAACCTGATCCTTTTAAAATATTTCATGGAAATATCTTGCCATACAATCCTCCACATCATACTTCAATAACCACATAATTGTCAGTGCATAAATAAACATAACAACATGCTAGTTACCTTACCTTGTTGTGCCAAGCATGTTGACCTATAACTAAATGCACATGTTAGCCATATGTACCAAACATCAATACAACATATCAATCAATTCAAAAAAAAAAATTACCAAGACTAACAACCATGTCATAATCAACAATCAACCCACATTCATCGGTCATAATACATAATGCTATAACTATCCCCTACTTACACTCAAGTATATACCAGCTTTCTCAACACATATGTTTTAGCAAAACCATATTAAAACAAGATCATTGCTTCATGCAATCTTACAGACACATATACTCATATCATGCAATTAATCAAAAATTCAAACAACTTACAAACAGACCATGTTAAATAAATCAAGTAGGTGATGTAATAGACACCAAATCATAAAATAGACTACATAATCAAATATTCAAGAACCAAGTATATGACATAAGAAAATTCACACCTTAATGTATATTAGGGGAGGTTATCATGCTTGCAAAACCAATATATATTAGTACGATATAACTTCACAACACATCAAATCAAACTTCAATAATGTTATGATATCCATAGTAGTAACTAGCCAACATGTTCTCATCATAAACTCTAAAAAATTTCCATTCATGCATAAAAATCATATGTTGGGAAGGTAAATCCCCTCTGCGGACAGAGGCGATCCCTACTAGCCCAGCAGGGGTCTAGCAACAAACAAACAATGCTATGACGCAGGCTCCTAGTTACGAATGAAAGATTTGGGATAAGAACCTACTGATTCCAAACATGATCCGAAGAAGAGATGCCCCCCCGTCCCCCAACATCCCCCGCATCACAATCCTTCCACGATCTCCGTGAATGAACACCTGCACACAGAAAGAACAAACAGATACAAGCATAGGAACCAGCATACGTAACTAAACATCGGTCAGAAAAGACATTACTCGCATTAACATAATGGAAAAGGAGTGGAACCATAATCATAGTCATCTATTAAAGTGGTAAACGAATAGAAGTTACAACCAAGTTCTGACGCTGCAGCCTCCTTCGCGCGGGTCTCCGGTCGTCTACGTCTCGCAAGGCTCGCCGGGGGAAAGGGAAACCTCTCCAGAGTCTCGTAACAATGGTCTCCTCGCTTGAATGGGCCTTAAGGGAAAGAAGGGATTCTTTACAGCACAAAGGCACTTGGGAATAGGGAGATGCAAAGCTTCAGCACTTCAAGACTAGCTTGCCATGGATCTAAGCAAGCTTTTATAGATGGGGAAGGAGGGAGTTGGGATCCCTATTATTATGGGATTGGCCCTATCAACAAGGAAGGTTCCATAGAAGGTGGCAAAACTACTTCCCTTCCATAGAACTCCCGCAGCCAAACCTCCCAACTCAAGATAGGCAATGGTTGTGAGTTTGTTTGAACTCAACTTCCGCCATCCATATTTAAAAAACAATTCCTAAAATGGGTGGCGCGATTGCTGCTCTATGACAGAGCGCCAAGTGGCGCGACCTCTTTACAGGATTTCCCTGATTGGCGCGAGCACTGAACTGTATACCCGCGCCAATGCAAAAAGAGTTGTTTTTCATGAGTTTTGCAAGGAGATGTCTCAAGGGAAAATAAAGCTCATACTCAGAGGGATGCATTGATGATGTTTTCAAGGCATGATAGTGTTCACAGGTCACATAATGGGTCCTCCATTGTGCGGGATGGGGAATGGTAGGGACGGTGACAAATTACTGTATAACAGATGCCCCCTAAAGCATGAGGCCCGAGAGAGAGAGGGGTGAAATGCTTTACGATAACATGTCCAACCGAAGGCCCGCCGTCGGAAAACCTGCGCAGAAAGATACAACTGATATCTCAAGTACATGATGTATATATATGGTATGGACGCAGCCATCCGAACAGAGTATGCTATAATCCGGATCCAGGGTATGGGCGCAGCCATCCAACTAAGATCAAATAAATAGACTCAGGTATGGTCGCAGCCATCCAATTATTGAGTCATGACAATAATCCACAATCGCAGCCTGGATTACAACAGACACAATCCAGGGTCTTGCGCTCCATCTCGACCCAAATAAGTTCAAGTTCTAGCACGCGAATATGTGAGCTGATGTCGAACATGCAAGAACATCGCCTGATTACCAGCCAATGATGAAAGCCGTTAACAGACGCGAGAGGAACCACCAATAATGACAATGGTCCTCAAGGTACTACAGGTACAATCTACGGCGTGTGAATAAATGAGTTGACGTCGAACACCCGCAGAATCATTCGATCGGAAGTCAATGATGTAAACTTCACGTCGAATGCGACGAACCTGCCATTGAGGCATGCAAGCTCCAAGGTACCATCAGGAGTCTCTAGACCAACTTCCTGGATAATGAGTTGAAGTCGACAGGAAGTGACCTTGATCGAAGGTGGGCCATAATGATTCCCACATCATCGACACGAGACAGAGAAACATAATGTTTTGTTGCGAATCAGGATCATATGAGAAACAGAGGAAGGTTGATATTTGCAGAGGCCAACTTCTCTTGAACACATAAACGGCACGACAATGGATTTGGCAGTATTTGACATCAACGGATCAGAGGTCATGGTGACGAGGCAGTGAACAGATGAGAGGTCAAAAGAGATTACCCAAACCCATGGAGGCAAAGTGAAGCAATGAGATGAGATGTCCCCAACCCGACACGGATGCAGACAAGTGCCATGTTCAAGAGCGACATACTGCCGACGACAACGACGATGGTTCCATTTTTTCCCCACCATTTCTGGCGAGTACCCCAATTATTTTTGATAACAAGCTTGAAGGGGATAGCATATGCTTGTGATATAAGTCCGCCCTTCGGGCGAATCCATCCTAGTGCATTTAACGAGTCCTAGGAAGGAGAAACTCGGAGAACGTCATTTCGACGGAATCCAATGTCATCAGGGTTTAACGAGTCCGACAAAGGAAGAACTCGGCGTCTTTTCATGTTTAGAGAGTTTGAAAAGACAGCGGAAAAGAAAACTCCACAGGTCCCTTTTCGTAAATAGTTCCCCAGATCCGAAAAGGTAGAAAACAATATCCGGGAAAACCTCCTAGTCGCAATAGGCTAGGGTATTCCTTTTTCGTAATCAATCCATCCCGGCCCGAAAAAGGGTTAAACTTATACCGGGTGAATTTCGATTCGTGTCCATTTTAACGAGATCGAAACGACAAGGGCCTCGGCGATCTTTTCATATTTAGAGAGTCAGAAAAGAGCTGAAAGATGACTCCTCCTGGAGGAACGAGTGGTATAAAGGGTAGCAACTGGTTCCGGTAATGGTGGAACTACTCTAAACAAATAAAGGTCGAGAGGCTGGCTAACAAGACCACTCATAGCAGCGGTTCCTCAGGAACGGGTAAAACAACCAAGTGAAGGCATATGATCGGCCAAGCAGATAATGACGATGGAGCGAGAAAACCAAGGCTTATCTGGCAAAATAGGCTGATAAGATGACAATCACAAGGGGTAAAATAAGAATGGTTTCATTTTTACACAAGCTTGAAACAAAGATAAACTATGCTTGAAACCGGTTTCATTTTTACACAAGCTTGAAACGGAAACAAACTATGCTTGAAAAAGTAAGCATGCCCCCAACATGGTGACTCAATTCGAGGTACATGCCCCCCAAGCTTCAGTCCATATGAAAGGCAAATGGAGTGAAGGTTCAAATTACGAGATCAAGAGAAAGATTCGACTGGGATTTTACGAGATCTAAACAAAGACTCGAATTGAACGGGAACGTGTTTCATTATTTTAACGAGGTTGACACATTAAAAGAACTATCCTCAAACACCTTGTTTCATGGTTTAGGGAGCTTGACACAAGACTAGGAACTGTGCTCCGACAAACCTTGTTTCATTTTTTAAGGAGCTTGACACAAGACAAGGAACTGTGCTCCGACAACCTTGTTTCATTTTTTAAGGAGCTTGACACAAGACAAGGAACTGTGCTCCGACCGGCTTGTCATAATGAACAAGAAGTCATTGCTTCCAAGAGTTCCACACCAGATGGGAGGAAATCATCCTGGAAGTCAGGACCCAATGCCCCCAGCACTCGATGCACGACGGCATCATCACTGGGCACAGGCACGGGGTAGGTAGACACATAGTTGACCTGCGGTGGGGCAGAGACAACAGGTGGATAAAAACCAGGAGGGGGTGATGGCGGACCAGTTGCCACATTAGGACCAAAGAATGACAGCTGATCAATGGTCACGATCCTTCCTTCATGCGGAAAACAAGCCACACGAAAGAGGGAGGAGACGAGCGCTCCCATGGCATAGGTGTAATCACGCCCCAAAAGCAGATTGAAATCCAAGGGGCCTGGAACGACCATCACGTCCATATGGACTGTTTTACCTCCCAAAGTAACAGGTAACCTTGGAAGGATCCCCAACGGTTGACTCGTCCTTCTATTGAATGCCAACAGATTCTGCGTAACAGGCGCAAGCGGCGGCGAACCAAAATCTTGCCAGGTAGTTGAAGACAGAATACTAACAGACGCACCTTCGTCTATAATGGTGCTGGGTACAACCAGACCAAGAGCCTGTACTGTGATCTCGAAAGGCACATAAGACGGAAGGCGAAATCCTGCGAATCGATTCCAGTCAAAGGAAGCGACCAAACTACTCGGAGGGGCTACCATCGACAAGCGAAGGTCTTCCCCTGATGTTACGGTAGAAGAAGCATCCTCCATGACCTCCATATCGAAGGCGGGAGGGATATCCTCTGGAGCCTCCATCATGGGAGGTGGAGGAGGGGCTTCTTGAAGTACAGGGGCAGGAGAATCTTTCTCCAAGCCTGAAGAATCTGAAGAGACCAGAAGGACATGAGGGGTGTGAGATCCACTCTCGACAGAAAAGACCTGGTGCACCGCGGACGGGGCCAGTTCGACCGATCCCGCGACCAATGGTTGGTCGGGAACGGATTCCTGAATCTGAATTTCTGGAGGAGTGGGATCGACCAAGGATGACCCTTGACCAATCACGGCATCAGCCGGTGGAAGACTCAAAGAAAGCTGTTTATAACCAGCCGGGAGGCGTGGTGTAGAAACAGTCAGGTTGTCCAAGACTCGCTTGGCTTCATCCATATAAGGACAAAGGTGAATAGGATGGTGCCCTTCACACAACTTACAGGGATTGGTGATCTTACCCTGCTTCTTAGGAGCCTTACCAGTACCAGTTGAAGACGTGCCCCCAACCTGGCTCCCAGAAGTCAGAGGCAACGGCGGGCGGCCGTTGGACCATACTTCGAGCACCTTGGGAATGTCAGGGCAGTCTCGAAGAAGATGGTCTCCCGTGCACAACAGGCAAGGGAACTTGACTTTCCGTGGAGGGTTGGAAGGTTCATTAAGAGGAGATTTCTCATGGACAGTAGCTGTACATTTAGCCTCTCGCTTATCGGACTTCTTCTTCTTTGTCTTCTTCTTCTTCTTTTTAGCCACCTGGTTACTCGAATCTAGGCTTTCACCAGGCAAAGTAGAAGATGAGGATGCAGAAACATGCGAAGAAGGGGAGAGGTCCACCTTGGAATCAACATGATGTTGTTCCGTCGGAGGAACTGATTGAACAGTAGTGGAGACATTCGGAACTACAGAGGTTGAGAACAACCAAACAGGCAACCCAACCGTTAATCCAGGAAGGGACAACGTCGCCATGTAAGGAGCACCAACATTTCCAAAAGGAGGAAAATGACCAGGATTCCCCTCTGAGGGGATTCCTTGGTTGGTGAACTCTGAAAAAGTTGCCATCAATACTCAAAACCACACACGGGCTGAAAACGAGCTAAGACACACGATCAAACAGTCAACAAGCAACGTCTAAATAGGTGTGAAATCGTGGGCGATTAATTTTACCACATTGGAAAATAAGAAATTCTACCGTTTCATGTTTTAAGAGTCGAGAAACGATAAAAAGATGACTCTATCTCTTTCGGAGTTGACACAAGCATGAAAGGACAAGCGCTTGACGGTCTTTTCAAGTTTAGGGAGTCAGAAAAGACCAAATGACTGCTCAGGAAAAACTAGGCACAAAGGGTGTACCAAATATCCGTGAACTGCAATATACACCTTGGTTTCAAAAATGAAACAAAAATCGACCAAGGACTTTCCGTACGTGCAGGTAGTCTCCCCGAATGCTGTGTTCGGTGTATCACTGGTATAGGGCGGTAGACTCGGCTTCCTATGGATAAAGGATTGAAAACCTATAGGGGTCTCCCTTTATATACTCGACGGTACGGGGAGCGCAAGTCCGTACTAGTGCTGTCTAAAGCCAATAGGCGAACGACAGCTGCTAGGTTTAACGACGCCGGAACACGTCTCTAGCCTAGACCTTCTAAATATGTTGCGTTAAGTTCCAATGTTGCCTTAGGTTAATTGAATGAATTTTACAGTTGATCTTCAATTAAGTTTCAATTTCCAGGCCTTATCGTATGTAGTGTCTCCTAAATGCAAGATATATGCCACGATGCAACATTTCGTTCGATGAAAACTAGTTAAATGAGAGTTGAGAGCTTTAATACAAACGAAATGAACGGAATACAAACAAGAATATCTCTAATGCAACTAATGCAATTGCACATTTTTCATTCAAACACTAATCACTAGTGATACGGAAAAGATGACAATTTGCACTAATTAAAAAAGCAAAAGAGATTATATTTTTTTTTAAAATTTTCAATGTCTAATGGTTAATGTGCACTGAAAACAAAAGGAACAATTAGAGAAATGATAACTAAGAGAGCAAAGCAAACAACATTCACTCACCAAGCAAGCAACCAAATCTCTAAATCGACCCAAAGTCTCTCAAATCGAAGAAAGACTCAAAAACACCCCAATGGACCGTGTGATCTGGGTCCGAAGCAAGGGCAAACGAATCCTGAATGAAAGAACGAACAAACACTCAAAAGACGCAACAAAACAATCAAAGATTGCTAAGAGGGCATGGAGGGTTAAGCAACAAGTCGACAGGACAATCAAGACACCAAAGCTCCCAAGGAGGGCTCGATTCACTATGCCACTAGATGCCCTAGGGCTCAAATCGTGAAACCGATAGATAGAGGCAAACAACCAAAGGATGGCGGTGAATTCCAGTCAAACCAGACTCCAATGCACTCAAACAATCAAGAAGTCAAGAAGAAAAGTATTGGTCAAGCTCAGAAAGCCAAAAATTGAAGAAATTCAAAAAAGTCACAGGGGTGGCGCGACTGTGGCCTTGAAACTAGCGCCAGAGGCCGAGTGGCGCGAGACAGACAAATGCAACACGCGCCAAGTGGCGCGACTGTCAGGTAAAAACCCGCGCTAGTCGAATTCTTCAATGAAAACTAAAAACAAGC
Source organism: Pinus albicaulis (assembly GCA_034641835.2). Taxonomy (NCBI): domain Eukaryota; kingdom Viridiplantae; phylum Streptophyta; class Pinopsida; order Pinales; family Pinaceae; genus Pinus; species Pinus albicaulis. The sequence goes on along the minus strand of CM076580.1, from coordinate 519,522,839 downwards.
TAATCTGAGAAAAAGACCAACACAAGCTAAGCAAACCACAAGGCTAAAATAATGAAAGAACCCAACCCAGAAGGTTCATCAAGCAAGGAGAAACAATCAAAGCGAACCGATCATAAACGAGACAAGGAAAACCGGACGGCTCCCCAGTATGGTCGCCAATTTGTTGGGAAGGTAAATCCCCTCTGCGGACAGAGGCGATCCCTACTAGCCCAGCAGGGGTCTAGCAACAAACAAACAATGCTATGACGCAGGCTCCTTGTTACGAATGAAAGATTTGGGATAAGAACCTACCTGGATTCCAGCGCTCGATCTGAAAAAGAGATGCCCCCGTCCTTCAGTCCTGGCAGATCACAATCCTTCCACGATCTCCGTGGATGAACACCTGCACACAGAAAGAACAAACAGATACAAGCATAGGAACCGGCATACGTAACTAAACATCGGTCAGAAAAGACATTACTCGCATTAACATAATGGAAAAAGGAGTGGAACCATAATCATAGTCATCTATTAAAGTGGTAAACGAATAGAAGTTACAACCAAGTTCTGACGCTGCAGCCTCCTTCGCGCGGGTCTCCGGTCGTCCACGTCTCGCAAAGCTCGCCGGGGGAAAGGGAAACCTCTCCAGAGTCTCGTGACGATGGTCTCCTTGCTCGAATGGGCCTTAAGGGAAAGGAAGGATTCTTTTCAGCACAAAGGCACTTGTGAATAGGAGATGCAAAGCTTCAGCACTTCAAGACTAGCTTGCCATGGATCTGAGCAAGCTTATATAGATGGGGAAGGAAGGAGTTGGGATCCCTATTATTATGGGATTGGCCCTATCAACAAGGAAGGTTCCATAGAAGGTGGCAAAACTACTTCCCTTCCATAGAACTCCCGCAGCCAAACCTCCCAACTCAAGATAGGCAATGGTTGTGAGTTTGTTTGAACTCAACCTCCGCCATCCATATTTAAAAAACAGTCCCTAAAATGGGTGGCGCGATTGCTGCTCTATGACAGAGCGCCAAGTGGCGCGACCTCTTTACAGGATTTCCCTGATTGGCGCGAGCACTGAACTGTCTACCCGCGCCAATGCAAAAAGAGCTGTTTTTCATGGATTTTGCGAGGAGATGTCTCAAGGGGAAATGAAGCTCATACTCAGAGGGATGCAATGATGATGTTTTCAGTGCATGACAGTGTTCACAGGTCACGTTATGGGTCCTCCATTGTGCGGGACGGGGAATGGTAGGGACGGTGACAAATTACTGTGTAACACATAGATACACAGTTAGTATGACACAATTTCATAACTAAGTTGAATCCTACTTGAATTTCATAGTGCTAACCATCTGCATAGGTCAATCCAATTAAGCATGATACATATAACATCAAGATATTAGTGCTATAATGGTAATCATCAAGTTAACTAACATATAAAAACAATAAGTTAACATATAACACTCTCATCAACAACATATGACATAATCATCAAGTTAATACCATGCTTGACTAACCAACGCATGTACAAATGATCACACTAGTTAACTAACATATATCATGTATGTAACCATAAAATCAATGGAATGAAATGCATACACATAACCATAATGCCAATATGACTACACTTATCAACTAGCATTTATCATACATGTAACCAAACTAACAATGGAATGAGAAACATATAAGTAACCATAAAGCTAAAAATAACCATGAATCACATATATGCATGCCAAACATAAAAACTTGTATGACGATATGCCCTTACCCCAAAGTCTATTGTTGCAATGCCACTTTAATTATCTGCATCTCATGCTTTATATTAGTGAACACATTAGCATCTTAACCTGCGAATCTCATTATGATCACGTAATTTCATACAATGACCTTATGCATAAAAAACTTCACCATTAAAATGCATGCATAAAAACATATAGACATCGACACACAAAAAAAATGCATATACAACCACACACTAGTGAGAACACATCCCATAACAACATCATAAACCTTGACATGACAACATCACTAAAACCATGATAAACACCATGAAAATGAAACACGCATACACAAAAAACAAATATACAACACACATATGCAACCAATATAAATTCATAATCAAAACATTGCTCATCTAGTCTGAGGGCTAAACCATGCTCTGATACCACTCTGTAACACCCTCCTCCCACATCGACCTAAGGAAACATCTAACCGGGGTAAACATGTGATGCTCGACTACTATGATGGAATTCACCCTCAAAGGTGACCTTAAGGAAGTGGAATCGACATAAACACATAATAAAATAATTGTACATCAACAATAACACCCCCAGGAGCCAACCCAACAATTCAGGAATTCTACCCCTAGGTCCCATTGAAATTTTACCCTCTTGTACCTATAAACACATGCGCAGTCTTGCATTCCTTCATTTGGGATGATTTGGATACATCCACAAGCCTACATCCATATGTCGAGGGAATATTTCTAGTAGTGTTTTGCCAGAGAATGTAGAATTTAAGGAAATTTTAAATCCCAAAATTCTGGCCACTATCAAGAAATTTTTGTAACTTTCGAAATTCATTAAACACATGATTACAAGGCTATTAATCCAAAAACTTACTCCAAGACTAATCCTGATCATCCCCAACTGGGACTAAATTTTTTTCAAACATTTCACAAATCTAAAAGCTACAGGTGTAAACACCATATATGAGCATAAGGGTCTCATAGATATTTGAGAATTGATAATAATAATTATTCCCTTATCTAATTAGCTTAAATATCATATATACATCATTCACTAATTTACAACTAAAAACGTGAGGACAACCATACATCATCACTACCATAATTTTTATGGGATGAAGTACCCTACGGTCTGGGTTGGGAACCCTAATAGAGCAAGAAACATACAAAAACAATAATCATACAAATTTATACTCTTAATGCTCAAACTAGTAAAATGGGAAGAAGGGGCTATACCCGTAGGTCCTACGTTTGAAGGTGACCCCGCAGGGTTCAAAACCTCTACTTCTCCTTGTGCTTAAAAACCTGCAACTCACTCAAGAAATGAACATATACTAGTAATATTTGAAAGCATGCTCAACATATTAGTTTTTGATAATATAAGAATATAAGCATAAAGACATGAAATCATTCTTAATAGTACCATAATGTGTATAAATTATTAATATTATGAACATCAAGAACGGGACAGAGCTTCTTTATTGATTAATGCAAAGAAGTGTGGAGGAATACCACCTGATTGAAGATTCAGCCACAGGTCCAAGCGAAATCGTTCTCTGGATCCACACCCAAAGCCTCAAAAATATCCTTCCAAGAGCATACACATGGATTTTATATAAGAGGAATGAATATATTTTTGAGGGAAACAAGGGTTTCCATAATCTAGGAGTGCAGGAGGCACAAGGATAGATCAGGCTTGATTAGGGAGCAAATAGTTTTAATATTAATACCTATCTCTCTCCCCCCTTAAGGCCTTCCCATGAGGTGTATTTATACAACCCCAAAACATTTTTTTAGTTCAGACACAGTTATGCCACGAGCTTCTGTAGGTATGCTTCTGGTGTAATTTTTAAACCTCGCCCAGAAAATAGGGAATTTTATTTTTTTCATATTTAAATTTATATACATAGGTTGGGTATAACAAGACCTATGTGTGCACATGGTTTTTAGAGGGCGGAGTCGTGTATAGAATTCAAAATAATGTTTTTTTAGATAAAGGACCAAGTCCAAAGGGAAAGGGCTACCCAAGGCCATAACTCGGAGCATCAAGTATATAGAGGTGGAAAATGATGCTATAACAGATTCCCCATAATATATGAGGTTAGAAGGGGTACATGATTTCTGAAATATATTAAGTGTATAAGAAGAATCATGCGAGGACTTGGGAGGAGTTCACCAGATTTAGCCTACCAAAAACCGATGGAAGAGATTAGAAAGTAAGCTCATGTCTAAGGCATGCATACCCATGCTCAATGAAAGTAAAGCATGTCTGCATATCAAGTATGGAGCGAATCCATTATGTATGCAAGTACAAAAGAAACTGCTAAGTACATAGTGGATCATCTGATCACAACCTCAAAAGTATATATCAAGGTTATGTCATCGTATCACATATAGAAGAACTAATCAATGATGTCAATAAAGATATCTGATTACTGAAGTCACATAAATGAGTCTCCAAGTACCAAGTCATAAAGAGTGGAATAATGGTACTGCATGCAACTTGGGTGCCAACATATAAAATGTTGTGGTGATGAACTACAACATATAAGGTGGATGGTGTCACTAACAGAAAACAAAAGGAGATGTCAAATGAACCAAGACATGTTGATGCAAACTTGAGGTCTTCACCGATCATCATGGTATATTTCTACACTATGGGAATAAATGAGTTGAATTCGAGCATGTCATAAATCGATTGATTATCGGTCATTGATGTATATCGTTAACAAACGCGAGACAACTCATCGAAAATGATGATGAGAGTCAAGGTACCCCAGTACAATCTAACAAGTGAGGATAAATGAGTTGAAGTCGAACACTTGAGAGGATCTACCAATTAGGATACATTAATGTATTCTCACTATCCATAGTGAAGGAGTTACCCACTAATGGCTGCAAACCCTATGGTACTGAAAAATGACTCTAGACCTTGTTCCTAGAGCAATGAATTGGAATCGATGGGAAAATATCTGTTGCAAGGAAGCATTAAGGAATCCCACATAAATCTAGTTCGAGTGTAACAATTAGGCCAATAAGTTGGAAGGAATCATATAAAGAAATATGAATTAACCAACCCGAAGTATGTTTTCGGTGTACACAAAATGTGGCTAGCAATTAGGCCAATAAGTTGGAAGGAATCATACAAAGAAATATGAATTAACCAACCCGAAGTATGTTTTCGGTGTACACAAAATGTGGCTAGCACACGACCGAAACCCTCTGAAACACTCAATAATGAATGATGACATGGAGGAAAGAAATCTACCAATAGGGTAGAATGAAAACCAAGGTATTACACAAATCCAAATGTGTGATAATGAAATTTGGCGTCGAAAACAATGGAAACCACTAAGTCAAAGAAACATGATTTTGATCAATTTTTAGCACAAGGTCACCTATCAATGATGGAAATAGGGCTACGGTGCGGCTCTATGACTACTCTCAGAGAAATTTTTTTTACGTCGATAATATGAAACCCACCGACAGGAATTCAATGGAGACCTTCCTAACCAACATGAGAAAAGGACCAAAAATTTGATGTGATAGAACACAATTTCAATAGACGGGGTGTGGTCGACTAAAAAAATGAGTCAAGAGACACCACAAAAAGGTTGATTTAGGTTTACTTCCCTTGAAAAAAACCACGACTCAAATGTGACTATATGGAAGCATATCATAATTTTGTATAAGTTTTTCATGTAGGAGGCATAAAAAAACCCACCATATGATTGGAAGAGATAACCAACTATGGGAGTATTGAATCAATAACAAGGTTATGGCTCTCCTAATTCAAACTAAATCTAATCACAATGGAGAAAAGCATTTGAATTTTAGTGCTTTTTTCAAAGGTGACACAACTGACGCTATCAACCATCAATTATGGAAGTAATGTCCCATTCCTTCTCTTTTTGAAATATATAATTTTTTTTCTTTTTCATATTAAAACTCTAAAAAAGAATACAAAAATTTGTATATTACAGTGGAAAGAACGAGTGTCGGGGTACATATGCCCTAGTTCTTGGGATTTCAAAATTCCTATGCTCAATGCAAAGTGGAGAAACTAGTAAATGACGCTCAAGGGAATGTTCTCTCCATGGGAAAGGGGTGTCAAGTTGGAGATGCTAAATGATTGAAAGGTTTCTTTTGCAAAAATACATGGTCAAAAAGTGGCTTATACACGAGTCCAATCGAAGTTGTCCTAAGGCCAAATGATGCAAATAGTAAACATGCAATGCAACAAAACAACTCAACAAGAGGGAACGTCTAGGGTATAAATCTAGAAATATAGTGAAGAAGAAGGAGAAATAAGCTTCATCGAAAAGGTAGTGGATGGACTAAACAGGACTCCTGAGCCTATGCAATTTTTGCAACATGGGAAACATATGCTAGCGAGGATCAAACTAGGAATTCCATGTAAAGGATGGCTCTACCATTATGTAACGATTTTATAATTCAACGACTGAAATTTTTTTTAAAATCTTAACATGATGGGATCAAACCTATGTCAACATATTCCTAAGCTATATGCCAATGCTGAAAAGGATACTTGCCATGACAGTTCAGCGTCCATGGAATCAAAGAGGTAAAAAATGTCTCAAAGTCTTCAATTTGTCTTGAAAAAGCATATCTCATCACTTGAAGCCAAAAAGATCTCAAAGTTTAAAAATTTTAAAAATAGACATAAACTTTATAAAAGTGAGTTTTTGAAATTTTTGAAATTTCAATATAAATACACCTTTTTGACTTACAATTTTCATTTATGTTTTGGGAATTTGGAGAAAAGAGCTTTGGAGAAAAAACTTTTCAGCCAGATCACTGTGAATCTTTGAGGTAATCCCCTTAATCACATTCTGAGTGAATGCTTTAGTCCTTTCAGGTTATTTACATGCACTTTGACTGTAGAAATTTTTTTTTTGGATTTAAATTTAGCGTATATGCAGGTTCATAATATTTAAATCACATGTACACGTGACTGTGTATGAAGGTAACCCATGTATGTGTAACGCAATTTTTTGAAACAAGGTTTTAATGAAATGAAAATTCTTGAATTATACATGATTCATATCATCTAGAGGGAAAGGGAACACGGTGAAATTTAAAATCACGTGATGGATTATCCATTTACATCGCATGCCTTAAGAGGATGTGGTTGAAATTCTTCAAAATGTTGAACATGAAAATAAAGACAAGGTTGCTAGAAATGCTTGTAAATTACTGGGATCCAAAAGAGGATTCTTTTATGGTTCATCAAAATCCCACGGAGATCGTGGTAGAGGGTATATATTTCATTAGTGGAATTTCTCTATGAGAGGAGCCAGTTAATTTTCAAGGGAAGGCCCCAAAAGATCTGAATGTGGATGACTAAATTCACCTTTACTGTTCAGTAGATACCCAGAAGGTAGCGACATAAATCCCGATCACATATGTAGAGGGACTACATATGAGAATTCTCATTTTAAAATTTTTTATGGTAGCTGGATCAACATATTTTCATCAAGCATAATGTGCTACAATGAGTTTGGTGACAGGTTTCCTAACCACATTATATGACTGGTGAACAAATTTACTAAGAAATCTAGAAAAGCAATTAACTTCTATTTGGAAGAACAAGAACAAACACTTTGGATACGGTACAATACTTTGTACTTTATTCTTTTAGAGATGACCAAGTCTTCGACTCAACGTGATTTCTACTATCAACAACCCAAGAGATCCATGCATAGAATGTTGGGTTGGCTTGATGAAAATACAAGGAGGTGGTCAGACCCATAGGACTACCTCTGATGACGAGTTTTTCCTTTGGTAGGGAGAGAAATTCATCACCATTGAGGAATACCCCTACGCAGGCATGGATTTTAGAGTAGATACAGATCTGTTGCTTCCATCCGGTGCTGCATGGGGAGCCATTGTAATATTATTTTTAAGATTTTGATATCTTTTTTTTTTTTTTTTTGGATTTTCAAAGATATGAAATGAAATTATTTTTTGTAAGAAAAAATTCTTAAAAAAATGTTGATCGTGACACGGATGTGGGACCAGTAAGACCTGAGGTTCTTCCTAGGCATAGGCACCACAGAAGAGACGTCGAAAATGTTGTTTAAGATACTGAGAGAGTCCTTCATGTTGTACAAAGGAAACTTAAGGGTTTAATTAGCCAAGTGCCTATGGCGGAAATGGGAGATCTACCAAAGGCTATGCATAGGTGCGTGGTTGATGCACCACGAGAGTGGGTGCGACTTTTTCGACCTTTGGCAATTTCCATAGTATTTTTCTAAGATGCACATCTGGGGAAAATCCCTTAGACATTGACTAATGACGAATAGATCTCTTTTTTTATATACATGATCGAGCTTAAGCCCCAATTTTGTAGGACATTTTTGTCCTAATTTTGTTTAACATTTTGAACATATGACTCCTATCTATATATAGACAGTTTCAGGATGTGACACTTGTATATAAAAATGATGATTGATTATTTTTTTATTTTTAATGTGATGAATGAATTATATTCCAACCTAATTATTTATTAACTATTTAATAAAAAATATGGTTTTTTAATCATGGAATATGAATAGAAGTAATAAAATTAAATGATCTATGTAATAAACACACTCTCAGAAATTTGTGATATAAATAAGGATCCTTGAGATAATAGATGTTATTTAATTGAGACACCACTAGTTGTGAATCGAAGTATACTACTAATGAGCCAACACCAAGATACATTGCTTTAGATAGTAGATTAACAACAACAATACATTCGGCAACATTATTTGAAGCAAAACTAATACATATGCCCCTTGATACTAACAACTGACTGGATGGATAGTAAATTACACAAGTTGTGCAAACCAAATTCGAGGTATGTTGCTAGCACCATCAAAAAATCCTAAATATATCATATCATCCATAGATATCTACCAAGGCAGATCAAAAAAATCTAACCTATAGACAGATATGCAAAAAAATATACAATATGTAGAAAACCATAGTAAATTCTAGTCATAAGCCAAAAATAATATGTTTTAAGATAGAGCCCATTTCTAAGCTCTGCAAGCTCATTTCCATTAAAATAAACCAATTCATAAGCTCCCTTTTTCAAGACTCTTTAACCGATGAAAGGACCATACGACATGGATTTAAACTTACCTGCCCCCAAAGAATCCTTGTCTTGATCATAGACCAGGACAAGGTTGTTTTCAGATAAAACCCTTGGGCATACAATCTACGTACTGAACCTTCACCCTTTTCTTATGACCTTTGTTAATCAGGATACATCTCGATGCTTCTCATCATATGTTCCAACTAAACAAGGTTTTCTTCAATATTGTTTGTGTTTGTAATAAGTTCAACAACTAGCTTAAGAGAATGAATTTCACATTCCACAAGGAAGATTTATTCCAACTTGTAAACTAGTTGAGAACGAGTGAAACTTCCTGCAGTATTAATTGACATATGATATGCCTAAAGTGCAGGATACAAAATAATGTGCCAATTGGATTGAGATTTATTAATTTTCCTTTATAGGATAACCCTCAAGGATTTATTCACGGCTTCCACTTCCCCATTGGCTTGAGGACAATAAGGAGATGATTCCTCCTCCCAGAAACCTAACTTGAGATATAACTTAGCCATCATGGTGTTCTAAAAATGACTACCATGGTTAGTGACAATATATTTAGGAATACCAAAACGATAAATTACTTGGTTGAAAATAAACAGGGTTATTGTTTCACCATCGTTCGCAAAGGTAGGCATAGCCTGGGCTCACTTATTGAAGTTGTCCACTACTACAATGATATACTTCTGACCCTTTTCCATAGGTGGGATATAAGTTGTAAAATGGATTCCCCACTTTTTAAAGAGACTGACAGTGATAATAGGAAATAGAGGACCTGGAATAACGTGCATATTCCAAGTATAGACTTGAAAAGGATGACGTTTCTTGACTGCTTCAACACAATCTTTGAAGACTGAAGGCCAAAAATATCCAACCCACATAATTTTTTTGGATGTAAAAACCCTTGATAAATCACCACCACAAGCTCCAATATGGCAATCATTCAGCACTAACTCAACTTCTTCTAGGGTTAAGAAATGTATAAGAGTTGAATCAACCTCACGATGATACAAGGTGTCATCAATGATAACATAAATTTTAGCCAAGTGATGCAATTTTCTTCTCTCATCCTTCGAAAAAGTGAGGGGAAACTTCAAATTCTGAAGATATATAATAATATCCCCATACCAAGGATCTTGTGTAGAAATAAGGAAAATATGTTCATCATGGAATGATTCCTCATAAACTATTTCTTCTTCAAAACACAACTCTGAGATTAATTCTGTGAATACTAAAGATTTATTGGATTTTGTAGACAATAAATAGATATCTAATTCATGTAGGATAACAAGCCATCTGCTATATTTTCCCCCAATCACTCGCATACTGAGAACAAATTGAAATGGATTGAAAGCTACCAAAAAAAAATTTGCGAAGCAGAATGTAATGTCTAAGTCGTTGGACAACATGAACAACTATCAAAGCTAACTTATCAACATGATAATATCTTAATTCAAGACCTACAAAACCTCATCTTAGATAATAAATCACATGCCCACAGAGAGTTTCATCCTTCTGAACCATAACCATACCTATGGTTGATTCTGCCGCAACGAGAATCAAGAGGAAATCCCTTCTATAATCGGGTGGAATTAGTAAAGGAGCAGAGGTTAATTATTTTTTTAAATCATTGAAGGAGCACTGAGTGAAGTCATCCCACAGAAATGGAACTCCTTTTTTTAAAAATATCATAGATCCCTTCGTAATCTCAACTTAATTAACAATAAGTCTCCTCAATAAATTGAATTTTCGTTGGAGACTCCGAAGTTAACGAATGATAGACGGGGGAGGCAATTGAAGTATTTCCTCAAATTTGAAAGGATCTACAAGAATCCCTTCAGTAGACACTATGAACCCCAATAAATGACTAGATGTGACCGTGAAGTTGCACTTATTCTGATTCAACCAGATTTTATAATAACAACATCTCTCGAAAATCAAATGAAGATGATGGGGATGATCAATTATCTTTAAAGAATGAACAACTTAGTCATCCAAATAAGCTTCGATGATATTCTTGATATCATGTAAAGCATAAGACATGGTCTGCTGGAAAGTATCTCTAACATTTTTAAAACTGAAAGGCATTTTTTTATATGCAAAGGTACCCCAATGGAAGATAAAGGTTGTCTTATGTTGATCTTTAGGTCGGATAGTAATTTATTTATAACTCAAGAAACCATACATGAAGGAGAAAATATCATTCCCCACACGTTCATCGATAATCTCATCAATAAAGGGTGCGGGGAAATTATCTTTATGACAAGCCTTATTTAAATATCTAAATTCTATGCACACATGGATCATTCCTTGTTTGTTATCAACCGATATTGTATTTAAAACTATCTCAGTCAAATGAACGGAGTATATAAAAACTATCTTAAGAAAATGTTCAACCTCAGCTTTCATAGTTTGTACTTTCCTAGGGTTTAACGGTCGAAGCTCTTGCCGTATAGGCTCAGCATTATCATAAGCCTTGATCTCATGTTGGACAATTGATGGATCAATTCTAGGAATTTCTTCATAAGACCAAGGAAACACATCACAAAATTATTTGAAAAGATCGATATAGATTTGAATTTATTCATGGGAACACTAGGCTCCGATGAAAACATTGTCTATTATATTGGGATCCCCATAGATGTTCACTGGAATTGTTTCTAAAATGACAAACATATTATCTTAGGAAAAAATCTATGTTGGATGCAAAGGATTTAGAATTGTTTGAAAATTATGATTTGACGGAAGGGAAGACAAACTTGACTGTACTTCATGCAAGTCTGGGAGAAAGTATGATCAATCCATGGTCTTTCCACACCCGTCATCACTTCTAGGATTTCCCCCTCTGATGGTAAAATAGTATCAAGGTAGTCCAAAGAATAAGTTCAGTTAATATTCCAAGTCAGAGCCACATCTCCATCCAAATCCTCTGGTGAAAGAGGAATTAGATCAGAATCTGCAGTGTTAACAATAAATTGATAAAAATGTCGGCTGCAAATATAGGATATGCCATTCCACCCACTTTCTATTCTTCTAATGTGGTCGTAAAATAGGATAATGGCCAAGGATCCATAGAAAAATGAGTTAAGAAGAAATCTCTTTGGGAAGGAACATTGGATGATGAAATAGCATTTATCTAAGCAATAGAAGACAAAAGATCAAATATACCCATCAACAAGGAATACATTCCGACTCCTAGATTCTTAATGGGTTTCTTGGCATTCTTCACCAAGGGAACAATAGAATTAGAGGATACATTGGAATATTTCATAGAATAATCAATCTGATCAATAGTAACAATTCTCCCTTCATGGGGAAAGGATCAGATGCAAAATAATGATGATACAATGGTATCCATTTCATAAATCCAATTTTGTCCCAATAGAAGGTTGTAGTCCAAATTAGCATCGACTATTTCTACCTCAATATTGACCACATTGCCCCCAACACAGATGGAAAATTCTAGAAAAATTCCATGTGGCCTATGAGAATGACCATCAAATGTAGTCAAGAGAGTAGGTGAAGGAATGGCTTGAGGAGATCCAATCGCTCTACAACATCAAATGGACATGACACATATAGAAGCTCCTTCATCAACTATAGTTCAAAAGTTGTTCATCTTTTGGTATGTAGATTTATTTTGAAAATCCATATAATGAGGAAGTCTGTTGTTAATATTTGACATGTCAAATGTAATCATAAGAGATTTTTTTTGATCTACCACCCCAATCACAATGAACGGTGCACTCCTTTGTGTTGGGCATGACAAGAGTACATCTAATGCATATAGTGCAAAAGGAATCTAAGCCAGATCTTCTACAATGGAGTAATTATGGGTTGTCTTGGCATTAGGTTTAAATATCGAATGTTTAGTAGAGCCTTTCGGCATCCGAGGTATAGGCCCAGATGTGGACCTCTCAATATGGAGTGGCTTTGAAACATGAGGAGTGAACTTAGCCTTAAAGGATTTTTATTCACCATAATCACATGACCTTGTTGCAACATCAGCATGAGAACTCATCATTTATCCATTTGATGGATTTTTCCCTTCCTCGTTGCCCCCCATGGGAGCTCCAATATTCACATTCGTACCAGCAAGATTTTTTTTCCCTTGGGGAAAAGGGTTACTCAAGACATCTTGGGAGCTAGAAGAACCCTGTTGAGCCAACATGGGATAAGCATCCTGAATCTTATGGAAAAGATGAGATAGATGGTCCCTAGTGCACAATTTGCAAGGAAAATTAACTTTCTTTTTCGACTCTTTTTTACCCTCCCAACATTATTGCTAGGTTTTTTTGCATTATCATTCCCATCCTTATCCTTTTTTCTTATTACATCCTTTCTTCTTCTGATCAGATTGTTGGTTTCCTTTGGGGTTAGAGGATTGGGAAAAATTAAGAGTTAATGCTTGGGAAGGCATAGACACTCACAATGATGCCTAAATTGAAGAAGCAGTCTTTAAAGATAACTATTGTAATTTATTTAAGAGGTTAGCCGTATTGTTATTGATCAACATGAGTAGCCCATTGGCATGGGTACTGACTTTGGTTTGGATAAATCTATCTTGGATTGATAAGAATCTAGAAAAATCTTATAAAGGATCTCGGAATGACAATATATAATTTCTAATTTCTAGGCTCTCAAGATAGCCTTCTCCTTGGTAAATACCCCATAAAGTGATACATTCTTCGAGATTTATGGCTATAAATATCTTAAGAAACATTCTAGAAGTAATTCATTAGGAATGTAGGTATAATGAGCCTACTCCTTCTTTGCCATTCCTGAATATGGTCAGAAATGTGAGTTGCCTTATCTTGTTGGAAGTTGTCTAATAGCTTAGTTATAGCATCATATCGAATGAGCAACTGAAAATGATTCAAGAAAATAGTAGCCAATTCTCCAAATGAAGAAAAGGTGTTCCTAGTAAGATCTATGTACCACTTGGTAGCATTTCCAGTCAAGGTGTCTTGAAACAATCTCAACCTAATTGAATCATAAATAAGGGAGTTAGATGAGCACCATAAATCAAAAGTTGTTATATGGTCAGTTGGATCCTCTCCAATTTTCCCTTTGAATTTTGGAATGTCTAATGGAAGCTTGGTAGGAACCAGAGGCCAAGCTATCTCTATCAAATTGGATCGTTTGTTAATTTCAAAAGATATCAAAAATTTAGGATTTCCAGGAATGGTAGGTGTGGAGGACCTTGAGAATTACACCCATCATGAGAGGGATTCCCAACATTTTTAAAATAATAACCTAGATTTTTTGCGGCATCAGGTTGCCAAGGATTGTTCGTAAAGGACACTAAACCATAAGGAAAACCTTGTGTTCCAGAGAAATTTGGAGTAGGACCTCCTCCTACCGAAGGGTTACAATAACTAATAATGTTTCTCCAAATCGAAGCATCAAAAGGAGATGAGAGACCTTGGTAAGGGTTCCATGCATTGCTGAAGGGAGAAAAACCCTGAGAGGTTCCTACAAAGGATAGATGCATGTTCCCTTGTTGACCAGACACAAACTGATTCCCAATTCCTAAACGACCAAAATCAAGGGTCCAACCTTGAAAAGGATTGAAACCTTGACCTTGTGTGGAGAAAGGAAAAGAACCAAAAGAAGTGTTGGAATGAGGGATATGAGCGCTTCCAAAGGGAAAACCCTGAAAATATGCTGAAATACTATCCATAGAAGATATAAGTGTGGAGAGAGCAGATGAAATGGTGAAAGGAACGGAAAAAATTTCACTAGAAGGCATCCCAAATGAAAATGAACCTATGTGGGCAGAAAAATCTTGGGTGCCCCCACTCGAAGATGGAATGGAGGTAGAGAAAAATATTCAAGTACTAGGAGTGATAGTCTATATATTAAGTGTACCTCTTCCTTTTGCGGAAAGAGGAGTATGCACAATAGAAGTACTGATAGTCGAAACAATGTTCCAAGTAGTGTCATCGAAAGAAAAGGAGGAGAAACAACAGGGATTTCCACCCTCTGAGTTAGAGTCCCAATGTATAATATAACACCCAAAAAATTAGGAGGAAGAGGTGAAGAGGGAGTGAGATGAGACTCATAAATCTATTTATCCTTAACTTTGTCTTCCAACAGAAAAAAAATCCTAGAAAGGAGTGGAGTACTCCTCTCCAAATCATGACTTCCACTAGGATCACCCTGCGAAATTATAGCCCAAGTGGAGGATCACTCTTTGATGTGTTCACTGCTACTGATTGAAATTAACCAACATAATTGCTCCTATGCCTTCTAGGAGAAGGCTAGACACTTGCAGGTGAGAGCCCACTAAGCCTCCTTGATCGACAAAGTGATTGATCAACAACTTTTAATTTTTAATAGAAATTATATAGAGTCAAAAAATTATACAGCTATGGAAGTATAGAAGCAAATAACATTCTCTAAAAATGTCCCTAAATATGAAACCAATTAAGAAACTCTCAGGTATTTTTGCTTCGGGTGATTAGGACTGGACACCAAAATACAAGAAAGCGAATATATAAGGACCTTTCGAAAATAGTCTAGGGTAATTATGCCCCAAGCGTACTAGCGAAGGTAACAGAAAAAGTTACGGTGGCCTCTTGAAAAAATCCTTTCTTAGTGCTAGTACCTGATCTTAGCAAGGGCACCCTCCAGAATTACTAATGAATGTGATACAACATCTACCTTAGGAACCATAGGTATTCCCCCTTGCAGTCACCTATGCGATACCTAGGAATTCCAACTAAGGTCACCAGTTCGTATCGACAACCATGTGGAATAGTCTTTGATCGAGATCCGGCAAGTAGGAGAGGCAGTGCCTCTCTTTCCCGCTTTCACTCACCCTCATGCTTGACTCCCTTTTCAGGAGAGCTTTACCAGACAACGTAAAAACAATGGGTTTCGCTCTTTTAATCAACCTCTAAGTTTAAATTCAGAGTGGCCTTGGAATGTTAACTCTCCACACACCTATTCCAAGGCCTTAATGACCTAGAATAGTCAATGTATTTAATTAGAAATAAAAAAATTATGATTCATTTTAGCTTTTATCACTTGATTTTAAAGGTTTTTCTTTAAGTGAAGGGTGAGATGGAGGTACAACCTAAGGTGTTATGAATGCAATAAGAAATCAATAAAAACCTGGATACATGCAAAATGAAAATTTTTCTTCGATGAAAGGAGACTTATACAAAGAGAACTACGAAAAAACTAATAAAAACAAAAGTTTTTTCTTTCCTTTTTTCAAAATACACACTCACACACTCAAAATATACACAAAATACAAAAAATTGCTACATTGCATCTATTATAATGAAATCTACAAATGGTTAATGAAAAATTATAGGATTACTCTAAAAAGAAATCAAATGTGTTTCCCAATAAAGAGGTCAAAAACCTAACACAAAGAGGGAAAAATTCAAGCAATAACCTCTCCCAACAAAGAGGTCCAAAAATTCACACAAGAAGGGGTGAATTCAAACAAGAAATTTTCCTAAAACCAAGCAAATTCAACCAAATGAAAAACTTTACGCTTGCTAAAAAATGATAAGGAAGCCTTGAAACAAAACCAAAAGAAAAATAAGAGCAAAAAAAATATGTTTTTTTATCTCTTTTTGTTTTGACGGATGTAAGGAATTCATTGAGAAAGAAAAAACCTACTCAAATTCTAAAGGTCACCAAATTGAACAAAAAATGCCTCAAGTTCCTTGAGCCATAAACATCATTTGCGTGAAAATACCTAACAAGAAGAAATATGTTACACACTCAAATAAATGACCTGGTCAGAAAAACAAAACTTCAGCGAACAAGAAAGCTCCAAGAAAATCAAGAAAACTCTTCAAGATTGCTAGAAGTACTTTTCTAAACAAAACCAAGAAAAACCAAGAAAGCCAATGAAATAAAATCAAAGGTGAAGTAGTAAGAAGGTTGAGTATGAGAAAATTAACACTAATTCACTGTTTCGAATACTCATAACAACCAAAAACTTTAGAAATAAGGATTGGTCCCAAACGCAAAAACTGAAGCTTCACAAAAAGGGAAAACCCTAGGTTGACTAGGTTTTTCACCAAGAAAGATAGGAAATTGAAAATTTTCAAAAAGAAACACTTTCCAAGAACATTAATTATTAAAAAAAACAATCGAAAGCAGGCAAAAGGATTTACTAGACTCAAAAACTAAATATTTCATTTGAAACTAGAAATATGAGGCTTGACAGTGATCAACCCGCATATATATGCTATTGTTCACAAGGAAGCATGTCTATACACGTGGTTATTTGGACAAAAACGTGTGTATAAGGAACAATGTAAACTGGAAAGCTCGTATAAAAATGACAGTAAAGAAAAAAACAAAAATCCAAGTATGATCCAAAATATCATACTTTTTTCCTAGAGTAATAATGAATAAAGGAAGCTGCAAAATTGATCAAACAAAAAAGAAATCCTAGATCCAAAGTGAAACAACTCAAACTAGAAATTACAAGAATGTAATCACCAGTGGAGTCACCAATTCTATTATGGGATGAGTTTCCCTAGGGTATGGGTTGGAAACCACAACAGTAAAAGAAGCATACGGCAACAAGAAACATAGAAATTTATAGTCCAAATGCTCAAACTAGTAAAATGTGAAGAAGGGCTACTACCCATAGGGTTCCAACCCTCTACTTCTCTTAGTGCTCCACAATCTACAACTCACTCAAGAAACGCACATATACTAGTAATAATAGAAAGCATGTTCAAGATTTTAGTGTTAGATCATATAAGAATATAAGCATAAAGACATGAAATCATTCATAATAGGATCATAACATGCATAAATTTTTAAGACCATGAACATCAAGAATGAAACAGAGCTTCTTTATTGATGAATGCAAATAAGTGTGCAGGAACACCACCTGATTGAGCCACAGCTCCAAGTGAAACCATCCTGTGTGTCTATCCATACCAAGCCTCATCAATCTCCTTCGAAAAGCATACACATGGATGTCATATAAGAGGAAAGAACATCTCTTTTATTTAAATAAGGGTTTCCACAATCTGGGAGTGTAGGAGGCATAGGGATAAATCAAACTTGATTAGGTAATAAATGATTATAACATCAATACCTATCCCTCTCTCCCCTTAATTCCTTCCCATGAGGTGTATTTATACCACAGTAAAATAGTTGTTTCAGTTGGGATACAGTTAGGCCTCGGGCTTCTGTAGGTAGGCTTCCAGTGTAAGCCATAAACCCCACTCCGAAAATAGGGAATTTTATATTTTTTCATATTTAAAATTATATATGGGTTGGGTATAACTTGACCCACATGTGCACGATATTTTTAGAGGGCAGAGTCGCGTATGGAATTAAAAATAATATTTTTTTAGATAAAGGACAAAGTCTGAAGGGAAAGGGCTGCCCAAGGCCATAACTTAGAGACTCAAGTATATAGAAGTGGAAAATGATGCTATAACAATAATACCTGCTTATAACCAACATAATAAAAACAAAATCCTCAAGGATACATCATCCATATAATACACATAATAACAAGAATATTTACCCATCAATGCAAGAGGAGAATATCTCTCATTTCCATAAGAAAAATCCAGCTAGGTTTGGGACTTCCAAATTCCACCCGACCATAGACATAGCCGAGCCAAATCTCACTTCAGCTAGTCACCCACAATCCATATTCCAAGCATGAATATGGGATCTCATAAAATAAATCCATAAAAATAAAACCAAGGCTTCTAGAGGCGAAACCACATCAACCCTCAACCAGTGATTCCACCTCACGGTCGAACATCAAAACCATCATGAATTGGTCTTTATGCAAGTTTTCCTAGGGCTCCAGATCATTTTTTCCAACCAGGGCTTCCAAGACTAGTAACTCAACCCCAATTCTTATAGGGCTTCCAGAGAGTTTGTCCAAAAATGGATTCGAGGACTACTAACTCAACCCACCTAGGGCTTCCAAATCGTTTGTCCATCCAAGACTTCTAGGACTAGTAACGCAAGCCACATATGTCCACCAAGATTCCATAGTGTTTGTCCAACCAAGGCTTCCAGGAACTAATAACTCAACCCATAGATAAAGGAATCATGAGAACCAACCAGAAAATAATAAATTGAAATAAAACCACAAGACCATGGCTAGCCAGGAAATGTTAAGTCTACGCAAATCCACTATCAATCCAGGAAATCCTCCATTCCAATGACATATCATAATCAATAAACCACATGAAATTCCATGCATGGAAAATTTAGTGAGGATAACATATGAGAAACTGGGTACCGACACTTATAACGTGTTGTAGATGTTGATACCAATGAGATCTTGCACTTTCCTACTCTTCCTTTACCTTCTTGATCCAAATATCGAAGTATGACACACTCTCCAAGAGTGCTCCAAGAATATTTTAAGTATCCAAGAGTATGAGAGAGAGAGAGAAAGAGAGAGAGAGAGAGAGAGAGAGAGAGAGAGAGAGAGAAAGAATAATGTGAGAGCTCCAAAAATGCACTGACAAAACATACCAACTAATCCTGAGAAGCCTTTATATCAATTAGACCTCTATTTTCTTCATTTTCCATTATTTTCCTTCATTTGCCTCCTCACATGAAACCTGTGACCTTTCATCTCCCTTTTATCCTAATTTCCATTATTTTCATAAATAAATGTGGAAAATTTATTTTTTTCCTCTTTAAAGCCTTGGGCATTTCCTTTTCCAATTTCCATAGCCATATTAAACCAAGTGAACACATGCGCTAGGGTTTTTTTCCCAACTTTCACCTTGGAATACATGTCCCATAAATTGTGGTTATTATTGTAACTTTATTAAATGGAATTTCCACTAAGGTTGTTACAGACGGTGCCCAAACATTCTCTTCACACTAGGAGAGCCTATAGATGATAGAGGTAATATTATTTTTTTCTTTAAATTAATATACTTCCATTTCATTTTCTTAATTAATTAGAATAAAATTTATTCTAGCACGTTCTTAAGTTCTTTTATTAAATTTTATATTGAAATTGTCTAATTATTTTGGTGTGCTATATATTATTTTTAGACATCAGAAATTTCATTGGGGACATGTATTCTCCCCCACTTTAATAATATGTGGAGATGTCCGAGGTCGCAAATGGTGAGACACCCTCAAATACAAATGGGCACATGCATGCGAGTGTGTAGGGATGGTGTCAGATTCAATATGGAGTACTACGACTGACTATTTTGACTTTTGGTCGATGAGGCAATCTATCATGTGACAACTTGAGACATTAAGGCATATCTTATCCTGCTGGAGCTCTTGAGAGATTTTTCACATGATATGATGAGTCTTATGCGTCATATAGTTGGAGATACGAGGCTATTGGAAGCAAGGAGGGATAAACATGTAACATATACACATGAGCCTTCACCCAATACTACCTCATCAAATCATTATGATCGTGGTGGTGATTATACTAGTGATCCTTTAGACATAAATTCTTCACTCAGGTGTACTACCCCATCGAATCATGATGAGCATGTTCGTGATCTTTATGATAGTACTACACCTACTCATCATTCACCTCATCATCACCCACTTCCACATGTTTCTAGTCCTTGGAGAGAAAACCAACCACCTTAATCTCCACCTCATAGTTCAACTATTGAGTAAGTTCACCATACATCCTCTTCTACTATAGACGATACTTCCACTACTACTGTTGTATCAGATATTTGGCTTGATACATTTACTTCACTTGTAGATATATATAAATATATTTCATTTTTTTTGTTCATGTTGATGTACTTAATTTATATGTTAGTGCTGATGTATATATTCTTAGGTAATGTTAGATATGTTTATTTAATGTGCTTGTAGATAAATGTGTATGTGATAGCAATTATTTGACGTGAGATGTATATTTGAGGACGTGTGTGATGATGATGTCAAATTACAATGTTTTTGTTTTGTTAGATGTGATCACGATGATGATGCGTTCTTATATTAATAGATTTTTGTACTACCTAATGATGTTTATATGTGCTAGAGGTTTATATAATTAGATGATATTAGTGAGTTTGAATGTTTATTTTAGATGATTTTTATGTTTGTTATATGGTTATCATCATTATGTTTAATTTTATGAAATGATATTTATTATAGACTATGTATTGGTGAACTTATATCAATTTTTTTATATATGAAATTACATGAAAAATGACTTACTTTAAAAAAAATGCAAATATATTTTGATAAATTATAAAGTTTAATATCATTGAAACTATGACTTTAAAATTACCTTAAATATTTGTTTATTTATTAGATACTTCATATATATTCATTCTAGCCTAATTAATAAATATTTCAATACTTTAAAGGAAAAAATAATTAAAGTAAAATAATTTAGTTATATCTTAATAAGATGAAAATGTGTAAATCATTCAATTTATAATATAAAATATTAATAATAATAAATTATTCAAAAATATAATTTAAATAATTAAAAATTACACATGGTCGATATATAGAGATAGAAAACCATTATAGATCCATATTATTCATATATTTATGAAGCACCAAAATAGATTAAATATGTTTAGATGTAAATATTTTTTCAAGATTGGAATTCTAAAAAGAGATTTTTAGATAATGAGATTTAATCCCTCTCAACTCTTGGTAGATATGTTGTTAAGACGGATCTATATTGGTTTATAAAATTCAATCTATTATTTAATTTGAAAAACTGAAGTCAAAATTTGTTATAATTAATTTAGATTTAATATAACTTAAAAATTTATATTTTAATAAAATTTAATTTATCACTAAAGTTATTATAGTTTCAAGCAAGGTAAATTTAATATTTATAGAAACTCTTACCAATTTAAATTATAAATTTCTCTCTCTAAAGAGGAGGAAGAAATGTAAAATAAGGCTTTTGAAGTTACTTGTGGTTGGGATTTTATGTATTTGAATTTCTCCCTTAAAGAGGCAAGTGAACATTTTTCTAGTAATAAAGATATAACATTTTCGGGCTGATTTGGATTTTATTTCCTATTTTGGTTTCATTTTGTCATTTTATAATAATAAATATTAGTTAAATAATAATAAAAATCATAATGTATTAGATTTAACTTTTTGACAAATAATATATTTTATTATTTCTTAATGAGTACCTCAAGAAATATTATTTTTTCCACATACTAATCATGAGATAGTCATTATTTTTTTTTTTTCACATTCCTCCTAGCTAATACATCTTGTTTAAATTGATAAAGTCATGTCTATTTGAAATATTTTACTTATAAATACATAAAAATGATATTTATTTTGAGATAATCTAAATTGGAAAGAAAAATGCATGGCCAAGTCTAGTAGAAAGTCGAACAAATGCCTCTTAATCATCATCACACTATTTATCTTTTCATGCCTAGCCATAAAATATTTAGTATTTCAAATTTTATTTACAATTACCATTGAATATAAAAGTCAAAACTCTTCCATTATCCATGAAGGAAAAATTAAAACCTCTCATGCATCCATGTAAGCCCATTTGTTTCTCCTATGGTCGATAAAAATATGTAATCAAGATTTTACTCATGCACATAAGATTTTCTTTTATTTACATAATGATACAATAACTAGAATTTAAATATACTAAAAATCAGTTCACCTCTCATGTCAAGAAGTCAATCTTACATATTAATACAAAATTGTTTCATTGTTAAAGTCATAGATTTATCACTACATGATTTATATTGATTTTGATATAAACCTCAAGAAGAAACATGCGAAATGAATAATAAACCAATAAATATCTAACATCTAGCTATACAATTCTTCAGATCTTTAATTCCTTCATCTCATCCATTTTATTTCAAGTACGAAATAATGGACTTATTTTATTCAAATGATGGAGTGCTCTTGTGAACCTCTCTAGAATAAATCTTCAATGTTGTTTCCCAATTCTCTATTTTCTCATTTTTAGGATATTATTCTCATTTTCCTATTTGAGAAGGATTTTAACCTCTAATGCATATTATCATAGATATTATACACCATGTTTTGAACATTTATATTTATGGAGATATGTCACATAGTGAAATAAGCGATGTTATGATACCTATGTTGAAAAACTTTGACGATGGTTGTAGTAGGAATTTTAGTACACATATATAACATAGATATGTTTTCCTTCTCCATTTTCCATCACTTTGTGAGTTATTTTAGACTGCTACTGAGAATGTTAGACTAATACTTAGAAATGAGATAAGGAGTATATTGAGATTGATATCTTAAAACAATATTTGTATAAAAAAAAATTTCTTAATGGAGTGCTCACCTTTCGGATTCAAAATGGATCTTAATATTATCTAGAGCATAAAATATTTTATATTAGAAATATATGTTTGGGGTCACAAAAATACAATAAAGGACTACAATATTGATAACACATGTTGAAAATTGCAATATTTCGAACCATCCTAATGTCTATCCAAATCCTATAGAAGAAGGCTACTGTAAATTAGAATTAAACTATAATTACACAATTGGAAACACTTTAATTTTTAAATTATAAATTACGCAATAGGAAATACTTAGCTCTAAGTATATAAATGTTTCCGTTGGAAAAAAAAAGTATACAAATGTTTGTGAATCTTAAGAATTATATAAAATTCCAAAAAGACGAATAAAAAAGAATATAATTAGAAAAATAAAGAAAACTAAAACACAAAACAATAGTATAAATTATGAAATAACACAAGTACATATGACTCTCCATTCGCATCACACTTATTATATTCTTTGATTCACATGACGACATTTTTGTTCTCAAAATTATGATTTGATCTAGGGTCGTGTCTTAATATAGACCATCAATCCTTATCCAACACATATCAGTAAAAAGATACTTTGTTATAATGTTTGGGAAAAACATAAGGCTCCCTAGATTTCATGCCACATCATTCTATAGTTGAAATATATCATCCAACTATCATGATCTTCCTTTACCTTATTCTGATCAAAGGTCTCCAACCACTTGCACCTAAAAATATCATATTGGAACAAACAAAAGTCTAGTTCAATGATCTCTTATACCTTTCTAACATAATCTAACATCCCATGTATTGGTATTGTTGATGGTGGCTAGCACAACTATATTGGTCAAACTCAACTTCCATTGCATAGTATTGTGTCATGCATCCATCATCAGTATCCTCCGTGTGAAATTGATGCCCATATGCCACAATAGGTGGGGAAAATGTATCTTTAAAAAACTGAAAAAAGCACAGTTTCATGTGTCTAATAACCCTAACTTAATTAAAATATAAAATATAGATGATACAATTCAAAGGTTACTTACAAAGTTAAAAATGTACAGGAAAATATTTTTAATGAGTTTCATGTGCTTAGTGCATCCTCCTCAGCACAAGGTAACAGTCAAATGCACAATTTTTCTCTCTAACTTGATCAGCAACCCAACTATTAGGGAGTTTCATTGCTATGATTTCCTTTAAATGATCAAGATAATGCATGCTTCTACCATTCAACCATCCCATTTCTTCTCACTGTCCCATTTCCTCCCCTTCTATTCATATAATGCGACCCACAATTGTGTCTCTTTTAAATTGTAAAAAAAGAAGTTTTTGACGCCTTCAATTTTTGAATTTGTTGATGAAATAAAGCCAAGATATATAGTAACAATGAAACAGAAAAATGAATTATTAAGTTAAGTGTGACAAGTTATTGTATACAAATTCGAAAAATTATGTCACTTACTCTTTATCATGCAATTTTTTTTATTCGATTTGAGAAGATCCACTTCTCTTTTGTATTCATCCATTTTTTCATCCCAAATCACCACACTTGGTATATTTTTTATCTTCGTCATGTACTCACAAGAATAATAGAAATACTCATATGATATGTACCCCCTTTCTATAAACCCCTCAATTTTTTCCCTTTTTTGAATAAAACTTTTCTATTTCTTCATGTACCTCTCTAAGAAGAACGTTCAAAGACAAGAAATCACCCCAACTAATTCAATGTCATCCACTAGGTGAATTAGAAGATGAACCTATAAGTCAATGAAAATCGTCAGTAGCTCCTTCTCAAACATACAAATAATCTCATATATCTCTTGACACCACCATGGAATGCTAGCCATTTGATTCTCCTTTGATGTGATGGAATGTACAAATGTAGATAATTTAGATACGACATGTCATAGATGTTGGGGCATTTCATGGTTCACACACCCAAGCACGAAATGAGGATAATGACACTAAAAATTAAACACATACAAAAATTAATTATATTTTATCCCATTTCGTAAAAATAATAAAAAATAATAAATTTTTTTTTGACATGCATACTCTTAGAAGGTTCAAATGGTCATGTGATTTCAACGGGGCCAAGAAATGGTATTCCATAGTGAAGAAACATGATAGTGAAGGCCCATATAAATAAGGTACACATGCACCCATTATAACTTCCTTTTTTAAAGAAATATCATATATATTTATGACACATGGTACATCACCTTCTTAAAATACCAATAAGGACCAACCTCTCCTCTACTTTCTAGTCTTGGCCAATTTTTATTTTTTGTTTCTGAAAAAATAATATATTTCCTAATAGACAATGTTTCATTTTATTTTGATGGTATGTTCCTCCGTAAAGAAGATGAAACGTTTTTAAATATATTCATGGGATCTAGTAAGTTGGTAATCTTAATATGCTCCCAATATGGCAGCTCATAAATACAAATTTCATTTTCATGCAGATGGGAAATTTCTCAACATATGTGTAGAATAATTATGGATAGTAAAAAATAATCTCGCAATTTCAATAAAAAATTTCTATAATCTACTTCTCCTTCTCTCTCATATGCTCTAATTCATTCAACTAGTGTCATTATTGTATGCTTTTGGGTTCTCTCTTCTACTCAGAGTAACAACCTAGAGTAGTCATAAACTACCTTTCATAGGTAGTTGGACCACCTAGCCTTCAAAGAAGGTCCACGAAATTTTAATCCATGATACGATTTTGTTAAAATACATCCAAAATTATTGTATAATATACCGCATGTTAGTGATCATGAACATCATCACAATTGCATTGAATTAAATTGATATGTGAAATTCTATTGCTATGTATATAAAGAAATCAATAAACATGTAATTTACCATAGAAAACTCCTAAGCCTAGATAATTATGTATGGTGTAAGAACATATGTCGTACACCATAAAACTATGCTTTGTTGTGATGGGTATTCATACATCGCATGCAGGTATCCCTTCCCAAAATTCCTTCAATTCATCTACTAATGGTTTTATGTATACATCCATATTCTTCACTTGCCTTCTACCAGGGACTATGAGATCCAAAATAAGTTTTTCATTCTTCAGAGAAAACCACGGGGGGATATTATTATTGATCACTATTATAGTCCAAATAGAATATTTGGTGTTTTTGAGGTAATGTAGGTTGGCTCCAACCATGGCTATGCTCAATCGCAGATTTCATACTTCATCCTTGAATTTTTTAGGCCATCTATCATTTATATGTTTCATGGCTATTGAATATGTTGGGACTTGCATAACTCCCAACTCACTTATGCATGAGCCATTCCATCCCTGCAAGATAAATGATTATTTATACTGAAAGAGCCTTTGAATCCTTAGGATTATAGGCATGTGCCTCAATATCTTATGAGGAATACCATGTCATTTACCATAATTTTTTATGCTACCTATCATGCCCACATTTTAGATATATTTTTGTGTCTTCATATTACCCTCTATATAGAATATAATCATTAAAACATGCATGATATAATATGTACTCAACACCCAACAATTTCAACAACTGATTTTCATCTTCACAGCTGCAGGGCAAGACATTATCACTCAAAAGAAACTTATCATTGACTAACCTGTAGTTGGTGAGAAATAGAAATGTACAATGTAAATATTTAACCATCATAAAATCAACCATTTTTAATGTTTATTTTATGAAAATATTTCTCAAAAGTTATGGGACTTGATTATGGTAAATTACCTCAATATTTCTGAGAAAGATGCATTTTTCATACCAAAATTTTCTTTCAAGATGTACAATAACATTGTTTTCCCCATCTAGTTAGACTTTGACTAATCACTAGGTCCAAAGAGAGGGGTGGTGGAAGTAATTTTTAGTCTTTCAAATAAGGTATCAATGATATGAGCATCATACCCTAGCTTATCGTTCTACAATGCATCTAACAATATTTCCTCCATGGAAGTTGTATCCTATAAATAATTATCCATACCAACCTCTATTTGATTGTCTCCATTTTCAACTGTGATGAAAAATTGCTATTGTTGTAGTCATTCCTAATTGGTGAAACTCGATAAAGTTGGAATTGAATAGGTGGTTGCTTCAACTATTCTTTCTATGCTTCCTCTCCGAGTTTCTCTCTTAATGCAAGATTCTCTTGATTTGACATTGTAGTGGGGTGCTCTAGAATATGGTAGGTGGTTTGTGCATCATCCCTAGAATTCTAATTTCAAAAATTATTGAAAATTAGTACATAAGTGATATTAGTAAGAAAAATGCAAATGGTTCGTTGAAATTACATTACACCAAAAATTTATTACCATCAATGACCCATGATTACGGTTAGAAGATGTCATGTTCTAATTGGCACGGTGAAGCGACTATTCATTTTCATCTACTAGGTACTTGTGGTATGCTACTTCTGATAAGTTCTTCCAACATTTTTGAAATAATAGAATGTTTTATGTATTTTCAACTTGATTCTGAATTAGGATCATACAAATTTGGATACATTTTTATTTAAATTGACATGGATAAAAAAAAAATCAATAGAATAATCAAAATATAAAGAAAAATATGAACTTACCAGAGATGGAAAGGGAGAACTATATGAAGGAATTTGAGCAATATGGAATGAGATGAAATTTGAAGAATTGGCCAATGAAATTTGAAGAATTGGCCATTTTATATTATGAGATT
Organism: Pinus albicaulis; assembly: GCA_034641835.2. Classification (NCBI taxonomy): domain Eukaryota; kingdom Viridiplantae; phylum Streptophyta; class Pinopsida; order Pinales; family Pinaceae; genus Pinus; species Pinus albicaulis. The sequence goes on along the minus strand of CM076580.1, from coordinate 519,495,023 downwards.
TTCTCCCTGCAGTTGAGAAAAACTAACAATAAAATTTTGTGTTATAACTAAAATTAATTTCAAGAACCATATAACCACAATTTAAACTTTAATATATTTTTCAAACCATTTTTCAATAATAAGGCAAATTTAAATGTAAAATGTACATACAATGAACTATTATAACTAACTCACACCTATGTGTTTAAATCATAATAGCGTTGATGTGTTAACATAATAACCACATTTGTTTCTGGGATTTAAAAAAAAAAAGAAATTTTATCATATTGGTGCTCTTATAAAACTAATCTCACTGTTGAGTTGCACTAATAATTGCATGTGTGCATTAAAATAATAATCACATCGATTTTCAGGATTTCAAAAAGTAAAAATGAATTATATCATATCAGTGCATTATAAAGTTTTAGTACACCGATATTTTATATTAATCTGTGCACATTACACATAAATGTTCCAGCGTGTTTTACCATGAAACACACGACATTTAGAAAAAATGAAAAAGCTTGCATTTATTTTTAATTGAAAAATGACCAATAATTGATTTTTTTAAAATCTAATTTCATAAAGTCTTTTAAATATTAGGAATTTTCTTGTGTTATTTCATTATTTTCCCCAAAATTTCAACGGAGATATTTGCAGGAGAGACATAGTGGGATCATGGAGCACCATAATAATTGGATATAGCAGAACTATTTAGAATATAAAAAGTGGAAAGCTACATGGATTCACCCAAAACCCGACATAGTAAAATTTACATTTAAATTTTACTATTGATTTTACTAATAATTTGTTTTACAGTTTCTATTAGATTTAATTAAAATAATATTTTCAAGAGAGACATACTTGGGAGCATTGTGGAATAGCAGAATACATTGGAACAAGAGATTAACTATTCAGAAGATTATAATTTGAAAGGTATGGTGATTCACTTAAAACCCTGCATAGAAAACATTTTAAATTTTAATATTGATTTGAGTAAAAAAAATATTCACAATTTTTGTTAGATTTAATTAAAAATAAAAATAAAAATAAAAATATTGCGTAGTAAAAATTTTACTATTGATTTTACTGAATCTTTGTTCCTATTTAGATTTAATTAAAATTTGGAAAAAGAAAAAAATTTCAATACTTACCTTAAACCCTTGCTTCATCTTGCTTATGTAACTACAAAATTTCACCTTAGGATTTAACTCTCTCTACCACGTCACAAGTAGGGATTTTCATTTTATGAATTTCAGATTTTATGAGTTAGTGTATTAATATAAATAAGGAATTTCATATGTAAATCTTATGAATTTCAGATTTTATGAGTTAGTGTATTAATATAAATAAGGAATTTCATATGTAAATCAAGAGTATCAGTTGTTGAATAGTTTCCAAATCCTATCAGCCCTGTCCATTTTTGGTTAAAATGAATTTTGTTCACTGGTGTGCCACATTTTTTATATAATGCATTCGGGCACATATGACAAACAACATCGTTAAATAAAAAAAATAGTGTTTAATTTTTTTCTTTTTGTTTTTTAATATGATGGCAGTGATTTTATTGTTACATATCACACCATCATAATTTAAAGTTAAAAAAAAATATCTTTTTCATTGTCAGTGCTCAATAATTAAATGCCCGGTGCATTTACTAAATTTAGTCCATCGTTGCTCCTCTGACAAATAGCACTATTATCTCAAACCAATTTTGTTACATTTTTTATGTTTTTTATTTACTATGATGGTAGTGAATTTATTTTTATCTATTGCACTATAATAATTTAAATTAATTTCAAAAAAAAAAATGTTTGTGCTCAATAATTAAATGTGTGATACGTTTACTGAGTTAAATTCACTAGTGTGTTTATTCACATAAACGCACTGGTTTCGAGAGCTATTTTTGGATGAAAATTATGTGATTTATTTATAAAATTTATTTAATGGGTTCTTCATTGAATGGTACATATTCTATATTGATAAAAAAAAAATGTCTGAGAAGTGGTAAAGTAGGAAAAATATTTTTCGGCACAATGATAACACAACCAAAAAAAGAATAAAAGGAAATTTCTTTGTATATTCTTCACAAAATTAATATTTTTGAACTATATATAAGCTCAACTAATATGTGCTAAAGTACCAAAAAAAATTATCAGCACAATGATAACACATCCAAAAAGGAGAAAATGAAAGTTCTTTGTAAATTCTTTATAAAATTAATATGTTTGAATTATATGTAAGCTCAACTAATATGTATTGTTTAGTGTGTATCATGCAGAAATACAAAATTAGGAATGTTAATAAGATTATTTGTTATCTAAGTGCGTAAGAGCATAAAATCATGATGGAAAAACTAGAGAAGGATGAATCAGGTGAATAAAAAAATACTATACAATATGAGTTTTTTTCTTTTGAATTTTGATTAATAATATACTTGATAATATTAGATAACATGTTTTGAAGAATTTATTAATTCACATATGTTTAATTTTCTAGATGTACAACTAAGGAAATAATGTTTTACTAACAAAAAAAAATTATAACACATGTAAATGACAATGATTAGTTCTTAGCTCATCTTGAGTGGTGTTGGAGGTTAATGAAAGGGGGGAAAACTTTTAAAAAACTATGAGGGATATAGTGGAAGGAATGTATAGATTTAATTTCCACTTACAATATATAAATCAATCCAATGATTCCAAGAAACAAGTTATATTCAAATTATATGTAGTTTTTCTATAACAATGGTCTATGAGATGAGTCATACTTATAAGTTATTTTCTAGCATTATGTTTAGATATTACTATAAAGAACTCATTTGTTAATATCAATTTTGTTATATTTATTTTTCATATATCAATATAAAAAAGAAATATTACTTTTTCAGGAATATTATGAAAATATGAAAGGATCAACAAGATAATATCTGAAACATGTTAGTAGGAATGTCCGAAAAAGTGTATAAGGAGATTGCCAAATAAATGGACATAATTGCATCACAAGAGGAGCCATCTCAACAACAACATGCTTCAAATGTATGTAACCATATAAATTTTATATTAGGTACATATAAACAAAAAATTTAGCATTAACCATTATTTTTCAAGTATTTTATTACAAAAAAGAAAACAAAATGGAACCCATTTAGAACATAAAACAGGATGACAAGGAAGAAAAACATTGATATCAATGTTTGTTGAGTAGTTGTTAGTATTTCCTTATAATAACTTAAGATTTCATTTCTGTATATTTTGTTGTTTACAACAGCGATCCTTAATGTCCTCAAATAGGTGCTAAGATGCAAAGAAGAGCTATCAAAAGAATTGACTGACATTGGTTTAAATATGGATTATGAGTATATGTTGGGATATAAAAAATTAATTGTGGAATTTGTAAGTATCTATGCTTTTTTACTTGTATAATTTTATAATTAATATAAAAAATAAAATCTTTATATTAAATATAACATTTATTACGGGGTATAAAACTTGTAGGAATAGAAGTCTGGAACTAAGCCAACAGAAGAGTTGTTGCAACAAGATGTGAGGCTTGGTTTTGAAAGCATGTGTAAAATTCATGAATCACTTCTTGCTATGGCACGTTGCGATTTGATTTACATTTATGTACATTATTTATTTCATTTTTCATTATTCTTAGCAATGTAGATAAACTCATTACACTTTGTTTTTACGTTTGCATGTGGAACATGGAACCATGGGAATGATATGTACAATAAACAAAATATTCATTAAAATAACCAATATTATGGAAGTAGCTTAAGCACTGACAATTTATTGGAGAATTATGATCTAGTTGGAAATTAATGCAAGTTGTTGTAGTTTTTGAAGCAATTGTCTGTCAAAAGCAAACATTGTGTTTAATGTAATGGAAATATCCTCCAGATTGAAAGATAAGAGGTTACCAATAACTATCCCATTTTCTATGACAAAGAGCCTCTTATTTATATATAATGAAATAAGTTTTATTTTAGTCTATTGTGTTGTCAAATGTTGTTGTGAAATGTTACACCACAGATTAAATATATGGATGATTAAATATTATAATGAAGTGATACAAAATCTGATGATATAAAAAATTACTCCAAACATCATATACAAATGCACTAATACAAATTTAATTTATATTAATATTTTAAAAAAATATATGTTGATTTTTTATGAATAATGGATTTAAAAAATCACAATAATTTCACTATCATTGGTCGATGTTTCTAAAAAAAAGAAAATGGATATTGAGACATCATATACTAATACACACCACTCCAAATACAAAATTTCCAACAACGATATTTATACTAATTAAAAATGGTAACCTATAAAAAATATTGATGCATATGTAAAATAAATATGCATCTGTGTGTTATTTTACATAAAAACATCGATGCTGAAATATTTTTTGCATGTCCTGGTGCTAACACAAGGTCGTTCTACAGGAAATTAGCTTTGGCGCATTATACTCTTCAAGCACCAATATTATTTTCATTTAACACCCAAGTGCATTTTAATTATTAAGACATTAGTTCTTTCATAGAACCAATGCCCTGGTGCTCTAAATATATTTTTAGCTATGGTGCATTATTCAAATTAACAACATCAGTTCTTTTATATTAGTAGTGCACTATTGTCTTTCTATAACTAACAGAAAACTAATGAGTGGTGAAAATTTTCATGGAAATGGGATGATCATGAAAGGTCCTATTTTCAATATGGTGAAAGGAGGGAAGAAGATGTTGGAAATATTTTCATTGATGGAAATGGAGGCAGAAAAGACAAAGACAAACAAAGAAGGTAGCAGATGCAAAGATAGGCAAAGAACAACAGCATGTAATATGTATAGTGAAGGTAGAGGCAGAGGTCGAGCAACAGTAGCAGCTAAGGCAAAGGTAGAGGTAGAGGCAGAGCCGTTATATCAGAGGCAGAGGTAGAGGTAGAGCCATTATCACAGCAGGTTATCAGAGGTAGAGGCAGAGGCAGAGTTGTTATCACAAGCAGAGGCAGAGCAGAAAAATTCGAGAATCGCTACCCCAGCTGGAGGATACATAAACCCAATTCCAGGAATCGCTTACCCCAAGCGGCAAGTATATATATATATATACAAACCTTATTCTGAGAATCATTACCCCAGGCGGAAGGATACACAAACAAATTTCGATAATCATAACCCAAGCGGCAATGCATGCAAATAAATTCTGAGAATCGCTACCCCAGCTGGACGATATATAAATCTCATTCCGGGAATTGTTACCCACGTTGGAGTATATATGTAGCGCATTACATATATTTCGCCTTATGCACAAAGGTTCAAAGAATAATATTAAACTATATGTAGCACTTTATTATCAAAACCAAAGTACCATAAGGTGGGACCCTTTCCAATCGCATCGGAGAAAGGATTGGCAGTGTAACATATCGACAAGAGTTCTGATTGAGTTCCGGACCCAATGGGTGTATGAATTATGATTCAAAAGTATTTGAAGTCTGGCATAATCGCATCGGATCAGTATAATCGCATCGGAGATTATAAGGGCAGTGGAACATATAAACAGAAAATTGCAATTGCGGTTGAAGCCCGGACCCGATGGGCTTATAAACTATGATTAACAAATGTTTGAATTCCATTTCCAATCACATCGGAAAAATGTAGTGAACAGTGGTCAATCACATTGGAAGCAGAACATCGGAGCATGACAATAGAGGATTGCGATTGCGATTGAGTTCCGGACCCGATGGGTCTATAAATTATGATTTGATTGGTTTGAGTTCCAGTTCCAATCGCATCGTAAAAATGCAGTGAACAGTGGTCAATCACATCAGAGTTAAAGTGGATCATCGAAACATCACAACAGAAATTTGCGATTGTGATTGAGATCCAGACCCAATGGGCATATAAACTATGACTCATATATGTTTTGAGTTCTAGTGAAAAGTGGTCAATCGCATCGGATTTAAAGAGGAGCAGTCGATCACATGCAACTAAAAGTTGCAATTGGGATTGAAGACCGGACCCAATGGGTTTATAAACCACGACTGATATATGTTTGAAGTTTCGTCATAACAGTGAATAATCAGAATCAGAGCTTCAGAGCATTGAGACATCAGTACATTCACATGGAAATTACGATTGTGATTAATCGCAATCGGAAGAGGTCGAGGAGTGATACATCACATCAGAAAGATCGGCGAGTGGGCCCGTCAGGGCATTTTATGTATTAAAATTATCTTCAGCAGTACATCACCAGAAGTCACATATGTTATATAAAATGACAGTCTATTTGTTAAAACTTTGTATAAGTGTGCCGAGAATTGAAATTACGATATATTTATATATATAAAAGGCATTGTTATATATATATATAACGGTGTTGTGATTGTATAGAAATGTTTCGCGTGGTCTGTGGACCCACGGGCCTTGGATTAAGGTGGAGGGTGATTATTAATATAATACGAATGCGATATGTGCAATCGCATCGGGCCATAAAACAAAGGTCATGGTGTATATATGTTCCGCTTGCGGAACTCACCACATCAGCAAGACACTTGCTGTATAAAAAGTGTTGGAATTTGTCCAGATTTAAAGTTAGCAGTTACATATATATACAAAATGCATTGATCTAAAAAAAATCACAGTTACATGTATGCAGCAGTTACACCACAGCAGAGGAAAAAAGAGCAAACAGAGATGAAAAGATATAAAACACAGTCACAGAAAAGATAGACACAGTCAAAGAAAAGACAAATGCGCAGCGAGCCAAAAGACTAAATGAGTTGAGCTGGAGTTCTCATTGTAATTTGATTGTAAATGTTTTAATTGATTTTTATTGTTTGTGATGCATTGGCAAGTCTCCAGAAGAGAACAAATATCCCACTGTAATGTTAAATTGATACCTTCAGTTATATTTATTGAATAAGAAGATAAAGGGAATGAGAAGACAGAAGCCAAAGAGTCATGACTGTTCACTCCAAATTATTTGTGAAATACAAACAGTCATGTGAGGAACTCTATAAATAATATCAACTGGATATGTATAAGAGAGGAGAGAGAGAAAAAATATAGAGAATGCAAAGTATAGAAGAGTAAGGTAGAAAATATTAAGAAAATAAGAGCAGAAAGAGAAGCTACAGAATAGAGCTGATATCTGAGGTAAATCAACAAACATTTAGTTTGATAAATTGAGGAAGTTGGAGCTTCCCTATCAAGTTGCAGCTTGATAGCCATCAGTTGTAGCTGACTGAGGTTGGAGCCTCCTGTAGGTTGGTGCTTGTAGAAAATTGAAGGGAGTTGGTGCTTCCTTGCAAGTTGTAGCTTGAAGAATTGAGGTTGGAACCTCCTGTAGGTTGGTGCCTGCAGAAAAATAGTGGTGAGAGGGAGTTGGAGCTTGCCTTTGCATCACAACAATAATAAGATGTGGTTTTCTCCCTTTATGGGTTTCCACTTATATCTGTTGTCTCTGTGCATGATATTTATGTGTTGATTTGATTTATATCATCTTCTTAATACCTGCTACTCTCATATTAAGTCTAATGTTATTTTATATTAATACTTGCTTCTCACATTCTAAGATTACTCACATATTAAGTTGGATATGAAATGAAGGTGTAAATAAGTTTAATGAAAAGTTTTAAAAGTTCATGAATGTGTTAAACTGATTCACCCCCCGCCCCTCTCAGTTTAATTAAAGTTTGAACAATTGGTATCAGAGCGGGTTCCTTTGTTCAAGTTTAACAACTGAAAGGAGATCCCAGGTTCTCAGGATGGCTAGTAAAGAAGGATATTCAACCAATAAAGCCCCTTTTTTCACTGGTGAAAATTATGCTGTCTAGAAAATCAGAATGAGGACATACATAATGTCTCTAGGAATAGAAGTCTGGGCTGCTGTGGAATATGGATATGCCCCAAAGGAAACTGACTCAGAGAAAGAAACCAAACAAGATTTTGTAGCCAACGCAAAAGCCATGAATGCCATCTTGAATGGATTATGTGAAGAAAAATTTATTAAAGTAATGCACAAAGACACTTCCAAAGAAATGTTGGATACTTTGGAGAACATCCATGAGGGAGACAAGAAAGTAAAGACTGCTAAACTTCAAGTCTATAAAGCCCAGTTTGAGAACTTAACAATGAATGATGATGAAGATATAGCTAACTTATTTCTAAGGGTTGCAGAAATAGTAAATAACATGAAGGCTCTAGAATAAAACATAAAAGAAGTTGTAATTGTACAAAATATCCTAAGATCTCTTCCACCCAAGTTTAATCCCAAGGTGTCTTCTATCGAAGAAATAACTAATTGGGAGATCTTGACCATGAACCAGCTACTTGGAAATCTAACATCATATGAAACGATGCTCCCATAGAAGAAGCCAAGTTCGAGGGAGGCTTCTTTTAAAACAGAAAATAATAAAGAAGAATAGGAAGACATATGCTCTTGTTCGGATGAAGAAGAAGAAAAATTTGTCAAGAAACTGGATAGAGGTTCAGGTAAATACAAAGGTAGACTTCCTTTCAAATGCTTTAATTATGGAAGAGTTGGACACTATGCTGCTAAGTGTCCTCACAATAAAGTAAGGAATCAGGTTCAAGAGTCAGAGAAAAATACATCAAAGAACTGGCAGAAAGGAAAGAAGTTTAGCAGAAAATCCTTCTATGCTCAACAAGACAGCAGTACATCTGAAGAACCAGATGAACTCTCAAGTGAGGATGGAACCTCTGAATTTTTATTGATGGCTATAGAAGAACTTGAAGGTCTCCTTCTAGAAGATGAAGAAGAAGAAGGTGAAGTCGACCTTGAGGGGGAGCTAAGAAGTGCTCTAGAAGAGATTGATATACTCAAGATGAAATGTAGAAAACAAAAGGACATTCTCCTCAAGTTTGTACGAGAACAACATAATTCAGAAATCTTCATGTAGCTGAAGGTAGAACTTGAAAAAGCCAAGAAGATAGAAGACATGTTACTTCAGCAAATCAAGGATAAAACCCAAGAACAAGAGAAGCTAGAAGAAGAAGTACTATGTCTCAGGAAGAAACTAGAAAATGCTCAAAGGAAAGTGGTTATAAGTTCTTCTCAAACAACAAGCTCTAGCAAGTTGAATGAAATTCTGGTTGCTCAAAGATCCCCTATGATAAAAACTGGAATAGGCTATGAAGGAGAATCAAGTAAAAGCAAAGAAAATGAAAACAGAGGGATTATTTTTGTAAAATCAAAGAAGAATGATGAAGAAGCTCAAAAAATCCCTACAAAAGAAGAAACTTGTAATGAGGAAGACAGAGATCAGAAGAAACCACTAATAACAAAGAAGGCAATAAATACTAAGACAACAGAGAAAGGGACATATGTCTCTGAATATGTCAAATTCGGAAGCCATCAAAGGAGATTCTTCCCTCCTATGAAAAATGCCACCTGTTATGTCTGCCACAAGCTGGGACACATTGCTGCATATTTCCATTCAAGGAGGAGTAATTCAAACCAGCAAAAGATGAAAACATTGAAGAGATTGCCTCAAGAAAAAAAATGGAAGAGACAACCTTACATCAGGTATGCAAATAATTTCTATGGTTACTGGTTTTATTGTAAGGAATTTGGTCATAAAATCATTGAGTGTAGAAAGTATGGACAAAGATTCATGTTTAACACCTCAAGGAAGTTTATGAATCAAATAAATTATGTTCATACTCATAATTCTACAAAAATTATGATCAAATGTTGTGTATGCAATCAAGTTGGACATATACCTTCCAAATGTCCTCTAAGAAGATGTAATTCATCACCTCACAAAAGATACCAAACAAAAGGGTGCCTCCAGTGGATAAGGAAGGCGAATAAATGTGACTTGGCTCTAACTGCTCAACATTTGAAAATTCAATGGTATTTGGACAGTGGCTGCTCTAAACACATGACAGGAGACAAAAGCAAGTTTATAACTCTTGATGAAAAGAAATTTGGCAATTTTACTTTTGGCAATGATAAATCAGGTAAGATCAAGGGAAAAGGCTCAGTCAGCATAGAAAATGGCAGAGGAAAGGCCCAAGATGTACTATTTGTAGATGGGCTGAAAGAAAAGTTACTAAGTGTCAGTCATATGTGTGACAAAGGCTATGAAGTTCTTTTTAGAGCACAAGATTGTGAAGTCAGATCAAGCACCACAGGTAAGACTCTGCTCAAAGGAGTTTGAACAGAGAGTAATGTGTACATTGTGAAAGAGGAAGATGAAGCATGTCATCTTAGAAAACTAGAAGAGTCATGGTTATGGCATAAAAGGTTGGGAAATCTCAGCTTCGATCACATAATCAGACTAAGCAAGAAGAAAGTTGTCAGAGACATGCCAGAAATAAAGAGGCCTTCTAATACCATATGCAAATCATGTCAATTAGGCAAACAAACTCACACATCCTTCAAGGCCAAAGATGATTTATCAACAAGAAGACCTCTACAACTTGTGCACATGGACCTGTGTGGACCTGCAAGAACTAAAACTCCAAGTGGAGAATCCTACTTCATGCATATAATATATGACTTGTCCAGAATTACATGGGTTGCATTTCTCAAGAATGAATCAGAAGCTCTAGAAAAAATTAAGATCTTCAAAGCATTAGTAGAAAATCAAACAGGATGCAAGCTGAAATGCATCAAATTAGACAGAGGAGGTGAATTCACAGATGATGACTTTGCTGACCTATGCAATGAACATGGGATAAAGCAACAATTTACTATTGCAGGAACACCTCAGAAAAATGGAGTAGGAGAGAGACAAAATAGGTCTGTAGAGCAAATAGCCAAAGCCATGATGCATGAAAGTAATATTGATCAAACCTTCTGGGCAGAAGCAGTACACACAGCGGTGTATATCCTTAATAAAGCTCACTTAAGGCCAAGCAGTGACAAGACTCCCTATGAACTATGGCATGGGAAACCAACTTCAATCAAACATTTTAGAATCTTTGGAAGCAAGTGTTACATAAATAATAATGATGAAAATCTTGGGAAATTTGATGCAAGAGCAGATGAAGGGATTTTTCTAGGATATGCTTCCAAAAGTAAAGGGTATAGGTGCTACAACAAGACTCTTCGAAAAATAGTAGAAAGAATTGATGTGAGATTTGATGAAGAACTTCCAAACAATACAAGAGATACAGACTGCTGCAGTCCATCAGACAACCATGAAGAAGAAAACCAAGATGATGAGGAAACAAGCAAGACAACAAAAGATACAGAGCTGAGTTCTAAAGCTCCCTCAAGATATACTCAGAAGAACCATCCTGAAGATCAGATCATTGGAGACAAGAGAGTAGGAGTCCAAACAAGAAGGCAGCTAACAGAACAAACTAAAGAGGTATACATAGCCATGTTGTCACAAATAGAGCCAAAGAAATTTGAAGATGCCAGCAAGGACAAGTCTTGGGTAAATGCTATGAATGAAGAATTGGACCAAATTGAGAAAAACAATACCTGGGAATTAGTTCCTAGACCCATTGAGAAAAATGTCATAGGCTCAAAATGGGTATTCAAAAACAAAATGAATGAGCAAGGATAAGTAATTAGGAATAAAGCTAGACTAGTCTACAAAGGATATTCACAAATCGAAGGACTTGATTACGATGAAACATATGCCCCTGTAGCCAGAATGGAAGCCATCAGAATGTTTCTGGCCTTTGCTTGCTACCAAAACTTCAAAATATATCAAATGGATGTAAAATTTGCATTTTTGAATGGAGACTTAGAACAAGAAGTCTACATGGAACAACCAGAAGGCTTCTCATTGACAGATAAAGAAGACTATGTTTTCATACTGAAGAAGGCTCTATATGGACTGAAACAGGCTCCTCGTGCTTGGTACTCAAGACTGGATAAATATTTGCAAAAAAAACGCTTTAAGAGAGGCGGAGTAGACATCAATCTATACATAAAAGCCCATGAAAATGAACTCCAGATTGTTGTGGTATACGTTGATGACATTATGTTTGGAAGCAATAGAGAAGAACTAGCAAAAGGGTTTGCTGATGAGATGAAAATAGAGTTTGATATGTCCATGACTAGAGAACTTAGTTTCTACTTAGGACTTCAAATTCAACAAAAGAACACAGGCACATTCATCTCACAAGAAAAATACTTAAAAGAAATGTTGAAAAAGTTCAAAATGGAGGACTGCAAACCTGTGTCAACTCCCATGATCACGGGATGCAAGCCGTGTGCTGATGACGGGTCTACAGATATAGATCAAAAACTCTACAGATCCATGATAGGAAGTCTTTTGTATCTTACAGCATCAAGACCAGACATCATGCTAGCAGTAGGACTAGTGGATAAATATCAAGCAGCACCGAAACAAAACCATCTTCTGGCAGTCAAAAGAATATTTAGATATCTACAAGGAACAACACAATATGGACTTTGATATCCTAAAGGCAAAAACTTCACTTTGACAACATACACAGATGCAGATTGGGCCAGCTGTGTCAATGACAGGAAAAGCACAAGTGGAGGTGCTTTCTATCTAGGAGAAAGTCTGGTGGCATGGTTAAGCAAGAAACAAACATCTATCTCTCTGTCTACAGCAGAAGCAGAATATATAGCAGCAGCAGCATGTTGGACACAAGTCATGTGGATGAAACAAATCCTCCAAGACATGAAGGTAAGCATTGATGAACCTATCTCAATCAAATGTGATAATACAAGTGCTATAAGTATATCTAAAAATCATGTGCTTCACTCAAAAACTAAACATATCCCAATCAAGTGTCATTTTCTCTGAGAACAAGTGGCTCAGAAGATAGTAAAACTGGAGTATGTACTAACAAAAGAACAGACATCAGATATATTTACTAAACCGCTTGCCAAAGAACCATTTGAATACTTGAGAGAGAGATTAGGGGTAGTATCTGTATATGCTACTCTCTAATATGAAGAGAAAGCACAGTTTCAGGGGGAGAAAATAAACGAGAATATCATTCCCAGGGGGAGATCAACCAGTAAGGGAAGCATGAAAATAGGTCCTCAGGATCAAAAGGATTATGGCAATAGTACATTCAGCAAAAAAGAATCAATAAAAAGGAAAAAGGGTCAGTGGTGCAGCGAAAGAGTGATGAACCCGACGTGAATCGAACACGGAAGAGTAGTGAACCCGATGTGAATCTAACGCAACAGTTGAAGCAGTAGCGTAAAAAATCAGAAAATTCTAGAGAGAGAAAATGCACGAAATATTGAAAAAGAATAAAATCACAGGATCAAAGAATAGAAGCTACACTAAGAATTTGAACCCCTTGCCATTGATGTCAAAGGGGGAGGAAGAGCAAGAAACAGGAGGAAGAGCAGGAAAACAAAGAAAGTGTATTGCCATCAATGCGAAAGGGGGAAACTGTTGGAAATATTGTCATTGATGGCAATGGAGGTAGCAAAGACAGAGACTGACAAAGAAGGCAACAGATGCAAAGATAGGCAAAGAACAACAGCAGGTAATATTTACAGCGAAGGGACAGGCAGAGGTCGAGCAGCAGAAGCAGCTAAGGCAGAGACAGAGGCAGCGAATATAGAGGCAGAGCCGTTATCATAGCAGAGGCAGAGCTGTTATCAGAGGCAGAGCCGTTATCACAATTAGAGGCAGAGCCATTTTTAATTCCGAGAATCATTACCCCAGGCAGAAGGATACATAAAACAATATTCCAGGAATCGTAACCCAAGCGGCAAGTATATATATATACAAACATTATTCCGAGAAAAATTACCCTAGGCGGAAGGATACATAAACAATAGTCTGGGAATTGTAACCCAAGTGGCAAGTATATATATATATATATAAACAAATTCTGAGAATCGTTACCCCCACTGGAAGATCCACTAAAGATCGAAACGAAAACAAGCTTATACATATGTGCAGTGAGATACATATGATGCGCCATATATATATATATATATATATATATATATATATATATATATATATATAGGTCCATAGCATATACTTTTTATATGTAGCGCAAGATATAAATAAAAAAAGGTTCTATAAAAAATAAAAGGCTTATGTGGTGGGACCCGTATGAATCGCATCGGAGAAAAATTTGGTAGCGGATCATATAAACAAAGACTTACAATTGCGATTGAAGCTTGGACCCGATGGGCTTATAAACTATGATTAACAAATGTTTGAGTTCCAGTTCCAATTGCATTGGAAAAATGCAATGAACAATGGTCAATCGCCTCGGACAAAAGAAAAACATCGGAGCATGAAAATAAAGGATTGCGATTGCGATTGAGTTCCGGACCCGATGGGTCTATAAATTGTGATTTTATTGGTTTGAGTTCCAGTCCTAATCGCATCGGCACATTTAAGTGAATTGTGACTAATCGCATCGGAGAATATAAAGGCATCGGAACATCACAATAGAAAGTTGTGATTGCGATCAATCGCAAAGGTATCAATTGCATCGCATCAGGTCAATCGCATCGGAGTTAAACAAAGCATGGAACATGCAAATAGAAGTTTGCAATTGCAATTAATCGCATCGCATCAGATCAATCAGAATAAGAAATCGCTGGAGGATTAGTATATCGCATCGAAAAACGTGTCAAGTGGGCCTGAAAGGGGTTTCTATATGTTGAAACAGGTTTTATTATTTACGATGAGAGTTGATTAAAAGGCAGTCTGTATAATTATGCTGAAGAATGAAAGTGGGTTATATATATATGAAAGGCGTTGTTATATATAAAACGTTGTTGCGATTATTAAATAAAGCGATTGTTGTGACTGTATTGAAATGTGCCGCATGTTCTGTGGACCCATGGGCCTTGGCTTAAGGTGGACGGCGATTATTAATATAATATGATTGCAATGTGTGGAATCGCATCGGGCCATAAAACAAAGTTCGTGGTGTATGTATGTTCCGCTTGCAAAACTCACCACATCAACAAGACACTTGCTGTGTAAAGGGTCGGAATTTTCCCAGATTTAATGTCAGCAGTTACATAAATACAGGGGTTACACAGCAGCCATAAACAGAAAGGCATACAGAGGAAATAAAGGGACAAACACAGTCAAAGAAAAGACAAATGTGCAGCTAGCCAAGAGGTTGAATGAGTGAGCTGGAATTTTCATTGTAGTTGAATGTAAATGTTTTTTAATTGATTTATATTGTTGTGATGCATTGGAAAGTCTCCGAAAGAGAACAAATATCCCACTGTAATGTTAAATTGATACCTACAGTTATATTTATTGAATAAGCAGATAAAAGGAATGAGAAGACAAAAGCCAAAGAGTCATGACTGTTCACTCCAAATTATTTGTGAAATACAAATAGTCATGTGAGGAAATGTATAAATAATATCAACTGGATATACATAAGAGGGTGAGAGAGAGATAAAATATAGAAAATGAAGAGTATAGAAGAGTAAGGTAGAAAATATTAAGAAAACAAGAGCAGAAAGAGATGCTACAGAACAGAGTTGATATCTGAGAAAAATCAGCAAACATTCAGTTTGATAAATTGAGAAAGTTGTATCTTCCCTATCAAGTTGGAGCTTGATAGACGTCATTTGTAGCTGACTGAGGTTGGAGCCTCCTATAGGTTGGTGCCTGCAGAAAATTGAAGGGGGTTGGTGCTTCCTTGCAAGTTGTAGCTTGCAGAATTGAGGTTGTAACCTCCTGTAGGTTGGTGCCTGCAGAAAAACAGTGGTGAGAGGGAGTTGGAGCTTGCCTTTGTATCAAAACAATAATAAGATGTGGTTTTCTCCCTTTATGGGTTTCCACTTATATCTAGTGTCTCTGTGCATGATATTTATGTGTTGATCTGATTTATATCATTTGCTTAATACCTGCTGCTCTCATATTAAGTCTACTATTATTTTATATTAAGATTACTCACATATTAAGTTGGATATGAAATGAAGGTGTAAATAAGTTTAATGAAAAGTTTTAAATTTTCATGAATGTGTTAAACATATTCACCCCCCCCCCCTCTTATTTTAACTAAAGGTTCAACCATGATCATCATAAGTGTATCCATAAGTCCTACAAACAACAAAAAATTCAAACATGAAGGTGTCAGGATCCCGAGAGGTAAGTCCATGGAAGTGTGGAAGAGATGAGGGGCTAATGTTTTTCATCTTAGTTTCCCATCTCCCTGTCTTATGGGAAACGCTCTCTAGATCCCATCCATGGTTAAGATAGGTGAAGTAGGTCCCTCAGTTCAAACAAGGTCTTCTTCTTCTTCCCGAATAGGATCCTAAAAATATTTAGAAGGCTCTCTTATAGGGGGTTCAATCTCACCGCCACTGAAGAAGAGTGAAGGGTGGCTAGGAGGTAATGTGGGGGTCTTAGGTAAGATTTGTCTTTGAGTATTCCTACTCCTACGATGCATGGAAATCAAATCTTTTTGTAATTTTTTTTTAATATTTCTAAGATGACATGAAAAGAAAATAATGCTAAAACAAAATACAAACATCTACTAGACATGTCCCTTACAACATCGCAAAAAAGTGGTGGTGCTTAGTATTTAGCTAAAAAATAAATAAAAATTCAAAATTTCTCGAAACCGGAATGATAACATAGAGCTCGCCGCTAGGATTCTAATGCAATTTGTTTCATCAAAATCTGAGTTCGTATGAGTAAGTTATGGTATGTTGTCCATCTTCTCAAATAGCTAAAAAAATTGCAAAACAGTGACACGTTGCTGACATGGTAGCCCAGTCAACAAAATGGAATCTTTTAGGAATATTCTTCAGGTTTCTGCCAGTTAGGCTGTGACAAGTGGCACTTTCAAATTCACCAGTTTGGTCTATGTGGGGGTAAATTCCTAATGATATCTAAGTTGGAAATTGTGTTTTTCTATTTTATTTATTTATGATTTAACATTATATATATATATATATATAATATTATATGTTTAAACATATTATATATATTATATTATATAATACAGATTTTATATATTATATTAATTATATTTAAATGATTAGGTTAAACCATCGTTTGGATTGGAATTAAATATCAAGCCAAGGTTTGTATTCAAATACCAAGGACTATTGAAATATATGGTAAAATCATTGTTGTAATGGAAGTAGGATTGGGTTTGAACCCCAAACCTCTGCCCCAACAAACCTGTGCTGTAACAATGGGCCGCGGGCAGGGGTTGTTTAAAAGTTCCACAAAAATAAACATTTAATGCTATACAATGGGACCAATGAAGCACGGAGAGGCCAACCCATGTGCCAGCCCCTCTCGCCATGTGACCTCACGATATGACCTATGGAATGCGCCTCAATTAAAGAGTGCCATTAGCGCATTAATTCATTTTAAACATTAATTAAACCTCATTTAAGTGCAGTTTAGTCTGGCGGAGATTTTGGAGGCACCACCAAATACAACGAAGGTTTCAATTTTAGCAGGGTTATCTGGCAGATATCTAGTTTTAGAGGCAGTTTCATAGGGGAAAACAAAAAGAGGCTTATTTGGATCTAATTTAGACCAATTTTGGAAAATTAATAGTCAATATTAGATTATTTTGGCATTCCAAAGAAAATGGTATAGGTTTCAGAGGCTAAAAACGACTTCTACATGTGATTTTGATACAGGGAAGTTTGAGGGAGTCAAGGGCCACTAGGGAAGGAGGTCAAGTCTAAACCAGCTAGAGTTAGTTTTCAATAATTGGACAATCATTTTTAGATGATTTGTATTTTTTGAAGAAAATAGAACATGTTTCACAATCATTTGCAAAATGTACACATACTTTTGCAAAATTTGAGCTAATAGAAGAGGCCCAAGCTATGGAAGCTGGACCAAGGAGATGAAGGCTAGGAGGGGTGAACTCCTTCACCAAAAATTGCATTGATGGCTCTATTTATGGTTTTATGTAGATGATTATGGTGTTGTTAATTTCTTAATTATGTTTTTTATTTGTCATTAATTTCAACATAAAACACAACACGATTTCCTATTTTAACACTCACATGCACTAAGGAAACTAAACCACCAAAAGAAAACAAAAAGAAAATAAATTATAATTCTAAAATTGTAATTAGCATAGAAAAAATTACATACAAGATCAGATCAAGTGGTATCATAGCATCAGGTTTCTTAATGTTATTTTCTTGCTTTTCTAGAGTTTGTGCAAAATATTTTTAATGGTTGCAATTTTGTGATCCTTACATTATAGAGTGCAGAAAATAAACTCTTGGTTGCTAGTCCTGAGATTAGGAGTAGAAGAGGGAGAGACACAAGGCCACCATCTCCACCTAAAGTTTCACTCCCAGTTGCACCTGAAGCACCTCAAGTTTTGTCTCTGTTTGAGATTGAGGAGGTCCAAATTGCACCAGAAACTGAAGTTGAATTTGAAGCCATCATGTCAGGTGTTGGAGGTAATGAAGGACACTCAGAAGATGATGATGTCAAGAAAAACTTCAATGACATGAATACGATGGTTAAGATTATGTTTGATGCATTCACTGCTGGAATGGTAGGAGGCGGTTCGTAGTTCCCACATGGAGAAGGAAATTCAAATGATAATAAGGATGACGAGAAGAGTTCAAAGGTCGGTGGAGGAGAGCCACATACATCTCCACAATCTTCATCATCCTCATCATCACCATCAACTTCATCTTCCACTTCCACCACAAAAACCACCCATACCCATACTCATTCCAAGACCCCAAGGGGAAAGACTCCATTAGTTTGAATTAACCATGTACAATGGCGAGGAAAATGAAGAGAAGTTGGACAATTATATTTGTCAATTGGAGGTGTATTATAGAATTCAGAACCTACAAGACGACAAAACAAAGATACAGTTGGCTTCATTGAGGCTAGAAGGAGTAGAACTAGTTTGGTGGGAAGCAAAGACTCAAGAGGAAATGTGAATCCATGGTAAGATACCCATTACTTGGGTTGAGTTTATTTCTGCATTAAAAGATAATTTTATCCTTTAGCTTACATGCAAAAATCTATTATGAGTTGGAAAAATTTTAGGCAGCTCATTGGTCAAATAGTTCAAAATTATACCCAAGATTTTAGAGAGAGGGATTTGTTGTTAGGAGTAAATTTCAATTCCCAAGATACACTCTTGTAATACAGTGGGGGTTTAAATTCCTATTTGAAGCATACTATTCTTATGTTTAACCCAAGAAATTTGGATGAAGTTTGTGTACAAGCCACACACTTGGAGGCAAGAAGAAAACAAGGCATGGAGAAGAAAGGTGAAACTGAGGGTAAAGGGAAAGAAAAGTTTTATGGAAGAGGAAAAAGAAATAGTTATGTAAAAAAATAACAAGGAAAAAAACACATGGAAAAAATATTCAAAGACTGGCCATGATGAAGACCATTGTTCGAAACTTTATCCAAAATTGAAACCAAATAGAGTGAAAGCCAAAGAGAAGGGGAAAATTGTTGCTATCATTGAACAAGACTTAGGGTCAGCTTCAGGAGATGAGACAAAAGTTACAGCCATGGGTTTAAAAGTTAAACATGTTGCAAGCACTAGTTCTTCAAATTTTTCAAATAATATTCATGACGAAGATTCAAGAATAGAACTTTTCCACATTACCGTTATCTTTAAACATACCAAGATTAATACATTTTTTGATAGTGGGTCACAAGCTAACTTGATTTCCAAAGATTTGGTTAATAATCTAGGCCTTGAAACAATTATACATCCAATACCATATCCTTTGGGTTAGATATGCAAGAATGCAAACTTGCAGGTTACAAGGAAGTGCTTACTAAGATTCGCCATTAACTCAAACTTTATTGATAAATTTGAGCTTGATGTGGTGTCGCTTGAGATATCAGGTATTGTATTGGAAAGTACTTATCTGTATGATAGGAAAGTTGTATTTCATCTCCATGAGAACAAGCATCACTTGTTTAAGGATGGTATTGAGTACATAATTAGAGCGTATAAGAAGAAGACAAGTTTGCCTCTTGTACATGCAAGCAAAATGAAGGGGATAGTGAATGCAAGTCATAACTTGACATTATTGATGATCAAACAAAGAGATGTATCGAATCACAATTTTCAAAAAGATGCTTACGCTTGTAATGAATTGTTTTAGGATGTTAAAAGGTTGCCTTTGAAATAAGGTGAAAAACATTTGCAACAGTCAACATTGGTGTTGAGCGGTGTTGGAAACAAGATGACGATGCAAGAGGGTGCAAAGGTCAAAGCGAAAGAAACAAAGTAGCGTGGAAAAGACGGCATGAGTTCCACAAATTCTTATTTTTCATTTCCAAAAGGTACATGGCAATAGCGAAGATACCTGGTCAGGAGTCGATGTAAGTACACGGAAAAATCAACTAAAAATCACCATGGTGAGAGTGTGCAAGGTGAGAAATTTTCTAATTTTTCCTTTATTTTTGACCAACTTAGGAACAAGATGGTTTCTGCAAAAATAGATTGTTGTTCTACAAATTTAGAAATATTGCAGCATGACGGTGTCAATGACAACAAAAGAATGTCACAAGAATTCAGGAAAAAGTGAACTTTTTATGGAAGCTCCAAATGACGAAATTGGGAAAATTTCAGTGGATAGAGACTGTTAGGGTGAGGGAATAGTCCCCTAATCCCCATAATAAATAATCAAGAGATATTTTGGGGTAAAAAAGGCTTCTAGTGGGGAGGAATGATCAACTGCTCAGTATTTAGCTCAAAAATCAAAATTTTCAGAATTTCTCAAAACTAGAACAACATTGTAGAGCTCGTCTCCAGTATTCCAACACAACTCATTTCATCAAAATTCAGTTTCGTATGAGTAATTTATGGTCTGTTGTCAGTTTTATAAAATAGTTTAAAAAAATGTAGAACATTGATAGGTTGCTGACATGGTAGGCCATTCAGTAAAAAGGAATCTTCTGGGAATATTCTTCAGGTTTCTACCAATGAGGTCGTGACAAGTGGCACTTTAGAATTCTCCAGTTTTTTCTATGTGGGGGTAAATTCCTAATGATATCTAAGTGGAAATTATGTTTTTATTTTTTATTTTTTATGATTTAATGCTATATATATTTATATATATTATATTATATAATATATTATATGTTAAAACATACTATATATGTATAATATTATATAATACATATTATATATATGATATTAATTATATGTAAATGACTAAGTTAAACCATAGTTTCGGTTGGAATTAAATATCAAGCCAAGGTATGTATTCAAATGCCAAGGACTGTTGAAATATATGGCAAAATCATTGTTGTAATGGAAGTGAGGTTGGGTTCGAACCCTAGACCTCTGCCCCAACAAGCCTATGACCTACTAATGGGCTGCGGGCGCTGGTTGTTTAAAACTTCTACACAAATAAAAAATTAATATACATTGGAACCGATGGAGTGCGGAGAGGCCAGCCCGCGGGCCAGACCCTCCCTCCATGTGACCTCGCGATATGACTTGTGGAATTCGCCTCAATTAAAGAGTTTCATTAGCACATTAATTTGGTATAAACATTAATTAAACCTCGGTTAAATGTAGTTTTGTATGGTAGATATTCTAGAGGCGCCCCCAAATCTAGCGAAGGTTCCAAGTTTAGCGGGGTTATCTAGTAGATATCCAATTTTAAAGGTAGTCTCACAGGGGAAAATTAAATGAGGCTTATCTGGATCAGATTTCGACCAATTTTGGAAGATGAATAGTCAATATTAGATTATTTTGGCATTCTGGAGAAAATGGTATAGGTTTCAGAGGCTAAAAACAAGTTCTAGATGTGATTTTTCTACATGGAAGTTCAAGGGAGAAGAGGGCCACAAGGGAAGGAGGTCGATTCTAGACCAGCGAGAGTAATTTTTCAGTAATTTTACAGTAATTTTTAGATTATTTATATGTTTTGAAGACAATAGAATAGGTTTCAGGAGAATTTTAAAAATGTACACAATGCTTTTGTCCAATTTGAGCTAATACAAGAGGCCCAAGTTATGGAAGCTGGACCAAGGAGATGTAGCCCAAGAGGGGTGAACTCCTTCATCAAAAACTTGCATTGATTCACATGTTTATGGTTTTTTGTACATGATTATGCTGCTATTTAGTTATTACTTATGTTTTTTATTTGTCATTAATTTCAACATACAACACAAGACAATTTTCTATTTTGACACTCACTTGCACCAAGGAACCTAAATTACCACAAGAAAACAAGCAAACAAGAAGCAAATAAATTATAATTCTGAAATTTTAATTAGAAAAACAAAACTAACATAAAATATCAGATCAAGTCGTATCAAAGCATTAGGTTCCTTAAGGTTATTTTCTTGCTTTTCTAGAGTTTGTGCAAAAGAGTTTTAATAGTTGCAATTTTGTGATGCTTACAAGGTTAAGATTGTAGAGAGGAGAAGGGAAAATATTGGTTGCTATTCCTGAGGTTAGGACCAGAAGAGGGAGAGGCACAAGGCCACCATCTCCACCTGAATTTTCACTCCGAGTTGTACCTGAATCACCTCAAGTGTTGTCTCTGTTTGAGACTGATGAGGTCCAAATTGCACCATAAACTAAATTTGAATATGTAGCCATCATGTCAGATGTTGGAGATAATGAAGGACACTCAGAAGAGGAGTATGTTAAGAAATAATTCAATGAAATGAAGAGGATGGTGAAGATTATGTTTGATGAATTCACTGCTAGAATGGTAGGAGGAGGTACTCAGTTCCCACATGGAGAAGGAACTTCAGATGATAAGGAGGATCAAGAGAATATTTCAAAGGGAAGTGGAGGAAATCCACCTCCATATCCACCATCTTCATCATCCTCACCATCACCATTAGCTTCATATTCCACTTCCACCACAACAACCGCCCATACCCATATTCATTCAAAGACCACAAGAGGAAAAACTCCATTACTCAAATTGGACGCAAATTTTGAATTACCCATGTACAATGGCAAGGTAAATGCATAGAAGTTGCACAATTGGATTTATATTGCAGAATTCAGAACCTGCAAGAGAATGAGACAAAGATCTAGTTGGATTCATTGAGGCTAGAAGGAGCAGTGTTAGTCTGGTGGGAAGCAAAGACTCAAGAGGAAATGTGAATCCATGGTAATATATCCATCCCTTTGGTTGAGTTTATTTATGCCATTAAAATAAATTTTTATCCTTTATCTTACATGAAAAAACGTATTATGATTTGAAAAAATTATAGGCAGCTCAAGGGTGAAACAGTTCAATATTATACCCAGGAGTTTAGAAAGAGATCTTTGTTGTTAGGAGTAAATTTCAATTCCAAGGATACACTCTTGAAATATATTGGGGGTTTACATTCCTATTTGAAGCATACTATTCTTATGCTTAACCCAAGCATTTTCGATGAATTTCGTATAAAATCCACACATTTGGAGGCAAGGGGAAAACAAGGAATAGAGGATAAAGGTGACAGTGAGGGTAAAGGGAAATAAAAGTTTTATGGAAGAGGAAAAAGAAATAGTTTTGTAAAAAAAGAGAAGGAAAAACTCACATGAAAAAATAATTCAAACACTGGCCATGATGAAGACCATTTTTGGCAACTTCATCCAGAATTGAGACCAAATAGACTGAAAGCCAAAGAGAAGGGGAAGAATTTTGCTATAGCTGAACAATACTTAGGGTCCGATTTAGGAGACGAGACAAAAATTAGAGCCATTTGTTTGAAAGGTAAACATGTTTCAAGAACTAGTTATTCAAATTGTTCAAATGATACTCATGACGAAGATACAAGAATACAAATTTTCCACATTAGAGTTGTCTCTAAACATACAAAGATTGATACACTTTTTTGGGTCACAAGCTAACTTGATTTTTGAATATTTGGTTAAGTAGCTCGACCTTGAAATAATTAGACATCCAAGACCATATCCTTTGGGTTGTATATGCTAGAATGAAAAATTACAGGTTACAAGCAAGTGCTTGGTAAGATTCGCCATTAACTCAAAATTTCTTGATGAAGTTGAGCTTCATGTGGTGTCGCCTGAGATATCAGGTATTGTATTGGGAAGTCCTTATTTGTATGATAGGAATGTTGTATTTAATCGCCATGAGAACAAGTTTCACTTGTTTAAGGATGGTATTGAGTACATAATTAAAGCACATAAGAAGAAGACAGATTTCTCTTTTGTATATGCAAGTGAAATGAAGAGGATAGTGAATTCAAATCATAACTTGAAATTTTTTATGATCAAACAAAGAGATGTATTGAATCAAATTTTTCCAAAAGATTCTTATGATTTTAATGAGTTTTTTCAAGATATTAATAGGTTGCCTTTGAAAGAAGGTGAAAAACATTTCTAGCAGTCAACATTGGTGTTGAGTGGTGTTTGAAACGAGATTCCGGTGCAAGAGGGTGTAGAGGTCAAATTGAAAGCAACAAAAGAACATGGCAAAGAAGGCATGGGTTCCACAAATTATTATTTTTGGTTTCCAAAAGGTACATGGCAATGGCGAAGATAACTTGTTCAAGAGTCAACGCAAGTAGAAGGCAAAATCAACTAAAATTCGCCATGGTGACAGTGTGCGAGGTGAGAAAGTTTCTAAGTTTTCCTTAATTTTTGACCAAGGTATGAACAAAATGGTTTCTACAAAAATAGGTTGTTGTTCTGTAAATTCAGAAATATTGCATCAAGAAAGTGTCAATGACAACAAAATAAGGTGGCAAGAAGCAAGTAACAAGTTAACTTATTATTAAACTCTCCAAATGATGAAATTGGGAAAATTTTAGTGGATAGAGACTGGAAGGGTGAGGGAACAGTCCCCTCATCCACACAATCAGTAATTAAGAGATATTTTGGGGTCCAAAGGGCTTCTAATGGGGAGTAATGATCAACTACTCAGTGTTTAGCTCAAAATCAAAAAAATTTAGAGTTGCTCGAAACTAGAAAGATGTCATAGAGATCATCATCGGGATTCCAACACAACCCGTTTCATCAAAATCCGAGTTCGTATGAGTAATTTATGGCTTGTTGTCCATTTTCTCAAACAACAAAAAAATTGCAGAATAGTGACAGGTTGCTGACATGGTAACCTAGTTAGAAAAAATGAATCTTCTAGGAATATTCTTTAGATTTCTACCAATGAGGCTATGACAAGTGGCACTTTCAAATTCGCAAGTTTGGTCTATGTGGGGGTAAATTCCTAATGATATCTAAGGTGGAAATTGTGTTTTTATTTTTATTTTTTATGGTTTAATATTATATATATATTATATGTTTAAACATATTATATTAGTTATATTTATATGATTAAATTAAACCATAGTTTGGATTGGAATTAAATATCAAGCCAAGGTTTGTATTCAAATTCCAAGGATTTTTGAAATATATGGTAAAAGCATTGTTGTAATTGGAGCGAGGTCAGGTTTGAACACCAGACCTCTGCCCCCAAAAGCCCACACCCTACCAATAGGACGTGTGCGGTGGTTATTTAAAAATTCCACGCAAATAAACATTTAATGTTATATAGTGGGACCGTCGAAGCGCAGAGAGTCCAGCCCGCGGGCTAGCCCCTCCCACCATGTGACCTTGCTGTATGACCTATGGAATGCGCCTTAATTAAAGAGACCCATTAGCACATTAGTTTAGTTTAAACATTAATTAAACCTAAGTTAAGTTTATTTTAGTATGTCAGAGATTCAGGAGGCACCCCCAAATCTGACGGAGGTTCCAAGTTTAACAGGGTTATCTGGCAGATATCTAGTTTTAGAGGCAATTTCATAGGGGAAAATTAAATGAGGCTTATCTGGATCATATTTCGACCAATTTTGGAAAATTAATAGTCGATATTATATTATTTTGACATTTTAGAGACAATGGTATAGGTTTCATAGGTTGAAAACAACTTTTACATGTGATTTTTTTACAAGTAAGTTCGAGGGTGCCGAGGGCCACCAGGGAAGGAGGTTAAGTCTAGACCAGCCAAAGTCACTTTTTAGTAATTGGATAGTCATTTTTATATGGTTTGTATGTTTTTAAGACAATATAATAGGTTTCAAGAGCATTTGAAAATTTTACACATCAATTTTTCCAAATCTGAGCTAATATAAGAGAACCAAGATATGGAAGTTGGACCAAGGAAAGGTAGCCCAAGATGGGTGAACTTCTTCATCAATATTGTGTTGATGGATTTTTTTATGGTTTTATGTGCATGATTATGTTTTTTTTTTTATTTCTTACTTATTTTTTTATTTGTCATTAATTTCAACATAAAACACAAGACAATTTCCTATTTTGACACTCACGTGCACTAAAGAAACTAAAGCACCACAAGAAAACAAGAAGAAAATAAATTATAACTCTAAAATTTTAATTAGCATAGAAAAAATAACATACAAGATCATATCAAGTGGTATCGGAGCATCAGGTTTCTTATAGTTATTTTCTTGCTTTGCTAGAGTTTGTGCAAAATATTTTTAACGGTTGCAATTTTGTGATCCTTACAAGGTTAAGATTGCAGACAATAGAAGGGAAAATATTGATTTCTAGTCCTGATATTAGGACCAGAAGAAGAAGAGGCATAAGGCCACCATCTCCACTTGATTTTTCACTCCCAGTTGCACCTAAAGAACCTCAAGTGTTTTCTTTGTTTTAAGATTGAGGAGGTCCAAATTGGACTAGAAAGAGAAGTTGAATCTGAATCCATCATGTTAGGTGTTGGAGGTAATGAAGGAAACTCAGAAGAGGAGGATTTCAAGAAATAATTCAATGACATGAAGAGTATGGTCAAGATTATGTTTAATTCATTCACTGCTGGAATGATAGGAGGCAGTTCTAAGTTCCCACATGGAGAAGAAACTTTAAATGATAAGAAGGATGAAGAGAAGAGTTCAAAGGGCAGTGGAGGAAAGCCACATCCATCCCCACCATCTTCATCATCATCCTCATCATCCTCATCATCAGCTTCATCTTCCACTTCCACCACAAAAGCCACCCATACCCATACTCATTCCAAGGCCTCAAGAGGAAAAACTCCATTACTCAAATTGGACATAAAGTTTGAATTACCCATGTACAATGGCGAGGTAAACGGAGAGAAGTTGGACAATTGGATTCAGAAATTGGAGGTTTATTACAGAATTCAAAACCTACAAGATGATGAAACAATGATACAGTTGGCTTCATTGAGGCTATAAGGAGCAACACTAGTTTGGTGGGAAGAAAAGACTCAAGAGGAAATGTGAATCCATGGTAATATGTCCATCACTTGGGTTGAGTTTATTTATGCCATTAAAAGAAATTTTTATCCTTTAGCTTACATGGAAAATGCTATTATGAGTTGGAAAAATTTTAGGCAGCTCAAGGGTCAAATAGTTCAAGATTATACCAAGGAGTTTAGAAAGAGAGCTTTGTTGTTAGGAGTAAATTTGAATTCCCAAGATACACTCTTGGAATACAGTGGGAGTTTACATTCCTATTTAAAGCATACTATTCATATGCTTAACCCAAGAAATTTAGATGAAGTTTGTGTACAAGCCACATACTTGGAGGCAACGGAGAAACAAGGCATAGAGGAGAAAGGGGAAAGTGAGGGTAAAGGGAAAGAAAAGTTTTATGGAAGAGGAAAAAGAAATTGTTTTGTAAAAAAATAGAAGGAAAAACTCAAATGAAAAAACTGTTCAAATACTGGCCATGATGAAGAACAATGTTGGCAACTTCATCCAAAATTGAAACCAAATATACTGAAAGCCAAAGAGAAGGGTAAAATTGTTGCTATAGTTGAACAAGACTTAGGGTCAGGTTCTTCAAATTTTTCAAATGATACTCATGGTGAAGATACATGAATAACAGTTTTCCACATTACAATTATCTCTAAACATACCAATATTGATACACTTTTTTATAGTGGGTCACAAGCTAACTTTATTTCTGAATATTTGGTTCAGAAGCTAGGCCTTGAAACAATTAGAAATCCAAGACCATATCCTTTGGGTTGTATATGCAAGAATGAAAACTTGCAGGTTACAAGGAAGTGCTTAATAAGATTCACCATTAACTCAAAGTTTCTTGATAAAGTTGAGCTCGATGTGGTGTCACTTGAGATATTAGGTATTGTATTGGGATGTCGTTATCTATATGGTAGGAAATTCAGATTTCACCACCATCATAACAAGTATCACTTGTTTAAGGATTGTATTGAGTACATAATTAGAGAGCATAGAAGAAGACAGGTTTGTCTCTTGTACATGCAATTGAAATGAAGAGGATAGTGAATGCAAGTTAGAACTTGACATTGTTGATGATCAAAAAAAGAGATATTTTCAATCACAATTTTGAAAAATATTCTTATGCTTGTAATGAGTTGTTTTAGGATATTAGCAAGTTTCCTTTGAAAGAAGGTGAAAAACATTTGCAGCAGTCAACATTGGTGTTGACCAATGTTGGAAATAAGATGTCGGTGCAAGAGGGTGCAAAGTTCAAAGCGAAAGAAACAAAGTAGTGTGGCAAAGAAGGCATGGGTTCCAAAAATGCTTATTTCTAGTTTCCAAAAGAAACATGGAAATGGAAAAGATATGTGGTCAAGAGGCAACGCTAGTACAAGGAAAAATCAGTTAAAAATCGCCATGGTGATAGTGTGCAAGGTGAGAAAGTTTCTAAGTTTTCCTTGATTTTGACCAATGTAGGAACAAGATTGTTTTTACAAAAGTAGATTGTTGTTCTGCAAATTCAGAAATATTACAGCATGACGATGTCAATGACAGCGAAATAAGGTCACAATAATTGAGGAAAAAGTTGACTTTTTATGAAAAGCTCCAAATGATGAAATTGGGAAAATTTCAGTGGATATAGACTAGAAGGGTGAGGGAACAGTCCCCTCATCCCCATAATAAGTAATAAAGAGAGATTTTTGGGTCCAAAAGGCTTCTAGTGGGGAGGAATGATCAGGTGCTCAGTATTTAGCTCAAAAATAAATAAATAAACTGAGAATTGCTCGAAACTAGAACGACAGTGTAGAGCTCATCACTCAGATTCCAACACAACTTATTTCCTTAAAATCTGATTTTGTATAAGTAAGTTATGGTCTTCTATCCATTTTCTCAAATAGTTAAAAAAAATTGTAGAATAGTGACTGGTTGATGACATGGCAGGCCAGTCAGCAAAAAAGAATCTTTTGGGAATATTCTTCAGGTTTCTGCCAATGAGGTTGTGACAAGTGGCACTTTTGAATTCGCCACTTTGGTCTATGTGGGGGTAAATTCCTAATGATATCTAAGGTGGAAATTGTGTTTTTTTTATTTTTTTTATTTATGATTTAATATATATATATATATTAAACATATTATATATATGATATTAATTATATTTAAATGATTAAATTAAACCATAGTTTTGATTGGAATTAAATATCAAGTCAAGGTCCATATTCAAATACCAAGGACTGTTGAAATATATGGTAAAAGCATTGTTGTAATTGGAGCAAGGTCGGGTTTAAACCCCACACCTCCACACCAACAAGCCCGCGCCATACCAATGGGCCATGTGCGGTAGTTTTCTAAAAATTCCACACAAATAAACATTTAATGATACAACTTGGGACCGACGGAGCACGGAGAGGCCCACCCACAGGCCAACCCCTCCCGCCATGTGACCTTGCAATATGACCGGTGGAATGCGTCTGAATTAAAGAGTGTCATTAGCACATTAATCCAGTTTAAACATTAATTAAACCTCAATTAACTACATTTTTGTATGGTGGAGTTTCTAGAGGCGCCCCCAAATCTGGTTGAGGTTCCAATTTTAGCAGTGTTATCTAGCAGATATTCATTTTTAGAGGCAGTTTCATAGGGAAAATTAAATGAGGCTTATCTGGATCATATTTCTACCAATTTTGCAAAATGAATTGTCAATATTAGATTATTTTTGCATTGTGGAGACAATGGTATAGGTTTCATGGGCTCAAAACAACTTCTACATGTGATTTTTCTACAGGTAAGTTCAAGGGAGCTAAGGGCCACCAAGGAAGGAGATCAAGTCTAGACCAGCCAGAGTCAATTTTCTGTAATTGGACAATAATTTTTAGATGATTTGTATGTTTTGAATACAATATAATAGGTTTCAGGATAATTTGAAAAATGTACACAAAACTTTTTCCAAATTTGAGCTAATACAAAAGGCCCAAGCTCTGGAAGCTGGACCAAGGAGATGTAGCCCAGGCGAGGTGAAATCCTTCATAAAAAACATCTGTTGATGGATATCTTTATGGTTTTCTGTACATGATTATGTTTTTTTTTTAGTTCTTACTTATGTTTCTTATTTTTCATTAATTTCAACATAAAACACAAAACAATTTCCTATTTTGACACTCAACTGTACCAAGCAAACTAAAGCACCACAAGAATACAAGAAGTAAATAAATTATAATTATGAAATGGTAATTAGCACAACAAAAATAACATAGAATATCAAATCAAGTGGTATTAGAGCATCATGTTCCTTAAGGTTATTTTCTTTCTTTCATATATTTTGTGCAAAAGAACTTAAACGGTTGCAATTTTGTGATGCTTACAAGGTTAAGATTGTAGAGAGGAGAAGGGAAACTATTGGTTGCTAGTCCAAAGGTTAGGACGAGAAGAGGGAGAGGCACAAGGCCAACATCTCCACCTAAAGTTTCACTCCGAGTTGCACATGAAGCACCTCAACTGTTGTCTATGTTTGATATTGAGGAGGTCCAAATTGCAACAGAAACTCAATTTGAATCTGAAGCCATCATGTTAGGTGTTGGAGATAATGAAGGACACTCAGAAGAGGAGGATGTTAAGAAATAATTCAATGACATGAAGAGGATGGTAAATATTATGTTGATGAATTCACTGTTGGAATGGTAGGAGGAGGTTCTAAGTTCCCACATTGAGAAGTAACTTCAAATGTTATGAAGGATGAAGAGAAGAGTTCAAAGTGTAGTGTAGGAAACCCACCTCCATCTCCACCATATTCATCATCCTCATCATCACCATCAGTCTCATCTTCCACTTCCACCACAAAAACCACCCATACCCATACTCATTACAAGACCCCAAGAGGAGAAACTCCATTACTCAAATTGGACATAAAGTTTGAATTACCCATGTACAATGGCGAGGTAAATGCATAGAAGTTGGAAAATTGGATTCATCAATTGGAGGTGTATTGTAGAATTTAGAACCTACAAAATGATGAGACAAAGGTCCATTTGGCTTCATTGAGGCTAGAAGGAGAAACATTAGTTTGGTGTGAAGTAAAGACTCAAGAGGAAATGCAAATCCATGGTAAGATATCCATCACTTGGGTTAAGTTTGTTTCTGCCATTAAAAGACAATTTTATCCTTTAGCTTACATGAACAAATGTATTATGATTTGGATAAATTATAGGCAGCTCAAGGGTCAAACAGTTCAATATTATACCTGAGAGTTTAGAAAGAGATCTTTGTTGTTAGAAGTAAATTATGATTCCCAATATACACTCTTGAAATAAATTGGGGGTTTACATTCCTATTTGAAGCATACTAGTATTATGCTTAACCCAAGCAATTTAGATGAAGTTTGTGTACAAGCCATACACTTGGAGGCAAGGGGAAAACAAAGCATAACGGAGAAAGGTGAAAGTGAGGGTAGAGGGAAAGAAAAATTTTATGGAAGAGGAAAAATAAATAGTTCTATAATAAAAAGAGAAGGAAAACCTCACATGCAAAAAATATTTAAATACAGTCCATAATGAAGACCATTGTTGGCAACTTCATCCAGAATTGAAACCAAATAGACTGAAAGCCAAAGAGAAGGGGAAAATTTTTGCTATAGGCGAACAAGACTTAGGTTCAGATGCAGGAGATGAGACAAAAATTACAACCATGTGTTTGAAAGGTAAACATGTTGCAAGCACTAGTTCTTCAAATTGTTCAAATGATACTCATGATGAAGATACAAGAATACAAATTTTCCACATTAGAGTTGTCTCTAACCAATATTGATACACTTTTTGATAGGGGGTCACAACCTAACTTGATTTCTGAATATTTGGTTAAGCAGCTAGGCCATGAAACAATTAGACATCCAAGATCATATCCTTTGGGTTGTATATGCAAGAATGAAAACTTGCAGGTTACAAGGAAGTGCTTAGTAATATTTGTCACTAAATCAACATTTCTTGATGAAGTTGAGCTTGATGTGGTGCTGCTTGAGATATCAGGTATTGTATTGGGAAGTCCTTATCTATATGATAGGAATGTTGTATTTCATCACCATGAGAGCAAGTATCACTTGTTTAAGGATGGTATTGAGTACATAATTAAAGCGCATAATAAGAAGACAGATTTGTCTCTTGTACATGTAAGTGAAATGAAGAGGATAGTGAATGCAAGTTAGAACTTGACATTGTTGATGATCAAACAAAGAGATGTATTGAATCACAATTTTAAAAAACATTATTATGCTTTTAATGAGTTTTTTCAGGATGTTAATAGGTTGTCTTTGAAAGAAGGTGAAAAACATTTGCAACAGTCAACATTGGTGTTGGAAACAAGATGCGGTGCAAGAGGGTGAAAAGTTCAAACCGAAAGCAACAAAGCAGCTTGGAAAAGAAGGCATGGGCTCCGCAAATGGTTATTGCTACTTTCCAAAAGGTACATATCAATGGCGAAGATACTTGGTCAAGATTCAATGCAAGGTCAAGGAAAAATCAGCTAAAAATTGCCATGGTGTCAGTGTGCAAGGTGAGAAAGTTTCTAAGTTTTCCTTCATTATTGACCAAGGTAGGAACAAGATGGTTTCTGCAAAAATAAATTGTTGTTCTGCAAATTGAGAAATATTGTAGATGACGGTGTCAATGACAACAAAAAAAGGTTGCAAGAATTGAGGAAAAAGTTGACTTTTATGAAAATCTCCAAATGATGAAATTGGAAAATTTTCAGCGGATATAGACTAGAAAGGTGAGGGGACAATCCCCTCATCCACATAATCAGTAATTAAGAGATATTTTTGGGTCCAAACGGCTTCTAGTGGGGAGGAATGATCAGGTGCTCAATATTTAGCTCAAAAATCAAAATTTTCAGAATTGCTCAAAACCAGAACGACAACGTAGAGCTCATCACCAGGATTCCAATGCAACTCGTTTCATCAAAATCCAAGTTCATATGAGTAATTTATGGTTTGTTGTCCATTTTCTCAAATAGCTAAAAAAAATTGTAGAATAGTGATAGGTTGCTGACATGGCAGGCCAGTCGGAAAAAAGGAATCTTCTGTGAATATACTTTAGGTTTCTACCAATCAGACTGTGACAAGTGGCAGTTTCAAATTCGCTATTTTGGTCTATGTAGGGGTAAATTCCTAATGATATCTAAGGTGGAAATTGTGTTTTTTTTATGATTTAATATTATATATATATATATATATATATATATATATATATATATATATTATATAATATAATATATTATATGTTTAAACATATTATATATATTATATTTAAATGATTAAATGAAACCATAGTTTCGATTGGAATTAAATGTCAAGCCAAGGTCTGTATTCAAATGGCAAGGACTGTTGAAATATATGGTAAAAGCATTATTGTAATGGGAGTAGGTTTAGGTTTCATCCCTAGACCTTTGCCCCAACAATCTCGCACCCTACAAATGTGTCACGGGTAGTGGTTGTTTAAAACTTCCACACAAATAAAAATTTAATGCTCTACAGTTGGACCGATGGAGCACAGAGAGGCTAGCCTGCAGGTTAGCCCCTCCTTCCATGTGACCTTGCGATATGACCTATGGAATGCGCCTTAATTAAAGAGCGCCATCAACGCATTAATACAGTTTAAAAAATAATTAAACTTTAGTTAAGTGCAGTTTAGTATAGCGGAGATTCTAGAGGCACCCCCAAATCAAGCGGAAGTTCCAAGTTTAGCAGGGTTGTCTAGCAGATATCCAGTTTTAGAGACAGTCTCATAGGGGGAAATTAAATGAGGCTTATCTGGATCAGATTTCGACCAATTTTGGAAAATTAATAGTCAATATTAGATTATTTTTGCATTCGAAAGACAATGGTATAGGTTTTAGAGGTTGAAAACAACTTCTACATCTGATTTTTCTACATGGAAGTTAAAGGGAACAGAGGGCCACCAAGGAAGGAGGTCAATTCTAAACGAGCCAGAGTCAATTTTCAGTAATTGGATAGTTATTTTTAGATTATTTGTATGTTCTGAAGAGAATATAAAAGGTTTCAGGAGCATTTGAAAAATTTACACAATAATTTTTCCAAATTTGAGCTAATACAAGAGGCCCAAGCTATGGAAGCTGGACCAAGGAGATGTAGCCTAGGAGGGGTGAACTCCTTCATCAAAAACTTGTGTTAATGGATTTTCTTATGGTTTTATATAAATGATTATTATGTTGTTTAGTTCTTACTGATGTTTTTTATTTGTCATTAATTTCAACATAAAACACAAGACAATTTCCTATTTTGACACTTACCTGGACCAAGGAAACTAAATCACCACAAGAAAACAAGAAGAAAATAAACTACAATTCTGAAATTGTACTTAGCACAAAAAAAATAACATACAATATCAGATCATTTGGAACACATTTGTAACGTGATCTAATTTATATAATGATTCAAGAAGAAATAAATCAAAAGGATAAACCATAATTTTAAACAATTAAGCATCTTTGTCAAGATAAGTGTTCATCTCAAAATTACCTTTCTTTAAAGATGATAATCCACCACTTGAATTTCCTTCCCATTTAGTATTTCATAGATTGCAAACTAACAATATGAAAATTGTACAACTTCTTTAGAAAGCTAATATACTTTTGAGTTCAATTCCTGTGAGATATGCTTGGAAGAAAACCATTCCATCTTATTTATTTCGCTATATATATTCCATATGATATGTTCAAGACAAGGGGATTCAATTAGAACCTTCTTATCTAATCGATCAATGAAAATATTTAATTCTCCCATGATTTGCAGCTTACAAATATTTTTAATATTGGAAACATACAAAAAAATCCACAAAGCAGTAAATTCTTCTTACGTGTTTTTACTGAAACCATAAGAATATGAAAGAAGTATATGATGGCTCTAATGAAATAATATAATAACACCAACATTGTAGTGCAGGGGTTGTCCTTGGCTTGCTCCATCAAAAAAGGTCCAATGAGAATCAGGGATAAATATGCACATAATTGGAATTTTTTCCTTCTTTTATTTCATGATGTTCTTGAAATTCTTGCAGATAGATTCAGTAGTTCCCATAACTACCTAGTCCATAATATAATTGTCTTGAAATGTATCTTGAATTCAAGCCCACCATAAAGAGTTGAGGAATTCCAACAGAAGGACCTATAACTCTCTAATTGACGAATTATTAATCCAATCACAAACATAGGCTATTAAGGAGGGATTATTCTAGGACAAAGAAGATGGCTTGAAAAGGGTCTTGATAATCTTCTGAACTTGTAAATAAAAATTGCGATGAACAAAACAGTGTAAAGTGGTCTCCTCCTAAGATTTAAAAAGCACACATTTTCTAGGGGTGACCAACCTCTTTTCAATTTATATTCCCATGTTAGTAATTTTTCAATAAAAATAAACCATAAGGTAATATTAGCCTTCATAGGCCCATTTTGTTTCCATAAAAGCTTCCACCACCACGCTCTTTCTCCATTAAGATGTACATCCCTTTTTTAGGTATATTTGTTCTTTGTTGAGTACTACCTTGAGAAAACATTTTCTGACCATGCAAGGATATCAGAACTTTCTCGATCCAAATGAATAAGAAAGGAAACCAAAATATCTATGTATTGATTTCATTTCATTAATTCCTTCCCCTCGAGGCCCAAATCCATATATGAGCCTCATGCTCTTGATCCTACTTCCTGATTAATATTTGATTTAGAATATCCTAGATATAAGATGCATAAATCATGTAATGAAGAGATCAAGCCACTTGAGAGGAATAAATAGCCCCGTGTTCCAATCCAGGCACCTCGATCAATATGAACGCTCATCCTATTCCTAATTTTCCATGCAACCTAACTTTCGATCAATGGAAAAAACTTCACCATCACCTTCCAAACAATTGACACATTTACAACATGTTTTGCTAGATCTATTATCCATTTTCTGACTAATTTATCCTAAAAATGTGTATCTCACATTTTCGTTCCCCGCATCATTCCACCATTTAACAAATGCCATGGAATTTTTACAGTTAATAATTGATAGAAAAAGGATAAGTTTTTCAATCCCCAACCTCGAAGAATTTTTCGCCTGGAAATGGTAGTCCACTTTACTAATGGAATACCTCCTTTTGGTCTCACACTTGACCACAACAATCAAGCACACAAGCTTTGAATTTTCTCCAATATGCTCTTAGGTACATCCACAATTGATATCCATTGCATAGTAATACTTTCTAGGATGAACTCTACCAATATAAAATGTGTCCCTCTGAACAAGAGTCTATTGATCCAAACATCAATCATGACTTCAATACTCTTCATCAACCATGAAAAATTAGAATTTCGATATAATTTTGGTTTTAGGTAAAAACCTAGATACTTAAAACCTTCTTCCAAATTCAAAGTTATGAAGGAGAAGAAACAAGGAATAATATTGACTAATCAGGTTGCAATCATTGAAGGAGACTACCTCTTTCCATTTAGGAATAAAGTAGACAAAGGTGGAGTTTAAGGAACCCAATATACACCATTTCTTGTGTGTTTCCTTTATAATTTTTAGTATATCATATTTTAAAATATTGAAAAAACACAAATAAGAGTCCACAGCGAATGCATCTGACCCTGGGATTTTTTTCTATTGCATACCAGAAAAGGCTGATAAAATCTCTCCCTCTCAGACCTTAGCTTCTGAAACTTCATTCATTTCATTCGTAATAACCTTGAGGAAAGAATTTAAAACATATAAAATCTTCATAATTAGACAAAATTCTGGCTTAAATAATATTTTAATAAAGTGTCTGACCCCCACCTTCTCCATTTCCTCAAGATAAGAAACCATGTCACCAGAAAGGTTTCTTACCTCGCAAATGGTGTTTTTACTCTTCCTAAAATTGGCGAAGTTATGAAATAACTTTGTATTATTATTGCCTTCATCAATATATATGGTGCAACTTTTCTGACGCCATTCTTCTTCTTTCCAAGCTAAATTTTGCTCGTTTTCACCTCTAATGATCTAAGAGTGCCTAAATATTCTACAAAGAAAAGGCCACAAGTATTTGAAATATAAATTTCAACAATTTTTGCTTCAACATCCAAAAGACGATTCTTGCCTCTATGGATTTTATACTCCATTACTTGATTTTATTCTTAAGTGTCTTTAAATTGTTATAAAATTTCTGAATGAAAGAAATATTTACATCATAATCCACATTTGACCATCTGTATTCAACCATCTTAAAAAAATCGTCTTCTTTGAGCCAAGAATCATCAAACCAAAAAAGAGCCATAGGAAAATTCTTCTGAGTTCAATTTGAAGAACTGTTTGACATTGATTAGAAAGTCACTCAAACTCCACGCAATGAGTACCCATGTTTCATACTTTCGATGGACCATGCTACACAAAAAAATCGAAATACATGAAAAAACATGATTAGAATCACGTTTTTAATATATTTCTCATTTTTCTTGTAGAAGGGTCTATTGAAAGTATGAAACATGGGTGCTCCTTGGATGAGGAATTAAATTAACCATACATTGAGTCCCCCCACTCAAAATTTGAGCAAAATCGTACAAACATAAGTTGAAAAAACAGTTTGTTTATTTTTTTTACCTTATGATCTTTTTAGTTTTTTTCTCCAAAAATGGTGAATCATCCTCCATGGTTGACACCACCATCTTGAACCATATTGGGTTTTATAAATTTTATTTTTGGTTTACATTTTTGTTTTGAGGTTCATTTTGGACCTCAAAAATTCTCTAATGGATCATAATTTCTACGTCCACCATCTTCAGAGGAAGAATTCCTAGGATTTTAACAAGAATCAACATCCTTACCTAGGTTTGAGAAGAGGAATATCTCTCGGATGAGGAAGTTAGATAAGGAACAAAGAGATTAGGATTACGAAGAGGCACCCCTATACATAAAGGGTAAAGGAGGGGAGGATGGCCTATAGGCATCACATGAGGGAAGAGGATCCTGAAATGCACCAAAGGTAAATACAACCATATAGGATCATTTAACATCCTTTTCAGAGGAGACATTATTAAATAGATAGGGAAAAGTAATATCTTTTATCATGCTTGAAGCCATAACAAGAGGAGACTGGTCGAACTCCTCAACAAGAACATAGTTCACAGTTGCATTATTTATATCCTTAGTATACTAGGGCTAAGTTGTTGCTTTTTTTACCCATTACTTGAATGGACACTTATAGCCAGAGGTGTTTTAATCATAATTAGAAATTGGAAAACTCCAAGGCACACAAAACACGTAAAAGGGACCTTTCAGTATTCCACCTTTTTATTCCACTTCATT
Source organism: Pinus albicaulis (assembly GCA_034641835.2). Lineage (NCBI taxonomy): Eukaryota > Viridiplantae > Streptophyta > Pinopsida > Pinales > Pinaceae > Pinus > Pinus albicaulis. Next base: position 519,456,617 of record CM076580.1, on the reverse strand, counting down.
CCGTGAAATACTAACTAAATTTCTTCAAAGAAGCCATCTGCACATTATCTTCAATGTTAATCTAGGCACATATCCTATCATTATTTGAAAAATATTTAGCTTCTACCCTGGCCAAATTACCAAGCTTATTTCTTATAGCTTCAAAAAAACCCCTAGACCAAAAGTCTAAAGGAAATCTAGGAAGCAGTGCCTAATTTTTTGGGGATTTCATAAGCACTTGCACAAGGCTGAATTCCAATGGCAACCTTTGAATATATAGAGCATATTTATCCAAAAATCACTCCTTTCTTAAGATATATACCACTTTTCTACTTGACCACAATAAAACACAAAACCAACCTACATTAGATAAAGTACAGAATGGAGGAACAAATTTGAGCACTAGGGTCCACTGTTCCTACAACCAATTTTTTAGAGATGAAGCCTTGAGAATTTTTCCACAAAGTCTACTTGTCAAAGCTTTATCTATCAAAGTTAGTAACTATACCTAACTTACATATTCCCCTACTACCATTGAAGAACATTTTTATTGGACCTTAAGGTTTTATGGGACCCCTCTGCAGGATTGTTTCAATTGGGCCTGAAAATATTACTCAACTCTTCAAATATCAAATGAAAGTGTGATCCTAGAGCATCATTTACTTTGATAAAATATCTGGCTCAAAGGTAAATTACTATATGATCCTTGGGTTCAAGGATTAGATGGGATCAACTTAGATCTGAAAGTTGATCCACGTCCACAGAATAATCATCTAGAGACTTAAAAATATCTCCCTTCACTAGACTATCAGAGTCATAATCTACTTCATCATCCTACATTTTGAAAAGTGATAGAAGAAAGTAGCCTTAGAGAAAACCTGACAATAAAACCAACATTGACATAAAAAAGGGGGTAAGAAATTAACACAGGGTCGAGGCTAAGGAGAATCTCGGGATGCTAAAATACGAAAATTTAGAACATCTTATGCCTCCCCATCCCAAGCTAAACCCTATATGTATTTATATACTTAAAACAACCTAGATCCATCTTAAACTGGATCTACCAAGCACCATAGGTTTCAAGAGTGGAGTTATGATTGATCAAATGTGGTACTATTGCATTCCATAATGGATTTTCTCAAGCTTTTAAATATGCTTCATCATAAAAAATACCATGCAGAGATACCATGGGCTATGAAATATTGTGGACTTCTAAACCCCAATAATTTTACAGTTTAATTTAACTTTATCATTTTATAGTTCAAATTATCATTAATAATTTTCTTTTAAAATTTTAATTATCTAAAGTTTTGCACCTCTTTTTTTTAATTTAGTTTAATTTTTTACCCAGTCAAAATGCTTGTGTTAACATTACAACATCGTTGCCATCACTGCCATACTAAAAAAGGGAACACCTCTCAACACAATAAATGATTTCAAAATTTGTATGTAAATAAATATTAAAATATTAAATATTATTTAAATTAAGAAATAAATGATATATATATAACATAAAAATTATAAAACATTCATAATTTTTTTTTATTAAATAATAATTTCAAATATGAATTTATTGTTTCCAAGAAAACCTAAAAGTGAAATCATTTAAAATTTTTTATTGAAAAAATAAATATGAAAATCAATTTCAAATTTGGTTAAATATTCTCAAACTATTCTAGATAATTTAATTTATATAAAAAATCCTTTATTAAATATCTTAAAATTATATATATATATAATTTTATTATATTAAAAAAAATCATTTATATACTATTTTCAATTATAAAATAATATATGTATAACTCTATAAATTTAATCATTAAAAATATTATAGGAAGGAAAACCTTTATTTGATAGAAACCACTCAACTTAACTTGAATCATCTATATATATATATATATATATATATATATATATATATATATATATATTGATGATGATGATGGTTACCGTATGTTAAGACCAATGTGGTCTATCGGATCTTAATATAGGAGAAAGCATCTACATTTGATTCTTCAAAAGCTTTTTTCTATTGTCAAAGAGAAGGGAAAAAGCTGCCCCAAGATCGCTACAGGTGGGTTGTTTTAATAGGTCAAGAAGATTGAAAGTGTGGTAGATGGTAGGGAATTGAGAGCGAATGTGAGTAAGATTTAGGTAGTCTAAAAGGAAGCATTTTTCATCTTCCACCTGCTTAGAATAAAAAAATTGACGGATTATATCGTTCCAAGGGGTCTTGCAAATAGACTACTGCCTAGTCTCACTCCGAAGCTCATGGGAATTAGTTCTTATCTTAGCGATGTTCATTTTTTTCTTATTTTTGGACAACACAAAGAGATAATTCTGATTATGAAGGGTGCGGTTGATCACTTCCTTATAGTATCTTAGCTTCCTTTTACCCTCCAACTCCTGACCCTCCCACACTTGTCCTTAAACTTGGAGGTAATATTATTTTTTATATTTTATTTGCTTCCCATATTGAGCTCCTCCTTAAGTCCCCAATGGTTGAGCTAGGACTGGGCATCCTTATGCCACCCGTGCTTGAGGCAAAGGTGAGCACTTTGACTATAGTTAGAATCAATTTTAGGGGGCCTTTTTGATTCCATGTTTTAAAGCATCTTCCTATACATCACATATATAAGCATAGTCATACTTTCAATGGGGGACAAACCAGATTCAATCAAGAGGATAGGATAGGGAATATTTCCCTTGATCTTAATTTTGGATATGTGTTATATTCTTTCCACGATTAGTCACACCTGCGGGGGGGTCACAGTGGGGGAGATAGGCCCCCCCTATACGTTGTGTCGGGCGTAGCAGGGGGGTCACAAGGGGGGCAAAAACCTCCCTTGTCGAGTGTCCAGGGCAGCGCCCCAGGGAAAATTTTTTGGACCCTATTTTTCGCTGGGTGGACCCGCCCATGGTTTTGTGCATGGGTTTGAACATGGTTTTGGGGCATGATGGTTTTCGGCCCCTGGTATTTTGTAGATCCATCCAAGGGAAGTAAGGTTATGTTCTAATCCAGGGTTAATGGATTAGGGTCTATGTATGCTTCGACATGTATATATATGTGTTGTAACAATAAAAGGAATATAATGAAAAGTCAAGTTGGTTGTCTCGAATTTTGGATCCAGGGGAAAATCTATGTGTATATATTTTTTATGTTTTATACTCTCACTATTGTTTATTTTATGTCTTTAAGATTCGTTTATAGAAATTTCTGTACAGGGTTCAAACCTACATTTGGTATCAGAGCTATTTCAACTTCAATGGGATGCCTTTTCTACTGAGGGGAATTTTTCTCAGGCCTGTGGTAGACCCTGTTCAGTGGGAGATCTGTAAGATTGATTCTTGCGGTGAAAGAAGATGACGAGTAGTGGAAAGATAAAGATCGAGAAATTTAATGGTCAGAGTTTGAGCTGTGGAAGCTCAAGATGGAGGATCTGCTGGTGGATAAATATCAGTGGATCGCAGTAGATCAAGGTACTAAACCAACACCTATGTCAGATGAAGACTTGAAGAAGTTGGATCGAAAGGAAAAGAGCACAATACGGTTGTGTCTGTCAGATTCGGTATATTTGAATGTATCTAAGGAAGCTACGATGAAGACTTTGTGGGAAAATCTAGGGACTTTGTACCAATCTATGTCTCTCGTGAATAAATTTTTCCTGCGGAAAAAGCTGCATAACCTAAGGATGAAGGATGGAGACTCGGTGACAGAGCATCTGAATGCCTTCAATACTGTGGTAATTCAGATATTATCTGTTGATATTAAAATCTCATATGAAGATAAGTGCATTAGGTTTTTGTGTTCTGTACTAGATTCTTGGGACAGTTTGGTTATTTGAATAGGTAGCAATACAACTACCCTGAATTTTGATGACATAGTCTCAGCCTTGATGTTAGAGGAAATGAGATGGAGAAATATGGATGGCTAGAATGGAGATGCGCCCTTATGAATAGAAACAAGAATAAGGTTTCAAATCAGAGATATAAATATAGAGGGATATCCAAATCTCTCGGAAATTTTGTAAAGATGTACTGGAAATGCGAAAATTAAGGGCACTACAAAAAGGACTGCAGATCTAAAGCTCCTGAGAAAGGAAAGGGATCTGATGATGCTCCTTCTACAGAGGCAAAAAACACCTCGGATGAAGGTGAGGATGTGTATTTAGCTTCTTCTTCAAATACACATGTAGATCATGAGTCATGGTTGATTAACTCGGCTGCATTATTTCACTTCACTCCCCATAGGGAGTTTTTCTGTGAGTATCATAAATATGATGGTGCTGATGTCTCCTTAGGGGATTATATGAAGGCCAGGATCATCAGACGTGGAAAATTCATGCTGAAGCTACAAGGTGGAAGGATTAGAACACATCCTAGTGTTCTACACATTCCTGCATTGGCCAGAACTTGGATTTATGTAAGCAATATGGATGATGCAAGTGTAAAAACATTGTTTGATAAAGATCCATGTAAGATGGTTCAGGAAGCACTGGAATTGATGTGAGGAGTTCACATTGGAACTCTGTACAAGCTTCAGGGAAGCACTGTTATTGACGGGTGCAACAGTTCTGTGGTTCCTGAAAGTGGAGAGGAAAGCCTAGTGGTCTCTTGAGAAAATACCATGCTATGGCATCAAAGGCTTAGAAATATTGGAGAGAAGGGCCTTCAAATACTGCATGGAAATGGTATGGTAGAAGGTATGTCTAATTTCTCTCTCGATTTCAATTTCTGTGAAAATTGTGTATATGGAAAGAAGAATCGAGTGAGTTTTCCTTCTGGTGCTAAGAGGGCGAACAATATATTAGAGCTTGTGCACAGTGATGTGTTTGGACCTATGTCAGTTCCAACACCGGGTAAGTCTGTGTATTATGTTTCATTCATAGATGAATTCTCAAGGAATACATGGATATATTTCTTGAGGAAGAAATATGAATTCTTTAACAGATTTAAAGAATTTAAGGCTCTGGTGGAAAACTAGACAGAGAAGAAGATAAAGGTGTTGAGGACAGATAATGGTGGAGAGTTTTGGAAGAAGGAATTTGAATAATTTTGTAAGAAGTGTGGTGTATCACGGCAAAATACTAATCCATACACACCTCAGTAAAACAGAGTTGCATAAAGAATGAATAGAATTCTGATGGAAAAGCCAAGAAGTATGCTCAGTCGTACCGGGTTAGGACAAGAATTCTGTGCAGAAGGAGTGGAGACTGCATGTTACCTAGTTAATAGATCGCCTTCATTAGCGTTGGAGGATAAGACTCCACATGAGGTATGGACTAGTAAGAAACCCTCTCTTTCACATCTTAGGGTATTTGGATGTGATGCATATGTACATGTTCCAAAGGATAAAAGGACCAAGCTGGATAATAAATCTGAAAGGTGCATCTTTATTGGGTATAAGGATGGTTTAAAAGGTTACAAGTTTTGGAACCCAGAAACAAGGAATGTTGTGTACAGCCGACATGTGGTGTTTAGAGAGGTGAAAGAAATTATTAAACATGAATTTCTACCAAAGGAACCTGAGAAGATAGATTTTGAGCTAAAGGAGGATGAATCAGACTCTACAATGGAAGAAGATTCAGAAGACGAAGAGCCACAATATCCAGTTGTGAGAAGATCAGTTCGGGAAAGAAGGAAACTAGAAAGGTATAGTCCATCTACTTTATATTCAATTTTTTCTTTAACTATAACAGATGATTATCCCATAATTATCAGGGAGGCAGTCGATTCAAAGGATAGAAAACTTTGGAAGGAGGCCATGGTTGATGAAATGGCATCCTTGCACAAAAATGAGGCATGGAATCTGGTGGAGTTGTCTACTGGAAGGAAGCCCATCAGGAGAAAATGGGTGTTTAAGAAGGATATGAATGTAGAGGGCAAGGTGGAGAAATAAAAAGCTCGGCTGGTAGAAAAAGGCTATTCCCATATGTCAGGAATTGATTTTGGTGTTATTTTTTCTTCTATTGCCAAGGTCACTTATATTAGATTACTTTTATATGTTGCTACTGCATTTGATTTTGAGGCAAAACAAATGGATGTGAGGAAAAAATGTCTTCATGGGGACTTGGAAGAGGAGATATACATCAAGCAACCTGAAGGATTTATGGTGAATGGTAAGAAAGAACTTGTATGTAGGTTAAAAAAGTCTTTGTATGGGTTAAAAGAGTCACCAAGGATGTGGTATCAGAAATTTGATACCTATATACGGGGACTTGGCTTCACCAGAAGCAAAGAGGATCATTGTGTTTATTTTAAATTAATTGGTGACTATGTTATTTATTTGGTCTTGTATGTGGATGATATGTTGTTGATTGGAAATGATAAAGAAATTATCCAAGATTTGAAGACCCAATTATTCTCCAAATTCGACATGAAGGATATTGGTGCTGCAAACTATATTTTGGGCATGGAAATTAAGAGAGATCAGTCAAAGAGGAAGCTCTGGTTAAACCAGAGGAAGTATGTCGAGACAATATTGCAGAGGTTCAATATGTAGGATAGTAAACCGGTGAAGGTTCATATTCCTATAGTTGTAAAGCTATCTGTTGAACGGCGTCCCAAGACACAAGAAGAAGAGGAGGATATGTCTCTTGTTCCATATGCAAGTGCAGTGGGTAGCTTGATGTATGCAATGGTCTGTACTAGACCAGACATTGCACATGACGTGCGAGTATTGAGCTAGTTTATGTGAAAACTAGGGAAGGATCTTTGGACAACAGTGAAGCGAGGTTTTAGATATTTGCATGGTACTAGTGATTATGGTTTGTGCTACTAGCAAAGACCAGGATTGGACATAGTTTTGAACATCCATGGTTTTTATGATGCAAACTGGGTTCGAGATCTGGACCAAAGAAGATCTATAAGTGGGTATGTGTTTAAGCTATTTTGAGTTTCAGTCAGTTGGATGAGTAAAAGAGAGACTGTAGTGACTCTTTCAATTACAAAGGCAGAATACATGGCAACCACTCATGCAAGCAAGGAAAAAATTTGATTGCAGAGATTGTGTTCAAGTATGGGGTTGGTGGAGTGAGCTATAAGGATAGACTGTGATAGCCAAAGTGAAATTTTCTTGACTAAGAACAATGCTTATCATTCAAAGACAAAGCACATTGATGTTCAATATCACTTTGTGAGAGATATGGTTGAGGATAAAAGGGTGTTGTTGGTAAAGGTGGACACTTTGAAGAATGTTGTAGATGCATTCACGAAGTATGTGAGCATTCATAAGTTCTCTTGGTATAGAGAAAAAGTGGATGTTGCAAAGCTGGACTAATGACTTATCTCTCTTGTGGCCCCCTGCGCAAAGAAAGCAACAAGTGGGAGAATGTTGGGTATGTGTTATATTCTTCCCATGATTAGTCGCACATGCAGGGAGTCACAAGTGGGGCGACAGTCCCCGCTGTACATTGCGTCGGGTGCAGTAGGCCCCCCTGTTCAGGGTCTGGGGCAGCGCCCCGGGAAAAAGTTTTTGGACCCTATTTTTTAGTGGGCGGACACGCCCATGATCTTGTGCATGGATTCGCACATGGTTTTGGGGCATGATGGTTTTCGCCCCCTGGTATTTTGTAGATCCAATCAAGGGAACTATGGTTATGTTCCAATACAGGGTTAATGGATTGGGGTTTGTGTATTCTTTGGCATGTATATATATGTGTTGTAACACTAAAAGGAATATAATGAAAAATCAAGTTGGTCATCCCGATTTTGGATCTAGGGGAAAATCTCCTTGTATATCCTTTTTATGTTTTATACTCTCGATATTGTTTATTTTCTATCTTTAAGATTCGTTTGCAGATAATTTTTGTACAGGGTTAAAGCATACACTTAAGGTTGTAGGTTATGAATTACTTTTGAATCATCTCAATATTCCTCCATGACTCTTTGGATATACTACAACCCCAAACTTCACATCCGTATAAGACAGCAGGGGTGAAAACGGTCTCAAAGAGGAACCTCTTTTTACTCAAAATGTAAAGATAGACTAACTTACAATTGTTTTCAAGCTCATAATAAGTTCTCTAGCCCCTAATACTCCTTTTCTTGATGTTATAATTCAAGTTGAGATGACGAGGGAAGTCAATGTCCAAATACTTATAAGAAGAAACCTGCTCTAAGCACTGCTTATTATACAAGAAACTACCATGGGTGACCTTTTGGATTTAAGGATCATGACTTTAGTCTTGTCAGTATTAACTGTCATACCCATCTTAGAGCAATAGTCATGAAGAATCTGGAGCTGCTTGTCAAAGTCATCATGGATTTTTCCAAGAAGAACTATATCATCAGCATAGAGGAGAAGATTAATGAGAACACCACCAAGCTTGGTGCCCTTGCACCCCGCATATTCCAGACACTCCTCTAACATATGGATGTATATGCCAAAACGGGTAGGGGATAGGGGACACCCTTGCTTAACTCCAATATTGCATTTAATGTCTTAATACAACCCATCGTTCATCTTAAGATTGGTAGCGACGGTCGCGTAGAGATAGATCACAACAATCCTCAGCTCAGGAGGGACCATGATCTCTTTAATTCTCTCCCAAAAATTATCTCGAGGGAGAGTGTCGAAATATTTTATTTATATCATTTATTTTTCACTTATCTTTTTTAACTATATAAAACTAGTTTTATTTAAGAATATATATCTTTTAATTTATAAATTTCTTCTATTTAATACAATATGTTATATTTTAAATAAGAAATTTTAACTTGGGAGGAACATATATATATTTTTCTAAAACAGTGAGAAAATCTATCATAACTCAGTGAGAAACACATGCACATGCGGACACAAACATATACACACTTCTCTAATTTTTTTTGTAACTTGGGAGACTTTCATTAATTCAAAAATTACATTTACATCTACAATTCAGCAAAATTTTATTGGCCTCACTCTTACTAGATGTTTTGGTTGGTAGTTAACTGACAATAGTTTTCAAAATAGACAGAACATACTGAGATATCCATAACATAAGATGACCCAAAAGCCAAAAAAAAGAACAAAAACACCACATAGCCATCATCTATATATGAGTGAGAAGAAGTGGTTGGAGTGGTGTTATCTCATCTGGAACGAGGAGTGGTTGGTAGATTAAACTCACACTATATATACTTCTCCATGTGGACCAGACGTGCGTCCATTCGAGCCAAGAGATCTTTCATTTTCCACTAATTATTTTGTAGGAAAGTCATAAATGAATGATCTCATTTCAATATTCATGTTTTTCTTGTATAACCTAACCTAAGAGGGTATTTAACTATTAGTGTAAAGTAAATGGATGCGTGTATTGAGATCTCCTACCCCTGCTATGTCTAGGATCTGCGAGCTAGTATGACACCTCTTCGGTAAGTTAGAAATAAAAAAAAGCTTGTCTTTCTTTCTAGAAAACTTGTTCCAACCTTCAAATCTCTGCTTGGGTGCAAGGGAGGAGTCACCACTTGATGGGTTGTAGCCATGTCACAAACCTATGTCTTGGCTTGGGACCGACTAGGTTGACATTGATTAGACTAACGTCTATCACCCAAACCATGAAGAAAATTTCCCCTTTATCATGGCATTGTTCTCCTAAGAACAAGCCACACAAATATCTAACTAAATAAGTTCTAAACATGTTTTGTCCAGTACTTTCCCTACACAATGCTTATGACAAATAATCCTGAAAATGCATACAATGTCAATCACCTATAGTAACTGCACTACCTTCTATTTAGTTGAGCCTAGATTTACAACCCACCTCATGTACACCAATGGGGGGAGAGAAACTCTTCACCCAACCAACCAGCCAAAGCCTGCACAGAAAAAAAGAAAGGATAAGGAAAAAGTAACCAAAGAAAACACTAGACAACAACTACAACCTAGAGAACCAAAGTAAGAACAATTGCACAGACTCAATTCAATAGAGACTTACTGGCATACCAAATCCAATAGCTCAAAAACACCATGCACTTGAAAAGAACACAAAAATTAAATAAGAAATACTATGGCCAAAAAATTACCTCAAAAAATACCCTAGCGGATATTAAGGTGATGAGATGTGGAGCTACCTCACTAACAATTGACTTCAGCGAGTGGGTGTCGAACCCTAGTGGGGTTAAATCCCGATATCGCCCTCTTAGGTTTGTTTTTGTGCTTATATATATTACCCTATTAGCATAGATAAAATTTGAAACAAACAATTTTAAAATAGTTTCTTCCTCTATGGACAACTTGTTCCAACCTTAGAATGTCTGCTTAGGTGCAGGGGAGGATTCACCTCTTGATAGGTTGTAGCCATCTCTCAGAACCGTGTCTCAACTTGGAACAACTAGGTTGATGTCGATTGGACTAACCTATCTCACCCGAACTAGAACGAAAACATACACTTTGGCGTGGCATTTTTTTCCTAATATTACGCCACACAAATATTTAACTAAATAAGTTCCAAATACATTTTCTCCATGACTTTCCCTACACAATTCTTATGACAAATAATCTTGAAAATACATATAATGAAAATATCCTATAGCGTCTGCGCTACCTTCTATTCGAATCTACCTAGAGTTAGAACCCACCTTCTATATTCCATTGAGGGGAGAGAAAATCTTCACCCAACCAACCAACCAAATCTCAAACCAAAAAAAGGAATGAACAAGGAAAAGGTAACCAACAAAACACTAGACAACAACTCGAGCCGAAAGGAACAAAGTAACAACAATTGCACAAACTCAATTCACTAGATACTTATAGCCATACCAAATCCAATAGCTTAAAAACACCACACACTTGACCACAACACCAAAATTAAACAAGAAAGACTAAGTCGAAGAATTATCTCGTAGAATCCCCTAGCGAAGATTAAGGTGACAAGATGTGCAATTGCATCACTAACAATTGACTGTAGTGAGTGGGCATCAAACCCTAGTGGGGTGAAATATCTATATCACTCTTTGACTTTGGTATTTGTGCTTCTTTAAATAGCCTTTTTATCGCAACCTAAACTTGAAACAATCAATTTTAATGTTGTGAAGCTGGATAGTAGCTTGAAGGTTGGGAAGCCCTAACTTTCGCTTTGACAACCAAAAGAATCCATACAAGATTTCCACTCCCTCACCCAATTTTGACTTGCACAATATATATGTACATTTGTAAGGTGGCATGTATAGTGCCTCTACATCATGCTCCAAACCCTTTAACCTCACCAATTCTCAGAACTAAGAAGAACTCGAAGAACTCACTCGAAAATGATGCAAGAGGCAATCCATATGTTTTGAATATATGCCACATGAATGGTTCATGGGGGGTGTGCCATGTTGTCTCCCTTATTAATTCTCATAGAAGTTGATTGGGTGGCGAAAACACCCTTGAGAACATTTTCACATTTTCACATTGTTCATCCACCCCATCGGGGTTATACATGCATTTCTCTATTCAAATTATTCCTCTTTTATATTATAAATCTATAAATACAAAATATCATAATTTATGAGATATAAATCTATAATTACAAAATATAAAGATGTTTTAGTTGTTAAACTCATAAATTTTAAATTCTAATTTAACTATTAAGTATTACTCATAAATGTGTGAATTTACAAAAGAGTTGTTATGCTATGGACAATTTAATAAAGGATTTTACATAGAAAAAAAACATACAGATTAAATTTTTTATTTTTTATTATTTTTCATATATATTTTTAGTAAATTTTAATTAAGATTTCATTTGAGTTTATTTAAATTGAAAATTTGAATTGATAAATTTATATAGGCTAAATGTCTTTAAAATAATTTGAATATGTTTATACATTTTTAATCATATATTTAAAAATGCATTTCAAACACTTTAGCTAAAAATATTATTGAAAAGGACAAAAAAAAAATTATATAACATCTAACTTAGTGTATTTAGGATTTTCTTACTACTACATTCATTAAAAAAACACCCTTCCTTACTTATAGACAAAAAAATGGCTTCTTTTTTTTCAGGATAATTGTTTTGGTTAGTTGTAATCAAAATATTTCCAAAAGCTCTAGTTTAAGTTGTTTAATCTATAGATTTCTTATGCATTCAAAAATACATTTTAAATAACAAAAAATCACATTATTTTTTGAAAATATTTTACAGATTTTCGATGAAAAAATCTATTTCTTCTACAAATTAAACTAAACCCATTATATCATTGTAATAGTGATTAATAAATAATATTAATTTCTATACATTATTTATATAAGCTTATATATAATGTAATCTTTCTAAAGTAATTAGGTTAACCAATTCAACAACATTTTAAAAATATTTATGTGTGAATACATATTTGAAAACATTTTAATTATTTATTTGATCAACTTAATGTTTTATTATAAATTTAATATTTCAGTGTAATAAAAATTAAAATTTATTTAACACTTTAAAATTTTTAAAGACAATGATGTTTTAATATATATTATATTTGTAAAAAAAAAATGATATAAAATGAAGATTTAATGTCCCGACGTTCTATAAAAGCAAGATTGAAGATGGTTCTCTCCTTCAACATAATAAATTTTCACCCTATTCAAAAACTATAGACAATATTATATTTAAAACGTTTTGGTTAAATCAATGCACAATGCAATTGCTACCGGTCCACAACCAATATTCGGCCCATATAAAATATGGTTTATATAGTTTAATGTGCTTAATCCGTCAATTCCTCGTTCCTTAAACATGGTTAGTTAGTCCTTGAGTCCACTGACCTATAATAAATTAATGGTTAAAGGGGTTTGGTACGTTGGAATTCGCCTAGTGTTAAAATAATCTCCATCAATGGATGTTAAAACATGTGCTGAACAAATTGGTGTTTGTCACCTTGGAATTCGCTGGGTTTTGGTACATTGGAAGTCGCCACTCCAATGGATGCTAAAATATTGCAAAGTAAATAATTTGTTTATATTATCTAGAGTGCATGCGTACATGCTTCGTGACGATATATTTTTCAATTCACCTATGGATGACCATATACATGCATCCCTTCAAGGTTTAATTGGTAATTTTTGTTTCTTCTGGAATTTTTAACAAGGAAAACGCATGTACTTTCTTTATAAGCTTTTAAATTAAACATTTATCAACATAAAATACCCAATCACACTCATAATAATTGTTTAATCTCTTAAATGTAATGGATCGATTCTTTTATGAATTTATTTTAATATTTTATAGATTTAAATTTAAAATAAATATTTTTTATTTTGTGGGGAGGTGTATTGTATAACTTAATATGTCTTATTCTCACCATGCTCACTTCATTATCAATATTACAATCTAAAATGAAATGAAATAAATGTGGTAATTAATATTATTATTATTATAACTTAGTATAAATGAGACATGATAAAAATATTTAGATTTTACTAACTAATCGTAAATAAAATAATCTTATGTTAAGTATTTAGCAACATGAAATAATAAAAAAGAAAATAATATATATATATATATATATATATATATACATACTCTCACATATTATAGGAAAATATTTTAATGCTAGAAAGAAGAAGTAATAAAAAGTAAAATAATTCAGTTACTTTTTAATATAAATGAAGATGTATAATTCATTTAATCGTTACTATAAAATTGATTGATATGTGTTATGTAAAATTAATAATAATAATAATAATATTAATGTAGGTCATAAATAAAATATTTGAACACCATGGAAGATTAAGTAATATTGAAAAACATTTTATTGTGAACAATAGGCTCAACAAATAAAATATTTCAGTATGCTCCATATTAAGTAAAATATTTCAATGTTTTATATTTTATATAAAGAAATTAAAAAATAAATAAATTCATATGGTTAAAAAATTATAAAACATTTGAAGTTTTATTATTTAACATTTTGGTTATTTTAAAAGGTCAATTTATTCTAAAATCTAGAAAAGATATGTTGAAATTGCAAAGTAATCCAAATATTCAAGGAGACTTTAAAGGTATTATATCATATATGTAGGATCACCGAGTATCGAGAGAGATGGTGGTGTCTAAAGACGCAATTGTTTGTTCTCAATGGCCACTAAAACGGTTTACCTCTCATCTTTCCAACCTTTAAATATGATATATTGGAGATAAATACCATTCAAAAAAACCATGGATGTCCATAAACCTCGAGCCCAAAACTACAAATATCTTGACGAAGTGAATTTTACTAGAACAACTCTAACAATCCCCCCCTTAAACTTGACTCTGAGAGATTGACTTGGTCTCATTCATTTTTATTGTAGTACATATAAAAAAATTCCATCTACCAGATTACATGGGTAACTAGTTCAACCATATCCACGATTCCCTTTACCACCCTGGGCTCCTTTACTTCAACAATTCGTCTGCTAGACCCTCAAACAACCACCCCTAATGGCGCCTATCTTTCCTCCTTCCTGGCCGCCACGTAAACCCACACCAGCCAACTACGCACACCAAGTGGTCTTCCCACACCGATGTGGAGCCACCATGACATTTTTTGAATCCTCGATGCCCGCAAGGCCAAGATTTATAGAGGAGGGAGAATTCCCTCACCTCGTCGATGGTTTGATGTTTCTCCCAGAGGAATATCTATAGCTTACTGACTTCACAGGACCAACCCCCCACTAGAGAAACTAGACTCCACACTCAAAAGAACTTGATACTTCCACCCACCCACGAGAGAAGAAAAATGGCACTCCCTCCTAACAGAGATATACCGCCAACCCAAGAAGAACCATACACCACCTCCCACTAGACCAAGAATTTCAATTAAGAAAGAATCAAAGGCACATAAGTCATCTCCAAAGCTTAGAAGCCCCCAATGCAACTTCCACCTTCCAAATTTGTCATGCAAAGATGAGTCACCAATCCACCATACACCTTCATTCACACTCCAAAAGTAGTGAAATTGCATATAGAAACTAATTTTCCATCACCATGCACAGGGATTCCTGGACTGTTGAGTCCAACTTCCCTTCCTAACACAAGCATACAATTTTTCCTTAAGTCGGGAGAGGATGAGCTCAAAGGGCTCCTATCCCCTCGACTTTCCATCTTCAAATACACATTCGATAACGAGGAAATGAAGGAGCAGGGTCCGACTAGGTAGTTTGCACCAACATTCACCCAAAACAATCACACACCAGCCCCTCCCACCAAATATCTTTGTACGTCATTTATGTTTCCTCCCTGTACTCCATCGCAAGTTCGAGCACCAAACCAAGGTATGGAGACAATGACAAGCTCCCTCAGCATCCCGCTCCTTAACATAGGTATTGAAATATTTTATCTATGATTCACATTGAACCTTTTTATTATTAGTCATATATTTGAAATCTCACATGTTAATTTTATATAATAATTGAATGAAATATACATATGAGCCTTATTATTTTCATTAAGAACTAGTTGAATCTCTTTTTACTTTTAATTGTATTCTTTTGAAATGAAATATTTTATTATGGTCAACATTCTCTCTCTTTCTCTCGAATTGGTCTTCAAATAAATTAATTCTTATAGATATTCAAAGTGTATTTTGAAGTATTTTTAAAAATTATTTGATCATAATAAAAAATGAGCAAACACTTTAAATGAGGAAGAAAAATAACATGTCCAGGGTCTTCGATAGTGCTTTGTTAAGGCACTCATTTCTCTGATGTAGTCCTTCCAAGCTTACAAGAAAAGAAAAATAACATGAGAACTAATTTAAGTTGTTTAATCTATAGGATTTGAGTACTCGAGGGGGGTTTTTCAGGGTATTGAATCTATTTATGCATTAAAAATGTGTTTTAAATAACAAAAAACTCACAATATTACTTAATTGATTTTGCCAAAAAAACACTATTGCATCTAAAAATAATTAAATTACCCAATTATTTATTTATCAATTTAACTATTTGAATAAACATTCAAATTTGAATTAAATTTGCAATATATTTAACCTAATCAGAATAAATAAATAAGAATAAAAATTTTAACAATAATGTATAATATTAAAATAGTAAATAAAAAGCTAACTTATAAAAAATAATAATAATAAACTATCTCTATTAAATATAAAAAAGTAATATAAAATACTATCGCACAAATTATATGAAACTTGATTAAACCTGAGCGCTTATTCCTTCGGTACAAATTGGACGGTGAGCTATGGCCCTTTCGATTCCTTTGTAGGCCAAAGTATATTAGAAGTAACCAACAAATGAAAAAAGGTGACCCCGCAATTGCATTACATGATCGTAAATCTTATACTGTATGGGCAGATAATTTACCCAAAATAATGGATGGCACATCGTTTAATGTAGATTAACGAACAAATTTGAATCGGTGGAATAAGATATCTTCCCCGCTTTATCTTTGCAGCAGGAATGGCAGCGGCCGTCCTACCATGTTTCATTAAGAATGGCTGGTGTTGATTAAAATCTTGCATTAAGAATTGCTGGTGTTGATTAAAATCTTGTAACCAAGAATTACATCAAATTTGGATGGAACGCATTGTTTCACTTTTCATGATCTTTTCCTTCTACCATGATTACTGATTCGAATTAGATAAAGATATCAAAAAATTCAGATTAAGATTTTTCAATTTGAAAAAAAATTAGCGAGTATACATATTAACAATATAATGGCTTGTTTTTTTTTTTTTTTTTTGAAATTTAAATAATTTTAATCAATACAAACAATTTTAAAATTTTAATTTACAAACCAGAACTATAATTACACTTGTCTTATCTCTAAAATCTCTTTTTTTTTCAAAACTTAAAACTTCTCTCTTTACTTTCGACTCTTAAAACTCAATTTCCCTCTATATTTTCAAATCTTATCTAAAATCCTTTTGTATTTGATATTTATTTAAAAATTAAATATTCAAAACTCAAACCTACCTTCATTCTTATTTTGAAATTTTATTTAAAATCTTTTTGTAATTAATACATATTTAAAAATTAAATATTAAAAATTTATTTTTTTAAAATACCTTTTAATATAAATATATTTTAAAAAATATATTATTTTTTATAAAAAAAATTAAAATGGATTACTCTTTATAAAAAAAAAAATTAATAGCTTCAATATTGATGCTCAATTTCTTATCTCAACTATTTAAAAATTAATTACTTTTATAAAAAAAATTCAACTTTAAGATTTCTTGCTCAAATTCTTTCTTTCCTTATTATCTCAGCTTTTTAAACAATACTAAAATTGAAAACTTGGAAATCCTCTCCACTCACCATTAGTTTCCATTCCCTACACCATTAGTTTCCATTCCTTGAATGATTATGTTGTTTGTGGAGGGTCTTGTTGAGCCATTACGTGGTTGGGTGAGGGACTTAGTTCCCACTAGATCCATTTACGTGCAAGGGATATGATACACACGACTGCCTCAGAGGGATGGAGGATGTGGTCAGTTGGATGAGCAGACCAAGAGTGACCTCAGGAGGAGGAAGGTATGCTTCACATTCCAGGACCCTTGGGAACCTAGGATAAAATGCACTAGGGTAAAGGCCCATTACATTGAAAGGCCCATTAATTTGTAGTGTATTCAGAGATTGGGTCAGATGAGCAGGTTGAGCTAGGCTCAGATCAAGGAGATGAGGTGGCATAGTCATTAGGGGGAGCACGACCACTACCCCATGGAGGAGGACCACTTGCTTCATCTGGGGGAGTTCTTGCTTCACTTCAGGGAGTTATAAAGTACTTGACAATCAAAATCAGGGGGAAAATGTAGGGGTGATGAGTTCTAGTTCTAGTAGACAATGGGTCCACCCAGAACTTTACTGATGCCCAGAGGGTGGAGCGAAGGGGAATTCGCACAGAGAAATTTGAGGGGTTCTCTATGTTGGTTCCCGGAGAGCTAATGATGCAGTGCACGAGGTATATTATCAACTTGACTTTGACGATGGGGAAATACTCCATCACTAACCATTTATTTGTGGTTGATGTTCCAGACATAAACATGGTGTTGGGTGTTCAATGGTTAAACTCATTGGGGAGGGTCACCACTGATTGGAATATGTTGGTGATGGAGCTTACATGCCCATATAGAAATCCAGTAGTGCTGAGAGAGATGCACTCTTACCCACCCCAAATAGTTTCTGGTCATCAGATGGAGGTAAATTTAGGGCATGGGTAGATAGAGTGGGTAGTGGACCTTAGGATTTCAGAGAAGGGGGCTAATACATGACCTTTGCATCCAAACATATTAGCCTTGTTGGAGAGACACTAGGGGGTTTTGGGGGAGATTCCTCCAGGAAGACAACCGGACAGAGGGGTTCAGCACAATATTGAGCTGGAGCAGTGCATGCATGCAATTATCACTACTCCTTATAGGAACCCCAAAGCCTATCAGGATGAGATCGAGAGGGAGATATAGGATTTGTTTAGATTGGTGAACATCGGGCCTATTTCATGTCCATTTTATTATTTTTTGGTATTTGCGAAGAAGAAGGAGCGAGATACTTCTCTAATATAGATCTATGCTTGAGGTATAAACAGATCTGGGTTAGGGAGAAAGACATAACCATGACTGCCTTTCACTGCCACTATGGACACTTCGAGTTTTTGGTGATGCCCTTCAAGTTAACCAATGCTATGGCCACATTCCAATCCTATATGAACCATGTGTTTTGTGGGAAGTTTCGATGCTTTTTCCTTGTCTTCTTTGATGACATTATTATCTATATCTAGAATTGGGAGGAGCACCTCCAACACCTAGAGGAAGCTCTTCGCATACATGAGGAGAATCAGTTGTACACGAAGATGTGAAAATGTGAGTTTAGGTTGATAGATGTGTTTTACCTTAGGAACGTGATAGGAGAGGATGGAGTGAAGGTACACGAGGAGAAGATGAGGGCCATTCTAGAATGGAAAACACCCCAAAATGTGACACAATTTAAGGGCTTCCTAGGAATTTGCAAATGCTATAGGAGATTCATGAGAGGACTCTCACATCTGGTAGAAGCCCTCATGGACTTGAAGAAAGGGGGGGGGGGGCTTTGAGTGGACATAGGTAGCATAGGAAGTGTTTGAGTTCCTTAAGAAGGTCATGAGTAGTTGTCTTGTTTTTTCTTTGTTGGATTTGACATGGCCATTTGTGTTGGAGTGTGATGCCTTTGGTGAATTGGTTGGGTCCATATTGACACAGGGGGGCCACCATATTACATTTAATATTAGGAAAATATTTACCCATGAGTGGTTTTAATCTATTTATGAAAAAAATATTTTTGTCGTGATGCATGCATTAGCCAAGTTCAGGGAGTATTTGGTGGGAAACTGGTTGAAGGTGAAGACTGACCACAATAGTCTTCATTTTTTCCTAGAGAAGTAAACATTACAGGAGTGACTAAAGAAGTCAATGAGTAAAATCCATTCCTACAATTTTGAGATTGAGTACATGAAGGGAAAGAATAATTTAGTAGCAGATTCCCCTTCTCAGAGTCCTGTGACATTATCTCTCATGGATGTCCCTCATAATAGGAAGGATCAACTCTTGGTTGAGTATTCCAAGGATACGAAGGTTTGTGAGATAATATTGGATGGAACATATGGGAATGACAGGTTCAGACTGATGGATGATGTGATAAATTATAGAACAAGATCTACTTAGTGCTCAGATCTCAGCTCAAGGAGAATATTATGTAGCCATCTCATGACTCCCCTCAGCAGGGCACCCAGGGTTCCTCACGACATATCGTGCCATGAAGGAGTATTTTTCATGGAGTGGGATTAACGGGTATGTGTTGAGACATGTGCAAGAGTGCATTTTTTGTTATAGGAATAAGGGGTAGTTATGACATCTAGCAGGAATAATTCAGTCACTCCCCATCCCAAAACAGAAATGGGAGAGTGTATCCATGTATTTCATCACAGGGCTTCCAATTTTACAAGGACAATATTATATTTACATTGTGGTGGATAGACTGACCAAGTTTTCCCACTTCTTCGCTATCCCTTTGAGGTCTTCTTCCTTTCAGGTAGTATATTTTTTCTTTAGATAGGTTTTCTAACTGCATGGTATTCCAAGGACTGTAGTCAGTGCCTGAGACAATAGGTTTATGGGGGATTTATAGCAGGAGTTGTTTAGACTAGTGGGGGCAAAGCTCACTCCCAGCACTAGTTATCACCCTTAGATAGACAAGCATATTGATATTGTGAACAAGTGGTTCGAGGGGTACCTACGTAACTATGTGACTGGACAACAGAAAGCATGGGTGAAGTGGCTCGACCTAGGAGAATTATGCTATAACACTACCTAAAATATATCGATTGGCATGTCTCCTTTCTAGGAACTTTATGGATATACACAATTTCGTTTTATGACATGATTTATGGAGATAGTAGAGCCTGTGGGGCAAAGGACTATGTCCAAGAAATTTTAGGGCTCTCAAGGATAAATTACATGTGCCACAGAACCAACAAAATTTGTACGCTGACACGCACATGGTATAAAGTAAATTTCAGGTAGGGGATATGTTGTACATACGTCTTCGGCCCTACCGACAGTCATCACTGAAGAAGAAGGGGGCTGAGAAGCTAAAGCCCTGCTTCTATGGGCCTTACAGGGTAGTGAGTACAATTAGGAAGGTAACATATGAATTGGAGTTGCCCCCAAAGAGCCAAATTCATAATTTATTTCATGTCTCATGCCTTAAAAATGCCTTGTGACAACAAGTTACAATGACGACTAAACTTCCACCTTTGGATGATGTGGGGCACCTAGTACTGACACAAGAAGCCATCTTGGAAACACAAGAGAGGGAGCTGAGGAGAAGGGTCATGCGAAAGTACTTGGTTAGTTGGAAGTATTTTCCTGTTGAAGATGCTATGTTGGAGATTGAACAGGTCTTTGAGCATCCGGCATTGTAGTTGCTTCAGGATAAGAAAATTTTGGGAGGGGAGGATGGTAATTTTCCTTCTCAATAAATTTTTCCAAGGAATAATTTTCATTTTCGAAATTTTGTAGCCACCACAATTTTGGACAACATCTTAGGAAAATTGGATTGATATATTTTAGTTGGTGGAATGTGGGGTCCACACTCACATGAAATATGTACCCCTTGAAAGAGACATTGAATTGGCTAAGGAAAATTGAAATATTTGGATGGAGAGACCCACATGAGGAGGGAAGGTAGCAAGTATAAGTAATGGGAGAATAACATTCATTGGAACCTTTTGACAACTTATCATTTACCTTTTTTTCTGAAGCTATTCAGTTGAGTTACAAGTATCATTGAGAATAAGATTTTCCAAGGAGAATACTCACTCTTTCTTCGGTGGACCTTGAGTTCCACCCTAGAGAGGCTTTACAATTTCAGTGGAAGGATTGCAGAGGAGATCATGGTACCTTAAGCTAATTTTTCCTCAGCCAATTCATACTCCAGAGGGGACATAATAGCTAATTTTTTTTACTTAGTAGAGAACTTCCCTATGGGTATTTTGGCCGGGGAAATTGGGGACGATTTCACCAAGGGAATTCCAGCATTTGAGGGGTGTTTGGAGTTGGGAATTGTTTCTTTGGAGAAAGATAAAAATTTTCTTTCTCGACATGCACTCGAGGTTAGTCGGCAACATTTCATGGAACTTGGGTCAGCCACCTTGTGCGGGAATTTGGAGAGGGAACTCTTCCTATCTTCCAAGAATAATTTTTGGAGTATATTTACAAAATATTGAGGAGGGATAACATGCATTCAACAACAAGGGTCTTTAGTGGGATACAGTTTCCTGGTTTGAAGGGCATAACACAAAATTAGGTAATTCGAGAATGTCAGAATCAACCCAATTCCTTTCTGGGTTTTTATGAGCTAAACTTCAAGAGCACACTTTTAATTTGCAATAATTTTGTGAGATCTTTCAAACCCTTAAACTCCATTTTCCAGCAACAATAGAGAAAAAATTACTAGGTGAAGCATACAACCTTCTGAGAAAATTTACGTGGGGAAATTCTAGTTATCTTCACGTGGGTATTTTCTTTCTTTTAAAACAAGCCTGGGTGAACACTTTCCAACACATGTTGTAATCATATTTAAGATCATTATTAATAAAAAGGCTCATAATTTTATTGCTACAACATGGATTTTTAATTTGTGCCTATTTATCATCATTTCCAAAATTCATATTTGTTTCATGAGTTGTAGCTAGTTCATGTCCTTGATATTTCACTTAATATTTCCATTAGGAGTATTACACAAGGGCTCTAGGAAATGATTAAACCACTAGACAAAACTGCAACATCATAGGAGTAGAAATACCACCCATTAAGCCTTGCCTCCATAACTTAATGATGCTTTTCTCCTTTTTTCATGGTCTCTCAAAAGATAATTATGTCTAGATTTTTTGGAGAAATGAGTAGTTTGAGGGAATTTTTCATGGGGGTGTCGCAAAAGCCCATCAAATTCAAAAAAATCACAATCATTTATTCACGCTATAATGGGATTTCTCTACTCTAAGTATCCAAATCATGGTGTTTTTATTACTTGAACAAACATATTCTTTTTCTCACTATTTTGCTTTTGATATGTGAGATCTTATACCAACTTTCCCTAATTTTGTCCCATCTTGAGACAAACCACCTTAAGAGGATGAGTCCTCCTTCAAATAGGAACACACATTAGTGAAATTTTGAGGTATAAAATGGGCCTCCAAAGTAATAAAAAAAAAAAAAAATTAAATAATTAAATACAATTAGATTACATCATCAAATTTTAGAGGGAAAAAAGAAAAAAACTATTTTTTCAACTCGTATTTAGCCTGTCTCCCTACGATTTTCCTCAAATTTAGAGTAAAAACACTCTTTGGATCAAAAATTTAATTACTAATCCAATGTATACCCATGTTTCATACTTTTGATGGACATTGCTGCACGAAAAATGTTTCTTGTAGAAGGGTCCATCAAAAGTATGAAACATGAGTACTCCTTCGATGAAGAATTAAATTAATCATAAAACGAGTCCTCCCACTCAAATTTTGAGAAAAACAATATGGAGATAAGTTGAAAATACGAGGTGAAAAAATAGTTTGTTTATTTTTTTTTGAATTTTCTGGTCTTTTTGATTTTTTTCTCCAAAAATGGTGAATCATCCCTCATGGTTGACATCACCATCTTGAATCCTGTTAGTTCTTATAAATTTCATTTTGGGTTTACATTTCTGTTTCAAGGTCCATTTTGGACCTCAAAAATGATCTCATGAATCATAATTTTTACGTCCACCATCTTTAGAGGAAGAATTCCTAGGATTTTAACAACAATCAACATCCTTCCTTAGCTTTGAGAATAGAAATATTTCTTGTATGAGGAAGTTATATAAGGAACAAAGAGATTAGGATTACTAAGAGGCACCCCTATATATAAAGGGTGAAGGAGGGGAGGGTGGCCTATATGCATTAGATGAGGGAAGAGGGTCATCCAATGAATCAGAGGTAACTACAACCATATATGATAGTTTAACATCCTTTGCATAGGAGACATTATTGAATAGATGGGGAAAAGTATTATCTATTATCATGCTTGAAGCCATAACAAGAGGAGACTCGTTGAACTCCTCAAGAAGAACATAGTTCAAAGTTGCATTATTTACCTTAGTAGACTAGGGCTAAGTTGTTGCTTTTTTTACCCATACCTTACATGGAGACTTATAGATAGAGGTGTTTTAAGCATAATTAGCTGCTACTTAACAAACTCCAAGTAACACAAAACACCTAAAAGGGACCTTTCATTATTCCACCTTTTTATTCCACTTCATTCATTGAAATAATAACTAAATTCCTTCAAACAAGCCATATGCACATTATATTTAATGTTAATATAAACACACCTCCTATCGGTATTTGAAAAAATAGTTAGCTTCTGCCCTGGCTAAATTACCAAGCTTATTTCTTACTTCAAAAAACCCACTAGACAAAAAGTATAAAGGAATTCCGCTGAAGGAGTGCCTAATTTTTTGGGGATTTCACAGGAAATTTCACAAGGTCGAATTCCCCTTGCAGACTTTTAATATTTAGAGCATATTTACCCCAAAATCACTCCTTTCTTAAGATATATTCCACTTTTCTACTTAACCACAATAAAACACAAAACTAACCTACATTAGATAAAGCATGGAAGGGAGGAACAAATTTGAGCACTAAGGTCCAATGTTCCTACAACAAATTTGTTAGAGACAAATCCTTGACAATTTTTCCACAAATTATGCTTTCCATATCTCTATCTAGCAAATTCAACAACTCTACCTAACTTACATCTTCTCCTACTACCATTGAGGAACATTTTTATTGGCCCTTAAGGTTTTATGGAACCTCTTTGCAAGAGCATTTCAATTGGGCCTGAAAATATTACTTGACCCTTCAAATACCAAATGAAAGAATGATCTTGGAGCATCATTTACTTCAATAAAATATTTGGCTCGAGGGTAAATTACTATGGGATCCTTGGGCTCAAGGACTAGATGTGATCAACGTCGATATGAAAGTTGATCCATGCCCACAGAAAAATCATCTAGAGACCTAAAAATATCACCCTTCACCAGACTATTGGAGTCATAATCTACTTCATCATCTTCCATTTCAAAAAGTACTTGAAGAAAGTATCCTTAGGGAGAACCTGACAATAAAACCAATGTCGACATAAAAAAGGGGGCAAGAAATTAACACAAGGTCAAAGGTGACGAGAGTCTTGGGATGTTAAAATACTAGAATTTAGACCACCTTATGCCTCCCCATCTCAAGCTAAACCCTATATATATTTATATACTTAAAACAACCTAGATCCTTCTTAAATTAGATCTACCAAGCACCATAGGTATCAAGAGTGGAGTTAAGATTGATCTAATGTGGTACTATTGCATTCCATAATGGATTTCCTCAAGATTTTAAATATGCTTCATCATATCAAATAGCATGCATAAATACCATGGGCTATGCAATATTCTGGACATTTAAACCACAATAATTTTAGAGTTTAATTTAAATTTATGACTTTATAGTTAAAATTATCATTAATAATTTTATTTTATAATTTTAATTATTGAGAGATTTGTACCTCTTTTTTTAATTTAATTTTATATTTGACCAAGTCACAATGCTTATATTAACATTACAACATCACTACCATACTAAACAAGACAACACCTCTCAACACAATAAATGATTTAAAATTTATATACAAATAAATAATAAAATATTAAATATTATTTAAATTATTAAATATATATATATATATATATATATTAAATAATAATTTAAAATATGAATTTGTTGTTTCCAAAATTATCACAAAACCTAAATGAAAAATAAATTTAAACTTATTATTTAAAATAATTGTTTTATTAAAAAAAAAAATATGAAAACCAATTTTTAATTTGATTAAATATTCTCAAACAATTCTAGATATTTTAATTTATATACAAATTCCTTCTCTTATATATATATATATATATATATATATATATATATATATATATATATATATATATAATTTTAATATATTAAAATAATCATTTACATAATATTTTCATATATATCCCCGGATGCGGGTGTTTCAAAGGTTCGTTAATGGGATGGGATGGGGGGGCGGCAAGCCATGCCGATACCTGCCCCTGTGGTACGCAGAGTTAAATGGACAGTTGCTCCACAGCGTGTCTCATTTACACTCCCCTAATTCCAATGCTCTGAGCTCTGCAACCAACAGCACTCACGCGCCTTCAAACAGGTTGAACCCTGCCTCCACATGCTCTGGTGAGATTTTCACTCTAATAGCAGTTAAGAAGATGGATTTGTTTGGGTTGGGAAGGACGAACTCGGCGCATGTTAAATCCAGTCTCATGGCAGATGGATTCTATAAGCAACAGGTTAAAATGGCTCTGGTCTTGGCTTTCCCACAGAATCGTAGGGGCGTCGTTGGTTACTGTATGCACAGTCAGGAGAACGACCATCTGTGTCTGTTGCGCTCTACGCAGAGGAAGGTCTCTTCTCCTGGGCATCTTCAGCTGTCACCGCGTCCTCGCTCGAGTTTGGGCCACCTTGGGCTAGCGGGAACTTTGGTTAAAGTTTTCTGGTTCCCGCTCCTTCACACTATGCCGAGGCTTCGACATCGTATGCAGAGTAGGAGGGGCAACTCTTGGAGCCATCCCACTCGTTTTCCTTCTAGTCCTTCCCTGGACACATCCTCCTTCGATGATGGCTCCAGCCACTACCCCAGAACTCGCAGCGGCAGGGGGCGATCTCAAGATTTTTGCTCGTACTGGGGTCCCCATTCGCGTCGCTCGTCCGCTGCCTCTGCTAATACAACAGGCACTGCTCGGTTCACCTTCCAGAGTTCCCTCAATCACCCGAGGATAACTACCATTCTCTCGGTGGTTTTTATGGAAGACAGCTTGCCTGAGGTTTCAAGAGTGCCGCCAGCAGTTCCCATGGAGAATTTTTCTCCTGCCTCCCAGTTCTCGCAATTCAATCTGGGCAGTGGCAGCACTCCGTCGCAGCCTCCGTCTCGCCCTGCAGACTTTGTTCCTGATGAAGATATGCTCTCTGCAGAACCTGATCCCCCGGCTTCTCAGGCTGAACTTGCTCTTGAAATGCTCGCCACCGGCTGGTGCAGGATCGTGGAGGAGAATCCAAAAGACTAATGGGTTTGTTGCTTGGTCCTTCTCTCTGTTTGTGTCACCCAACTTCTTGGGTTTTTTCTGTTCTGGTAGCTATGAAGCTTTCTGGCCCATTTTTGTCTTTTCTGGGTCAAAGAATCTTTTGGAGAAATCTTATTCTGCACCCCTGCGTGGGTTTCGACAGTCCACTTCTCTGTTTTTTCTTGAATTTTCTTCCTTCAAGGCAGTAGCTTTTGACTTCGGTCTCGACGTAAAATTATCATCTTGTTAATAGATCAGTATTACTTAGAAAAAAAAAATATTTTCATATATATAGTAACATTAAAAATATTATAAGAAGAAAAATCCTTCTTTTGATACCAACGAGAGTAATTCTCTACTTAACTTGAATCTTAAAATTATATATAATGTGACAGCCTCATTAAATATTAACTAGCATTAACTAGTTAAAAACAATTGTCTATTTTCTTTCTTTAGTCCTTGACAAAAGTAAACTCTATTGTTATGAATTATGAAGAGAACTACTATTTTATTTTTGATTATTAGAATAATAGGAGGAACCAATGAATAAATAAAAGGATTCTTCTAAACTGTGGGAGAAAAAGAGTTTCTCATAATAGGGGGGGTGGTTGGGGACAGTTGGAAAACAGTTACTGTTACACTAAAAATTGTCACCTTGACATTTTGCTAACTGTATGAGCTCATTATTACTCATACTTATCCCTTTGCAAGTATAACATATCAGTTCCTCATGTCAAGCCTTGAAAATCAGAGAAAATTTCCTAAAAATCTCCTAAACTTTGGTGTCGCACTTTATCTCTATCTTGCCTGCGGTCTGGCACCTAATTTTCAGCTCTCTTGCGTACCTGAACGCACTTTCTCTTTTTTATAAGTGTGGACCCCTGTAAGATCAAAAAGGCGCAAGTAAATTCCAAAAAGCTCAATAAAATTAAATTCTGGAAGCTTCTAGAATGGATCTTGTGGGGGCAGAACCACTCTTGTGAGGTGCATGTATCCCTTACCTTATGGATCTAACCCCTTGATGTGAGGAGCTTATCCCTTTGAAGAAGGATTCTATCCCTTCATACTTGGAACATAAAACCTTCTCTTTTCCACTATGAAAAGAGGCATTGGGTAGCCTCAAAGGGTTAAGTTTTTGGAGATTGAGAATTGGAGGTCAAGCTTAAGAAGATTTGAGGTTAAGTGCTGTTGATATTTAGACTCAGTTGACTAAGACTTTTGTGAGGAGAGATTACATACCTCTACTTGTCTTGGTTAGAGGAGTGCAAAGCTTATAAAAGTAGAGGAGACTCCTCCTTTGGACCCCGGGAAGGCCTTTCGAACATCAAGGCTCAGGTTGTAAGGTTTTCCTTCTTTTGAAATTAATACAAATATACTCATTTTTCTCAATAAGCTATCTGTTCATGGTTTATTTCATAGATTCCTTGATCACTATGATAAGCATGGTTTATGATGATGTCTATACAGGTGCTATGTAATATTTTGCTTGTTTGTGACTGCAGGTTTACAAGGAAAACTCTTTCAAGTGCACGAGGGACAACAACGACTTCAAACAAGCGTTGTACATACGATAAGTCTTTTACACCTCTATAGAGCTTTTTGTAATCCTTACATGCTTAGAGAAAGATTATTCTATTTGGATGTTTGTTTCTAGATACTTTTAGTACTAGGGAGATCGATCTTGTCTGCAAGAATGATTTATCCAGCCAACAAATTGGCGACTCCGGTGGGGAAAGAAACTTGTTGTTTCTGGTTCTCTTTTATTTTGATTTGAGGAAAAAATTTCCTTGTTTTTGATTGATGTATATCTGCCTGGGTAGCATAGGTTTTCTCTGTTTGTGAAAATTTTGAAATCTTTTACATTTTTCTTGAACTTGTCTAGGGACTGCACTTTTTTCTTTTGCACAGTGAGGGCAGTTTCGCACTTTCCTTGAGTTAACAGTGCGGGACCGCACTTGTTACTTCTAGGAGCCTGCAGACCCTATTAAAATTTTGGAAAAACTCTAGATTTATTTTTTCTAGTTTAGTTTAGATTTAATTTAGGATTCTTAGCATCTACCCATATCTGTATTTTTTTTGTTAAAAATCCTTGTTTATGAGTTTTTTTCAGCAATTCTTCATCTCATCAATCTCCATTAAGTTAATTGGGTGTTTTGAGTCTCTTTTTTGAGAAATTATTAATTTGATTTCCTTTGGTCATTACTTGGAGGTTTGTCTCAATCTTTTCACAATTTTACATCTTTTTTCTTTTGTTTTTGCAAAAACATTTCCCCCTCATTCGCTAAATTGTGTATGAGTGTTAATCACATTTGAGTGTTTTTTGATCTTTGGAACTCTCACCCAATTTTCTTGACTTGCACTTGATTGTGTTTGAGAATTCTCTTGCATAGATCACATTTGCATAATTAGAATTCTCATTTTCAGAATATGAATGAAAAATGTGCATAGATTACATTTGCATACTTTTTAAGTGAATTGTGCATAGACTACAACTGCATAGTTTACAATCATGAAAAATCAATCATAGATTTAGATCAATTTTCTTTGATTTGAATTCAGATGTTTTTATGCTTGTTTTAAAAACACAAAAATAAAAATTGTTTTGGGATTGATTTGCATTAGTTTTCTTCATGAAATTAGTGCATTAGAGAATTTGTTATATTTTCTCTTAGTGATCAATTTTTTCATTGTTGGAAGTATATGGAAACTCTCTCCTTACTTTAGTTAGGATTCATCGAATTGGAAAGATTACATTATCATAATCGATTGCATTCTATTTTGGTTTGGGTCATAACACCATTGGTTTCGTATCCATTTACCCTTTAGAGTAATAACAGCCTAAATAACACAGCGCTTAATTAAAATTCATCTAGTAATTTTTACATTTTTAGGGCTCTTTCCACCAATCTAGCTTAGGATTAGTGCTTTGGAATAGGTTGTAGTTAAATTTCCAAAGAAACAAAAACAAACAAGTAGATAAATCTTGCGGTAGGAAATAAATCCAATTGTAACTGGTACATTCTGGGAAGCTTCTCTTAAAGAAGTCAATCACGAGATCATGTCCGAACCTTTGAGACAATCAATTCCGTTTCATTGGGAAAGATAGAATATTTTGCGTGCATTACAAAGGGTAAACCTCGGATTAACCATTGTTGAGGAGCCTGGGGTCACTTGTCGGTAAACGTCAGATTGACCATGTCGAGGAGCCTTCAAGGGGATTCAGATTTGTTACTCTGCCCTTACACGTGGAATCGGATCATAGACTGTTCCCCCAGTTGTATTTGTTACTGTTGGTAACCTTAGTGTCCATAAGCTTAAGATTATTTCCTAATGTGACGGTGAAGGAAAGATCTCACTGTACCTGGAGCAGACGTCGACTAGACTCACTTGGACTCTCTGGGGGGTTTTCTTCACTCGATATGGTTTTGTGAAGAAACTTGTGCCAGTCTATTTCATTAAGCAGGTTGTCGGGGTAACTGTTCCAACCGCCTTTTCTGTATTAAATTCTACGATGTTGGATTTCATCACCAACTAGTGTTTTTAGTACGGGAAGTTACTGTTTGTGTGTGGTTTGACTCCTAGATTTGATAGCGCGTGTTAATTTGTTTTTTTTTACTTTTAGAGACCATAGGTGTGAATTGTTAATTTTAATTGTTAGGTGTGAATTGTGAATTGTTAATTTTAGTTTTAAATTGTTAATAAAATTCACTGAAGTTGAATATAATGGCAACTATTCTGAAATTTACCAACCAAGGAACCCCTCTTAACGAGAATCCTAATACTTTTCCTTGCTTTGGAAATGTTGGTCCTCCTTATATGGCTACATTTTCATTACCTGGATTTAGAATAGGTTTACCGATATGGTTATTTTCAACTTCGTTGGCCCCAAATACTCCAATTGTTCCACCTCAACCAGATGCTTCACTTCAACAGAGTTCACCATCTCAACATCACCAACCTTCTTTTGACCCTTCACCTTCTTCGCCTAATATTTCTTCCTCCATTTCTTCCTCTTCGCTTGGTAAAAGCCTTGACACTAGTAACCAAGTGACTAAGAAGAAGAAGAAAGGGAAGAAGAAGAAGAAGAAGAAGAAGAAGAAGAAGCAAGATAAGAAAGAAGTCAACCAACCAACCATGGCTGTAAGTGTTAGTTGTGTTGAGGAAACCTCGAACATGCATCGTAAACCCAAATACCCTTGCAGGCTTTGTAAGGGCGACCACTTCCTTATCAATTGTCCCGGTATTCCAAAGGTCTTGGAAGTGTGGTCAGAAAAATCTCATCAACTTTTCGTTGATCCATCAACCAGTGATAGTCAAGTTACTGGGAAAAAGGGTAAACTTAGGTTTCCTTGTAAGTTATGCAAAGGGAGTCATCAAACTCACATTTTCCCTCACATAGATGAAGCCTCAAAATTATTGGGAAACCTTACTGTTCCATAGCAAGAATTTCCAATTGGTTACCGTAAAATTTCTCCCAACCTACCATCAACTGATGAAGTGATTGATCTAATGTCAAGTACAGTCGATCCCAGTCTTCCATTGGAGA
The DNA here is from genome assembly GCA_034641835.2 of Pinus albicaulis. Lineage (NCBI taxonomy): Eukaryota > Viridiplantae > Streptophyta > Pinopsida > Pinales > Pinaceae > Pinus > Pinus albicaulis. The sequence continues at coordinate 519,425,493 of CM076580.1, read as the reverse complement.
GTGAAACTCATATCACTCAGGTTGATGATCCATTAGTTGATCAAGTGGTCGATTCGATTTCACATTCGGTCGATCCCATTCTCCCTATAGAGAGTGAACTTCATACCGCTCAGGTTCTTCTTGTTACATTAGATTCTTCTACGCCTGGGGGAATTTCACCTGTTTCTACAGAACCCCCTCCAAGTACTGAGGTCTTCTCCTTTGATTGGAATAGACTGACAAAACCTCGTCTTCCTTCCTCCATTACTTTCCAAATCTTTGTGAAGTTGGGTGGTAGGGACATACACTGCACACAGGTAGATGAAGGTGCTTCTGTTAGTATTTTATCCTCAACTGCTTGGAACGCTTTGGGTTTCCCTCAGCTTGTGCCTATTACGCAGAATCTGAAAGCTTTTAACAGAACCATTAGTGAACCTTTAGGGACCCTTCCTAAGTTTTCTATTACTTTAGAAGGTAAAAATGTCTGTATTGATCTTATGGTAGTCCGAGGTCCCTTGGATTTCAATTTACTCCTTGGGTGAGACTATGTTTATGCAATGAAAGCTGTTGTATCGACACTCTTTCGCGTGATGTCTTTCCCTCACAATGGAAATATTGTGACTGTAGACTAGCTTTCGTTCCCTAGTCTTGTTTCGACTACCAATAATATGACAGCCCTAAATGTTCCTGATTCTAAAGTGGTATCTACCCCGCCACGGGTTAATTATGTGGCAACTAGTCCCATGTTTTCAATTACCTATGTAAGCGAGCCTCTCACTGTTTGCTCCTCTTCCTTTGACTTAGATCTGGTAATTGACATGGAAAACTCTATGAGATTATTTGAACACGATGTTCTTATCCCTTTTGAGTCCCTTGACATGTGTTCCTTCCAAAGAACTTTTCTTCCTTCTGATGAAGACCTCTTGGAAGCCATGATCAAGGTCTGTCCATTGACATGTGTTTCTTCCTGTTAGAATCCATGAATCAGTTGGTCTGAGGAAAGTTCCTTTTTCTATGTCAACCTCGTTAAAAAATGAATCAGTGAGTCTGCGGATGGTTCCTGTTACTGTGTCAACCTCGTTAAAAAATGAATCAGTAAGTCTGAGGATAGTTCCTGTTACTGAGTCAACCTCGTTAAAAAATGAATCAGGTCTGAGGTTGGTTCCTGTTACTGAGACAACCCTGTAAAAAAATGAATCAGGTAAAAGGAAAGTTCCTTTTACTGTGTCAACCTCGCTAAAAAATGAATCAGTGAGTGAGGATAGTTCCTTTTATTGTGTCAACCTCATTAAAAAATGAAACAAGTTTGCTGAGGACAGTTCTTTTCCTGTGTCAACCTCATTAAAAAATGAATCAGTAGGTTATATAAGTAGATATGACGATAGTTTCTTTTACGGTATCAACCTCGTTAAAAAAATGAAACATGTAGATGAGGAAAGTTCCTTTTATTGTGTCAACCTCCTTAAAAAATGAAACACATTGCCATGAGCACAGTTCTTTTCCTGTGTCAAGCTCATTAAAAAATGAAACAAATCCTCCCCTAATTGAGTCGAGTCTTTGACTAGATCTCTTAAATGTTAAGTCATATATCTAGGTTAGTCATTTCAGTTTTTGCATAATTTTGTTACAGTTTTAGGTCGGGTATTTCTTATGATCTCGTAAATGAACCTTCATTCCATCCAACTATTAATTACTAGTAGTGTACTTATTTGAATGAAATGAAGCTGGGGGGGCATGTGCTCTAGCAATTATGCTTCGGGGGCATCAAGCACAGTTTTCTCTCTGTTTCAAGCTTGTGTAAAAATGAAACCACTCTGAAGCATAGTTTTTCTTTGTTTCAAGCTTTTGTAAAAATGAAACCTATCTTGAGTCAATTTTGGTTATTTTCAAGACTCGTTAAACTCATGAAAATCCTGAGATTATTTTTCTATCTTTCATTCTCGTAAAACACATGAAAATGCCGAGTTCTTTCCGTCTTTTCCTGCTCGTAAATTAAATTGAAAGTCGACCATAGGAGTATATTTTTATCCCTTTTTCAAACTCATTAAAACTTATGAAAAAGTGAAAACCATGAGTACATTTTACCCCTTTTTCGAACTTGTTAAAACTTACGAAAAAGAGAAATCTGGAGTCCTCTTTTAAGCCCTTTTCAGACTCTCTAAACATGAAAAGATTGCCGAGCACTTGATTATTCGAACTCGTTAAAGTAAATAAATAATCGTCCCTTCAGTATAAGTTTACCCCTTTTACAGACTGAAATGGACTATTTAAGAAAAAGGTATACATTGACTAATTACGCTCAATGGAGTTCTCTCCCGCATTATTTTATCCTTTTTCGGGCTCGAGAGACTAAATTTATGAAAATGTACACCCATGGAGTTTTCTTAAGTTTTTTCTTCTGACTCCCTAAAATTGAAAAACACCGAGTTTCTCCTATACTGGACTCGTTAAAACTTAACAGTAAAGGACCTGTTCAATTTTAAACAAGAACGGACCACTCCTTCTTAGGGTTCGAATATTAAACTAAGTTGGACTCATCCGAAAGATGAGCTTATAAACAAGCAAATGTTATCCTCCTCAAGCTTGTCAAAAATAAAGAGGTACTTGCCAGAAATGGTGGGGGAAAAGAGAGAAAAATAGGCGTGTTTGTTGTATTTTGATTTTTCGAAAATTCAGTCAACCACTATTGAACATGACACTTTTTTTTCACTTGGGTTGAGAAATCCTTTTCCTAAACAATTAATCAAACCATATCGAAAGTCTTCAGCCGGTTTTTGGGTATTAACTTTGGGTCAATTGTCACCAAGCCATCTATAGTGTCGTTATGTGTTCAAGAGGAGAGTTCAAATAAACCATTCATGTGCAAAATATCTGTCATCCATTTTGACCATCCCTGAGTCAGTCCTTGCCAATATATTTTCAAAACTTGATCTATGATTTCGTGTTGTGGGCTTGCCTATGACGGATCACTTTCTATCGACGACAGCTGATTATCTAGGAAGTTGATCTAGAAATCATCAGTACCTTGAAATCTACATGCCTCAATGGCAGGTTTCTCGCCTTTGACGACAGGTTACATCATTGACCTTCGATCGAATGATTTCGTGACATGTTCAACTTCAGCTCATTCATTCACATTTCATGAATTGTACTAAGTACTTTGGGAGCCATTAACATTACTGGTGGTTACTCTCACACTTGTTAACAATTTACATTATTAACTGGTAATCAAGTGGTTTCTACCATGTTCGACTTCGACACATTAATTTCACATGGATAGAATCATACTGGTTTGAGAAGCGGAAATCAAGACCTTGGATCTAGTTTCTACCATCCAGGCTGTGAGGAATTTTGTTATTCATTTATATAGTGGAATATTTATAAATAGATGGCTGCGTCCATACTGTGTCTACACATGTCTATACTTTGATGTATTCAAAATAATTCATGTATCAGAACAGTTTGAATTAGTTTCTAGTTAGTTTTGATCTGAGTATGGGAATGCCTACCTCAGTGATGATATATATATTTTGCATTGAATTTTTTTACAAGTTCCGACTAGGGTGTCCACAGGATGATCCTTGAAATGATAAAGTAGTGCACTCTTCATATATGACAGACTTCAGCTTCATCTATTCCAAACTTTGCACTTTAGAGGCAATTTGTTACACTAAAAATTGTCACCTTAACATTTTTCTAACTGTATGAGCTCATTATTACTCATACTTATCCCTTTGCAAGTCTAACATATCAATTCCTCATGTCAAGCCTTGAAAATCAGAGAAAATTTCGTAAAAATCTCCTAAACTTTGGTGTCGCACTTTATCTCTATCTTGCCTGCGGTCCCGCAGCTAATGTTCAGCTCTCTTGCATACCTGAACGCACTTTCTCTTTTTTATAAGTGCGGACCCCTGTAAGATCAAAAAGGCGCAAGTAAATTCCAAAAATCTCAATAAAACTAAATTCTGGAAGCTTCTAGAATGGATCTTGCAGGGGCAGAACCGGTCTTGTGAGGTGCATGTATCCCTTACCTTATGGAGCTAACCCCTTGATGTGAGGAGCTTATCCCTTTGAAGAAGGATTCTATCCCTTCATACTTGGAACTTAAAGCCTCCTCTTTTACACTATAAAAAGAGGCATTGGGTAGCCTCAAAGGGTTAAGTTTTTGGAGATTGAGAATTGGAGGTCAAGCTTAAGAAGATTTGAGGTTAAGTGCTGTTGAGATTTAGACTCAGTTGACTAAGACTTTTGTGAGGAGAGATTACATACCTCTACTTGTCTTGGTTGGAGGAGTGCAGAGCTTATCAAAGTAGAGGAGACTCTTGCTTCGGACCCTGGGAAGGCCTTTCGAACATCAAAGCTCAGGTTGTAAGTTTTTCCTTCTTTTGAAATTAATTCAAATATATTCGTTTTTCTCAATAAGTTGTCTGTTCATGGTTTATTTCATATATTCCTGGATCACTATGATATGCATTGTTTATGATGATGTCTATACAGGTGCTATGTAATATTTTTCTTGTTTGTGACTGCAGGTTTATAAGGAAAACTCCTTGAAGTGCACGAGGGACAACGACGAATTCAAACAAGCGCTGGACATACGATAAGTATTTTACACCTCTATAGAGATTTTTGTAAACCTTACATGCTTAGAGAAAGATTAGTCTATTTGGCTGTTTGTTGCTATATACTTTTAGTACTAGGGAGATCGATCTTGTCCGCAAGAATGATTTATCCAGACGCCTTTCGAACATCAAGGCTCAGGTCGTAAGGTTTTCCTTCTTTTGAAATTAATACAAATATACTCATTTTTCTCAATAAGCTGTCTGTTCATGGGTTATTTCATATATTCCTTGATCACTATGATAAGCATGATTTATGATGATGTCTATACAGGTGCTATGTAATATTTTGCTTGTTTGTGACTGCAGGTTTACAAGGAAAACTCCTTCAAGTGCACGAGGGACAACAACGACTTCAAACAAGCGCTGGACATACGATAAGTCTTTTACACCTCTATAGAGATTTTTGTAAACCTTACATGCTTAGAGAAAGATTAGTCTATTTGGTTGTTTTTTTCTAGATACTTTTAGTACTAGGGAGATTGATCTTGTCTGCAAGAATGATTTATCCGGCCAACAGTTACCTCTCCTCCAGGGATAAAGTTGGATTCCAGGAGAGGAGAGGGGGTTCTGTGAACTTTGGTAAGAAGGGGAAAGTATTTTCTAGAGCTGGGAGAACCAGTTGAAAATAGCTTTCTGTATCCCTTGAAAAACCAGTATATCTGCTTGTGACTGGATTTGGCCTTCCAGAGGTGACAACAGAGGGTTTCCACTGTTAACCCGTGACACGAACTAGAATTCTAGAGCTAGGGGGCAAGAGGAGGATGCCATAGCCTCCCTTGATGGTTGGGAGGACCTCAGTTTGAAGAATCAATCTTTTATTTCAGATAAGTATACAAAGCTTAACTATAAGGAATTCACAGTTTTGAATGAAGGAAATATAATGTTTAAGTTGTTTAGATAAACCATATTTATAATAGGGTTTGGTTATAAAAAGAAGAATATTTATGTTTAGCTACTATGTGTAATCAGTGGAAGTTGTAACCCTGCGAAGAGGAGGGTGAGAACTCGTTGATATATATTGTTTTTCTTTTCCTAATAAATTATTTAAGTTTCAGGGTACAATTCCTGCAAAGTGTAGTTCGTATAGTCTTCTAAAAGAGAGTTAACTTCTAGAAGTTCTTTTTACGCCCTACTGGAATAGATACTTGTCAGTTGTTCCGAGTCAAGAATTAACTATCTGTACAGATAGAATTAACTTAATTAGAATACACCATTGTAAAGCAAATATGGGAATAGTAACTGTGCATAGAGAAGAGATGTGTGTAGTGAGTACAATAATTATCATAGACATTGCGTAACACACCTCAAAGATAACACAGTGAGAACTTGAGGCGCAGGGTTCGGGACTAAACCCCACCTAGACTCCTTTGCTCCTCAGAACAAAATTAATACTGTAAAGATTATGTACAACCCTTTTTTGTTGCATGATGAACTGGAACCGGACGATATAACGCTACTCTGTATCAAATAATGGTAAACCCCTATATAAATTTCTAGAAGGGAAACCCTGCAAGAAGTAGGCACAACAAGAGTAGTGATTTAAACATAGAACGAACAACCGTATAACATGAGAGATGCATTAGCATAATGTGGAACTTATCCATGACATATACAGGAGGAAACAAAAATCATTAACAATGAAACCCTCGATTTTTGTTAAGAACAACCTGTGCACATTATAATTTATAGAATAAATGCAAACATCATTAGCATACAAAATTCCTTGCGAAGCTATTAGCGCATGGCGACGGATTAACTTGCAACAACTCCTCTGTACGAAATCAACAAAAGAAATAACAGAGATATACCCATGCTGAAACTGGGTAACTCGAAAGATAACCTTACAGAAATATAGTTAAACGTAACAAGATCAACAAGGTACTATTGTACCAGGAATTTATGTAAATTCGAAAGTTAGACAAAATATTAAGCCTCGGCCATGGAAAAAGGCCAGATAATAGTTGAATGTCCATAAAAACACCATGAATATAATAGGAACATCCGAGCTATGACTTTGTAAACCCTAACCATTTTACAATTACTCCTCGATGCATTATTCTACAAACCCTAAGCTAGGTGGTAATAAAAACACCATCAACCCTCTTGAGAAACCTGGACATGCGGCTACCAGAGAAATTTGGAAATTATGTTACTGTGTACCTATAAAATAAAGAGACAGGCTCAGCTGTGACCGGAGTGGGAACCGAGAAAATAACTAGAGGAAGGGTTTGAGAGACAGAACCCACTAACCTGCAGGAAAAACGGAAAATCAACCCTGTTAAAAATAGCCGAGCCGGAGCAAACCTCATGCCAGGTAATGCCTGGGAAGGAGGTCAAAACTAGAAGAGCAGGCAGAGTATATCGTACATCTGTAGGAAATGTTGCATGACAGTCCCAAACCTGTGAAAGAGAAGGTGCATGGGTGAGTTAATCCAGTGCTCAAGTTTATAACAATCCCTGTAACCGGATGTAAATAACATGTTGAACCTGTAACGAATTTTAAACAAGTATTTGAGTATCTTACCTCATGAAATCACCAGGAGTTGACAAAAAGGGTTTCGAAACTCCATGAGCAGAAAAGGCCCAGGTTCTCTGTTAACAAAAACTCCTTGTGAGAGACAGAACTGTGGGAAATGCAATAAGGATTCAGTGCAACAAATGGAAACAAGTCGAGGCAGAGAGGATTTCCGAGAGGTAGGAGTTCAGTCTTAAATCCATGAGCTTAACGGAGAAAACAACCATGGGCAGCATTCTGCTCGTGCGCCATGGAGGTGAGAAACTGTTGCTTAGCTAAGAACTGACATAGAACACCATTTCCTTTTCCCTCGCAAACCCCGTGGAAACTGAGGTGCGATATACAGCTGTCAACCAAATAAATTTCTATGTACAAACCCCATGGGAGATGACAGCTACCCTTCACCAGAGCAAAAACTCAATGCCGGGTGTCAAGCTAAACTGGTGTAATACTGTTTGACATTTAATTATCCGTGAACAATAAAATCAATAAGTGTACCATAAATAATAACCAGACTTAAGTTCTGCCATAATGATAGGTGGATTAAATACCTCCGTGTGCCTTAAATGGAATATGCATTTATATGAACGTAACCATATAAGCCAAGGCCAAGAAAATTCATTATCAACCTTAACGTTAACATAAAGAATTATGTCAATGCGGATCTTTGGATCATATATACACATATTCTATTGTTATTAAAAGTACACTGCAATAAAACTGACCTGTGCAACGATGAGATAGTGGTGTTGTAGAAAGATTACACAGTAATTTTTTTTTTATGAGTATTTATTATTTGATCGATGAATGTGACAAGTGGTATCAGAGCCAAGTTGCTACACTGGAACTTTAAGGGTCTACAAACAGTGAAGCTGTGTATGTGTTTAGTGCACTGAGAGGAAGCGAGAGAAGTGAGGGAAGTTACAGCGTCTCAGTCACAACCCGAGGAACCTCTAATTCCAATGGTTATGAATCGAGAAATGTGGGTTCAATTAACTATGGAACAACACCAAAGAACGAGTCGAATGCTGGAAGAACAGCAGCACCAAACTGCATTTCTACTAAGTACAATATAGCAATTACAAGAGGAAATGATAAGGGTCTGGAAGGATAATTAGAGGATGTTACAAGATCAAGAGAAGATTCTGAAAAGTTTGTCGGATAAACAAAATTAGGAGACGGGACACCCCAATGTTGAAAAATAATTCTCAATAGAGCAGGAAGAGCAATAAACCAGGAAAAAAGCTACTGGCAGGACTGAGAGGAGTCCCTCCTAGAAAAGAAAAAATAGGAATTATAATGAGGCAGATTCGGGCAATTTTTCCGACCAGCAAGATCTTAAAAGGCAGAAAGTGGAACTGTAGGGGGAGTTTCCTAAAATTAAGCCACCAGCATTTGATGGAGAGGTAGAAGAGGCAGCTGAAGCATGGTTAATCAATATAAATAAATACTTCCAGGTATATGAATATAACACCAATATGAAGGCCAGACTGGCTATATACCAGTTGCGAGAGAAAGCCACCCTATGGTGGGAAGAGGTGAAAAATGTTCGTAGTATTGATGAGAGGGATATTACATGGGAACTATTTCAACAATACTTTAAGGACAAGTACTTGACAGAAAGATTTTATGATGACAAAGCCAAGGAATTCCACGACCTTAAGTTGGGTCAAATGACCATGGACGATTATGTCACAAAATTTACCTCCCTGTTATGCTATGTACCTTATCTCCGAGAAGAAAAAGCCAAGGTGCAGAGGTTTTTGAGCAGTCTACCTGCTCACATGAGGGAATGGATAGAATATTTTAACCCCCAGACTATGGATGAGGAAATCCGTAAAGAACGAATGTGCTATCAGCAGAGTAAGGCCAAGGGTGAAGGTGGAAAAAGCTAGCAGCCAAAGAAAAATCAGAAAAATCACTCCACTTTCAAAGGTGGTAAAAGTAGTAACTTTAAGGGCACAGCCCAGAACGCTATTAATAAGAAGTTTGGTAAGAATAATCAAAGGACTAAGTGGCTAGCAGAGGAAAAACCCACTGAAGCATCAAGCAAACCAGATCAGGGGCAGAATTCTAAACCTCCCCTACAGTGTTGGGGCTCTGCGGAAACTCATTACTACAAAAACTATCCCCAACAGAATAAAAGTGAAACTGTAGCAAATCTGTAGGAAGCATCTATAGTAGGGGACGTGGCGCATAACATATCGCGTATAGATGCAGCCTTGGAGGACCGACAAGATGACTTTCAGCCCACCATGATAGAATTGGAAGGTACTATACTAATTAAACCTGTTTCGATTTTAATAGATCCTAGAGCAAGTTTAAGTTAGGTAAGTCCTAAATTAGTGAAATTATGCAAATTAAAGGAATAGAAATTTAAGAACTCATGGTTAGTTCAATTAGCTACCGGGGCTAAATGCAAGGTAATTTTCAAAATTCCTAATTGCATACTGGAAGTGGCAGAACAACAGTTGCAAGCAGACTTAAATATCCTACCATTAGGCTCATATGATGTGTTATTGGGAATGGACTGGCTGGAAAAACAATGGACCCTAGTGGACTGCAAAGAAAAGGTAATTTACTACATATTGCAAGATGGCACATGTAAAGAAATTCAAGGAATAAAAAGGCCTGTACAACTACGCCCAATAACAGCATCCCAAATTCCTTTACAGGCCTTATTATGGGATCCAAGTACGCAATCCAAGTGGGATATGCAAATTCCAAGGAAAAGGCTCCAATTATGGAGGATATTCCTGTAGTGCAGGAATTTTTGGATGTTTTTAAGAAAATATCCCTAGGCTACCACCCAAAAGGGATATTGACTTCACTATTGAATTGCTGCCTGAAGCTTCTTCGGTGTCAAGAGCTCCTTATAGAATGAGTATACCAGAGTTAACAGAGTTGAAGATATAGTTACAAGAGTTATTAGATGAGGGATACATTTGCCCAAGTGTGTCTCCATGGGGAGCACCAGTTCTTTTTGTTAGGAAAAAGGATGGAACCTTATGCATGTGCATGGACTACCGGCAGCTTAATAAGCTGACTGTTAAGAACAAATATCCTTTACCTAGAATCGAACATTTATTCGATCAGGTGAGATGGGCTAAGGTATTCTCTAAGATAGATTTAAGGTCTGGATACCATCATATTCGAATTAAGGATGAGGATATTTGCAAAACTGCATTCTGCACTCGATATGGGCATTATGAGTTCGTGGTACTGCCTTTTGGACTGACAAATGCGCTAGCAACCTTTATGAGGTTGATGAATGGTATTTTTCATCAGTTTTTGGATAACTTTGTACTTATCTTCATAGATGACATACTGATATACTCAAAAAGTGAGGAAGAACATAAGGAACATTTGAGAGTAGTTTTAGAAATACTGAGGAAGCATCATCTTTATGCTAAGTTTAGCAAGTGCGATTTCTTTAAATCAGAAATCCAATACTTGGGACACGTGGTGTCAGCGGAAGGAATAGCTATCGATCCTGAAAAGATCAAAACCATTATGGAATGGCAAGTACCCCAGAATGTGGCAAGCATTAGATCATTTATGGGTCTAGCTGGATATTACAAAAGATTTATTGAAGGGTTTTCTAAAATTGCCTATCCCATTACATCTTTGCAAATGAAAGGCGAGCCTTTCAAATGGACGAATGAATGCCAAAGCATCTTTTAAAATCTGAAACAACTCCTAACCATAACACCAGTACTGAAGGTAGCTTACCCCAGTAAATATTATGTGGTGTGTACTGACGCCAGTAAGGAAGGAGTTGGTGCAGTACTAACACAAGAAGGTAAAGTGATAGCTTATGAGTCCAGAAAGCTGAGAGAACATGAACAAAAATATTCTGCTTATGACTTAGAACTTACAACAGTAGTGCATGCCCTCCGAGTATGGAGGCATTATCTGTTGGGTAAAATATTTGTACTTAAGACAGACCATAGCAGCTTGACTAATTATTTTAAGCAAGCAGATTTAAACTCTAGGCAGGCAAGATGGAATGCCTTTTTGAGTGAATTCGACATGGATATACAACATGTTAATGGAAAAGAAAATCGAGTTGCAAATGCATTGAGTAGGAAATTGCATGGCATTTATGCAATGTACTACAGTCAACCAGAGAGCCAAATGTTAGAACAGTTAAAGGAAGAAGCACAGAAGGACCCTGAATATAAATTCTTGTGACAGCAAATGGATTAAGATAGAAAGCAAGGCAAGACATCAGAATATGGAACGAATGAAGAATAGGTGATGACCTTTCGCGAAAGAATCTATGTACCTAATCGTGCAGGTCTTAAGGAATTAATCCTTAATGAATTCCATCGCAGAAATTATGCTGGTCATTCAGCGTATCAAAAGATGCTCACTGCAATAAGAAAAGTATATTATTGGCCAGGTATGCGTAAGAATATTGCAGAATATCTAAGCAAATGTTTGGAATGCCAGGAAGTTAAGGTGGAGCATCGACACCCTGCAGGCCTATTGCAACCTATACCTATTCCTGAGTGGAAGTGGGAATTCATCTCTCTCGATTTCATCATGGTTTTACCCCGGACAAGGAGGCAGAATGATTCAATTATGGTGGTGGTGGATATATTAAGTAAATCTTCCCATTTCATACCTGTGCAATCTACTTACAAGACAATACAGATTGAAGATATATTTATGAAGGAAATCTTTAGGCTACATGGTATGCCAAAGACTGTGATTTCAGATCGGGATGTCAAGTTTACATCTGCATTTTGGAAAACTTTATTCTCTGGATTGGTGACACAGATACATTTTAGCACAACTTATCACCGGATGGGAAAACAGAGCGGGTAAACCAAGTCTTGGAAGATATGTTGCGCATGTATGTAATGCAACAGCCTGTCAAGTGGGAAGATTACCTGCACCTTGTAGAGTTCGCATATAACAATGGGTATCAGGAATCTCCGAAAATGAGTCCCTTTGAAGTCTTATATGGAAGGCAATGTCGTACACCTATAAACTAGGGCAGCCCCGAGACAAAATTATTGTTGGGACCCAAAATGTTGGCTGAAATGGAAGCTAAGGTAAAAAGAATACGGTAGAATCTGAAGGTTGCGTAAGACAGACAAAAGATTTTTGTAGACAAGAAAAGGTCCTACCATGAGTTCAGGGTAGGGGACCATGATTACGTAAGAATTAAGCCGAAAAGAAGCACTTAGAGGTGGACCTCTTGTGCCAAACTGGCTCCCCGATACTGTGGGCCTTTCAAAATATTGGAAAGAGTGGGACTGGTAGCCTATAGATTGGCTTTGCCCAGCCATATCCAAGTGCACAATGTGTTCCATGTATCCTTGTTAAAGCGATATGTACATGATGAGAAACATGTAATTCATTGGCAGAATGTTCAGGTAGGAAGAAGGGTAGGAAAGAGAATCCTAATTGGAAAGATGGAAAATATATATAAGAGTACTAATTGAAACACACTTTGTTATTTCAGGTAGAACCGGACGGAGAGTTTCTGGTCAAGCGGCAATGCATACTTGATCGAAGAGAGATCGAACTCCACAAAAGAGTAGTTATTCAGGTGAAAGTGTAGTGGAAGCACTTTGGACCGGATGAAGCTACTTGGGAGGATGAAAAATTTATGCAGGAAGCCTACCCGGAGCTCTTTGCAGAGATGGGCTGAAAACACTAAGGACGGTGTTACTTCCAGGGGGGGAGATGTGACAGCCTCATTAAAGATTAACTAGCATTAACTAGTTAAAAACAATTGTCTATTTTATTTCTTTAGTCCTTGACAAAAAAAAACTCTATTGTTATGAATTATGAAGAGAAATACTATTTTATTTTTGATTATTAGAATAATAGGATGAACCAATGAATAAAAAGAAGGATTCTTCTAAACTGTGGGTAAAAAGAGTTTCTCAGAATAAGGGGGGGTGGTTGGGGACAGTTGGAAAACAGTTACCTCTCCTCCAGGGATAAAGTTGGATTCCAGGAGAGGAGAGGGGGTTCTGTGAACTTTGGTAAGAAGGGGAAAGTGTTTTCTAGAGCTGGGAGAACCAGTTGAAAATAGCTTTCTGTATCCCTTGAAAAACTAGTATATCTTCTTTTGACTGGATTTAGCCTTCCAGAGGTCACAGTAGAGGGTTTCCACTGTTAACCCGTGGCACCAACCAAAATTCTAGAGCTAGGGGGAAAGAGGAGGATGTCATAGCCTCCCTTGATGGTTGGGAGGACCTCAGTTTGAAGAATCAATATTTTATTTTAGATAAGTATACAAAAATTAACTATAAGGAATTCACAGTTTTGAATGAAGGCAATAGACTATTTAAGTTGCTTAGCTAAATTGTATTTACAGTAGGGTTTGTTTATCAAAAGAAGAATATTTCTGTTTAGTTACTATGTGTAATCAGTGGAAGTTGTAACCCTACGAAGAGGAGGGTGAGCACTCGTTGATATATATTGTTTTTCTTTTCCTAATCAAATTATTTAAGTTTCAGGGTACAATTCCTGCAAAGTGTAGTTCGTATAGTCTTCTAAAAGAGAGTTAAACTTCTAGAAGTTCTTTTTACGCCCTACTGGAATAGATACTTGTCAGTTGTTCCGAGTCAAGAATTAACTGTCTGTACAGATAGAATTAACTTAATTAGAATACACCATTGGAAAGAAAATATGGGAATTGTAACTGTGCATAGAGAAGAGATGTGTGTAGTGAGTACAATAATTATCATAGACATTGCATGCCACACCTCAAAGATAACACAGTGAGAACTTGAGGTGCAGGGTTCGGGACTAAACCCCACCTGGCCTCCTTTGCTCCTAAAAAAAAAATTAATACTGTAAAAATTATGTACAACCATTTTTTTGTTACATGATGAACCGGAACTAGACAATATAACGCTACTCTGTATCAAATAATGGTAAACCCCTATATAAATTTCTAGAAGGGAAACCCTGCGAGAAGTAGGCACAACAAGAGTAGTGATTTAAACACATAACGAACAACTGTATAACCTGAGAGATGAATTAGCATAGTACGGAACTTATCCATGACATATACAGGAGGAAACGAAAATCATTAATGGTGAAACCCTCAATTTTTGTTAAGAACAGCCCGTGCACATTATAATTTATAGAATAAATGCAAACATCATTAGCATACAAAAGTCCTTGTCAAGCCGTTAGTGCATGGCGACGGATTAACTTGCAACAACTCCTCTGTATGAAACAAACAAAAGAAATAACAGAGATATACCCATGCGGAAACTGGGTAACGCGAAAGATAACCTTACAGAAATATAGTTAAATGTAACAAGATCAACAGGATACTATTGTACCAGGAGTTTATGTAAATTCGAAAGTCAGACAAAATATTAAGCCTCGGCCATGGAAAAAGGCCAGATAACAGTCGAATGTCCATAAAAACACCATGAGTATAATAGGAACAGCCGAGCTACTGCTTTGTAAACCCTAACCATTTTACAATAACTCCTCGATGCAGTATTCTGCAAACCCTAAGCCGGGTGGTAATAAAAACACTGGCAACCCTCTTGAGAAACCTGGACAGACGGCTACCAGGGAAATTTGGAAATTATGTTACTGTGTACCTGTAAAAGAAAGAGACAGGCTTAGCTGTGACCGGAGTGGGAGCCGAGAAAAGAACTAGAGGAAGGGCTCGAGAGACAGAACCCACTAACCTGCAGGAAAAATGGAAAATCAACCCTGCTAAAAATAGTCGAGCTAGAGCAAACCTCATGCAAGGTAACTCCTGGGAAGGAGGTCAAAACTAGAAGAGCAGGTAGAGTGTATAGTATACCTGTAGGAAATGTTGCATGACAGTCCCAAACCTGCGAAAGAGAAGGTGCATGGGTGAATTAATCCAGCGTTCAAGTTTATAACAATCCCTGTAACCAGATGTAAATAACATGCTGAACCTGTAACAAATTTTAAACAAGTATTTGAGTATCTTACCTCATGAAATCGCCAGGATTTGACAAAAAGGGTTTCGAAACTTCATGAGCAGAAAAAAGCCTTGGTTCTCTGTTAACAAAAACTCCTTATGAGAGACAGAACTGTGGCAAATGCAGTAAGGATTCAGTGCAACAGATGAAAACAAGTCGAGGTAGATAAGGATTACCGAGAGGTGGGGGTTCAGTCTTAAATCCATGAGCTTGACGGAGAAAACAACCAAGGGCGGCGTTCTGCTCACGCGCCATGGAGGTGAGCAACTGATGCTTAGCTAAGAACTGACACAGAACTCCAGTTCCTTTTCCCTCACAAACCCCGTGGAAACCGAGGCGCGATATACAACTATCAACAAAATAAATTGCTATGTACAAACCTCATGGGAGATGACAGCTACCCTTCACCAGAGCAAAAACTCAATGCCAGGTGTCAAGCTAAACTGGTGTAATACAGTTTGACATTTAATTATCCGTGAACAATCAGGTCGATAAGTGTACCATAAATAATAACTAGACTTAAGTTCCGCCATAATGATAGATGGATTAAATACCTCCGTGCGCCTTAAATGGAATATGCATTTATATGAACGTAACCATATAAGCCAAGGCCAAGCAAATGTATTGTCAACCTTAACGTTAACATAATGAATTATGTCAATGCGGATCTTTGGATCATATATACACATATTCTATTGTTATTAAAAGTACTCTGCAATAAAACTGACCTGTGCAACGATGAGACAGTGGTGTTGTAGAAAGATTACATAGTAATTTTTTTTTTCTAATGAGTATTTATTATTTGATCGATGAATGTGACATATATATATATATATATATAATATATATAACTAGTTTTATTTAAATATATATATTTTTTAATTTTTAATTTTATTTATTTAATAGAATATGTTGTATTTTAAATAATATATTTGAACTTGGGAGGAACATATATATTTTTCTAAAATAGTGAGAAAATATAGCACAACTCAATGAGAAACACAAGCACGTGCAAACACAGACATATACACACTTTCTATATTTTTTGTAACTTAGAAGACTTTTATTAATTCAAAATTTTACATTTCCATCTACAATTTTTCAAACTTTTATTAGCCTCACTGTTACTAGATGTTTTGGTCGGTACTTGAGTGACCATAATTTTTACAATAGACACAACATATCGAGATATCCAAAACGTAACATGACCCAGTAGCCCAAAAAAGCAACAAAGTCACAACATAGCCATCATCCATCTATGAGTGAGCAGAAGTGGCTGGAGCAATTTTATCTCATTTGGAAATAAGAGAGATTGGTAGATTAAACTCACATTGTATATGCTTCTCCATGTGGACCATATGTGCATCCATTCGAAGCCAAGATATCTTTCATTTTCCACTGATTATGTTGTAATAAATTCGTAAAGAATGATCTCATTTCAATATTCATGTTTTTCTCTAAGAACCTAACTCAAGAGGGTCTTCAGGTGTTAGTGTAAAGTAACTAGATGTATCTATTGAGATCTCCTCCCCCTGGTATGTCTAGGATCTGGGAGATAGTATGGCACCTCATCGATAAGTTCAAAATAAAAAAATGCTTGTCTTTCTTTGTGGACAACTTGTTCCAACCTTCAAATGTCTTCTTGGGCACAAGCCAGGAATCACCACTTGATGGGTTGTAGCCATGTCCCGGGCCTATGTCTTGGCTTGGGATCGACTAGGTTGACATTGATTGGACTAAACTCTCTCACCCAAACCATGAATAAAATGTCCCCTTTATCATGGCATTGTTTTTCTAAGAAAAATCCACACAAATATTTAACCAAATAAGTTCCAAACACGTTGTCTCCAAGACTTTCTCTACATAACACTTATGACAAATAATCTTGAAAATACATACAATGAAAATCTCCTATAGTGATCGCACTACCTTCTATTCGATTCAACCTAGAGTTACAACCTAACTCTTGTACGCTAGTGGGAGGAGAGCAACTCTTCACCTAACCAACCAACCAAATCTCGCACTACAAAAAGGAATGGACAAGGAAAAAGTAACCAACAAAACACTAGACAACAACTACAACCTGAAGGAACAAAGTAACAACAATTGCATAGACTCAATTCATTGCAGACTTACAGACATACCAAATCCAATAGCTTAAAAATGCCACGCACTTGACCACAACACCAAAATTAAATAAGAAATACTGCTCTAAATAATTACCTCAAAAAATCCCCTAGCAAAGATTAAGGTGACAATATGTGTAGCTTCCTCACTAACAATTGACTATAGTGAGCGAGCGTCAAACCCTAGTGGGGTGAAATATCGATATCACTCTCTGTGTTTGGTGTTTGTGCTTTTCTATATATCCTTATTAGCACAGACGAAACTTGAAACAATCAATTTCAATGTTGTGAAGCTAGATAGTAACTCGAAAGTTGGGAAGCCCCAACTTTCACTTTGACAACCAAAAGAATCCATACAAGATTGCCACTCCCTCACCCAATTTTCACTTGCACAATATAGATGTACACTTGTAAGGTGGCATGTATAGTGCCTCTGCAGCCTGCTTCAAACCCTTAAACCTCACCAATTCTCACAACTAAGAAGAACTCATTGGAAATGATGCAAGAGGTAGTCTATAGATTTTAAATATATGTCGCATGAATGGTTCATGGGGGTGTTCCATGTTACCTCCCTTCTTAATTCTCATAGATTTTGGTTCGGTGGCGAAAACACCCTTGAGAACATTTTCACATTTTCACATTGTTCATCCACTCTCTCGAGGTTATACATGCATTTCTCTATTAAAAGAATTCCTCTTTTATATTATAAATCTATAATTGCGAAATATCAAAGTTTATGATATATAAATCTATAATTATAAAACATATAGATGTTTTATTTGTTAAATTCATAAATTTTAAATTTTAAATTAAGTATTAAGTATTACTCATAAAATCTGTGAATTTATGAAAGAGGTGTTATGTTGTGGATAATTTAATAAAGAATTTTACAGAGAAAAAAACATACAGTTTAAATTATAGAAAAGGAGAAAAAAATTATATAACATCTAACTTAGCGTATTTAGGATTTTTGTTAACTACAACATTCATTTAAAAAACACTCTTCCTTATACACAAAAAAATGGTCCTTTTCACTACAAATTTTTTTGATTAGTTGTAACCAAATATTCGCAAAGATTTTTAAAAACTCAAGTTTAAGTTGTTTAATATGTAGATTTCTTATGCATTCAAAAATGCCTTTTAAATAATAAAAAATCACATCCTTTTCTGAAACTGTTTTACTTCTGGTGAAAAAATCTATTTTGTCTACAAATTAAACTACCCCTATTATATAGTTATAATGATAATTAATTAATAATATTAATTTCCATACCTTATTTATATAATCTTATATTTAATGAAATATTTCTATAGTAATAGAAATTAGATTAACCAATTCAACACCATTTTAAAAAATATGTAATAAAAATTAAAATTTATTTAACATTTTAAAACTTTTCAAGACAATAATGTTTTAACATATATAATATTTGTAAAAAAAATTTTAAAAATTAGAAAATAAAATGAAGATTCAAATAAAAGCAAGATTGAGGATTGTTCTCTCCTTCAACACAATAAATTTTCACCCTATTAAAAAACTATAGACAATATTATATTTTAAAAATTTTGGTTAAATCAATGCACAATGCAATTGCTACAAGTCCACAACCAATATTCGGCCCATATAAATATATGGTTTATATTCTTTAATGTGGTTAATCCGTCCACAATCAACATTTAGCCCATATCATGTTTATCATTCATATTCTTAAACATGGTTAATCCTTAAAATACTCAATTATTTTAATGGAAAGCTTCAATACTATCTTTGACTCCATAAGTCCACTGTCCCATAACAAATTAATGGTTAAAGGGGTTTGGAAAGTTGGAATTGGCCCAGTGTTAAAATAATCTCCATCAATGGATGTTAAAACATGTGCTGAACAAATTAATGGTCAAAGGGGGTTTGTCACCTTGGAATTCGCTGGGTTTTGGTACCTTGGAAGTCGGGCACTCCAATGGATGCTAAAATATTGCGGAGTAAATGATTTGTTTATATTATCTAGAGTGCATGCGTACATGTTTCATGACGATATATTTTTCATTTCACCTATAGATGACCATATACATGCATCCCTTCCAGGTTTAATTGGTAATTTTTGTTTCTTTTGGAGTTTTTAACAAGGAAAACCCATGTACTTTTCCTACAAGATTTTAAATTAAACATTTATCAATAAAAAATGCCCAAACACACTCATAATAACTCCCTTACATTTAATGGATCGATTTTTCTATGAATTTATTTTGATATATTGTAGATTAAAATTTAAAATAAATATATTTTTTTTATTTTTATAGAGAGGTGCATTTTATAACTGAGTAGGTCTTATTCTCACCATGCTCACTTCATTATCAATATTACAATTTAAAATAAAAGAAATGTGGTAATTAATATTACTAATACTATAACCTAGTCTAAATGAGATATGGAAAAAATATTTAGATTTTACTATCTAACCATAAAAATAATCTTATGTTAACTCTTCAAAAACATAAAATAATGAAAAAGGAAAAAAAAAATTATATATATATTTACATACCATATGAAAATATTTTAATGCTAGAAAGAAAAAGTAATAAAAATAATATAATTTTATTACTTTTTAATAATAAAATGAAGATGTGTCATTGATCTAATTGTTAATATAAAATTGATCTTTATATAAAATTATCATTAATAATAAAAATAGTGAATCTGGTTCATAAATAAAATATTTGAACACTGTGGAAAATTAAGTAATATTGAAGAACAATTTATTGTGGACAATGAGCTTCACTAATAAAATATTCCAATATGCTCTATATTAAGTAAACTAGTAATTGCACCATATGTTGCAAAAGAAACACTATAAGGAAATAGCATAGGAAAGAGTAGCCTAGAAGAAATAAGATGTTGCTGAGAAGGAGCCATCGTGGAGGAATGAAAAAGAAATTTTGATTCCATGGAAGCAGGTAGTGAAGGTTTCAAAGATATTGATGATAAGAGTTGTCAACTAGAAAATTTTGTTATAGATATTGAAATAGGCAATTGCAGGTGAAAGCATATATGTAAACCAACATAATCTGTTCACATATATACAAATTTTGTTATAGATATTGAAATAGGAAATTGGGGGTGAAAATCCTTTGGTGATTAATAATCTTTGAAACAAGCATGAAATGAGCATGTAACTCAAGTAAGATATATAAAATAGATTCAGGTAAAATATATCTAGCATAGATGTAAATAAAGAAATTTTTTATTAACAAAAATAGAGTTTACTCCAAGTTCATCTACATATCCTAGCCCCAACTATATGCTTGTCAGAAATTGTATATGAAGAACAATAGTCTTGGTCTACAAGAAAATGAATGTCATTTTAATATGGAGACATTTTTGGAAGGAGATATTATTCTTTATGTTGTGGTTTATTTTCTTAACAACAAACTTGGTTTAGTCTTTCTCTATATACATAAGAAAAAAAATACAAAATAAATTCACAGATTTAAGTTATAGTTTTATATTTTATAATTACAAATCTAGTTTCTTATTAAAATATTTTACACATCTATTTATTCAAATAAATTATATTGTGAATAATTTTTCTCCTATTATTTGATTACAAAATTATTGTACTTACTACTAAGTAAAACAATTTTATTAATAAAGAATTGAATGCCAAATTAAAAGATTACTCATGTCAGAACTACTATAATATATAGAACTGATTTTTTGATGTATAAATTATTTGTTTTATATGTGGTTCAATTTCCATTACCTATTATATTCAAACCTCGTGGGGAGGTTTTGAACATGAGAACCAACTTTAAATAAATAAACATTCACATTGTGAAGTTCGACAAAAAAAAAATTATAATCCTAAAATTCTCTTACCTAATCCTCTTTTTAAATATATAATTGAGTTCCATTTATTAAAAACAAAGGCAATATTAAGAACCTCCTAGAGTTATAAAAGGTGATTAACATGAAAAGTAAAAAAGTTCTTTATGACAACATACAAATGTTAATCTTAATTGAATCATTAAAAAAATAAAAAGGGACAATAGCTTTACCAGTTATATCATTAAAAAATACCACTTTCACAATCAAATTTCTACATTAATTTAAAAATAAAATATATTTTATAATTAGATATAATTATAATTGCATATTTTTAAGATATATATTTGATGATAATAATATTTTTTTTAGGAAAATAAGACTAAGTTGGAGCTAAATGGATTTGGTGAATTGCATAGAGTTTTAACACATTAGGGCACATTAAGTGAAGGGGGGGAGTGAGTGTTCCAGCTTACCTCCAATTGTAGTATAGTGTGATGCATCAATATAAAAGACCCCACACCTACTTAGAATTTTTTGTTCAAAATTTTAGTCGTTAATATATATATATATATATGCTATTTTCATATAGTGAAATATATATATATATATATATATATATATATATATATATATATATATATATATATATATTATTTTCATATAGTGAAAAAATATATTATATAATGTATTTATTTTAAATTAAAAAAAGAAGAAGATAATCTACTATAAAAAAAAGAAAAGCATTAAAGGAAAGTATAGAGCCTAAAGGAATGTGGAGGTAGAAAGTAGAGAGCTTGAAAGAGATGTGGATGTACCTAGAAATGATGAGGAAATGAGAGATGTAGAGGGACTTGTCAATGAGAATATTGACCACACAAATGAAGTCACCATTTTTTTTCTTTAAATTTTTTCAATGTACATGTAAATTTCAAATTTCAAATTTCAAATTTATATATATTTTTTTATGTAGGGACAACATCTTATCTACAAGAAGATCTTACCACATGTAGAAAAACATGGACATTAATCGGAAGTTGCAAGAACTTTTCTTTGATGATAATTTTCTACATAATATAAAATCAACTAAAATTGAAGAAATGAGGCCACTAATTCATGAATGAACAATTCAAGATAAAGTAAATTGGATGATCAAAACTATTTTTCAAGGTAGATGTATCATAGCACAAGCTTAATTCTCAAATATATTTTTAAGGCACAAATATATAATAAATATAGTGCAACTATTGGACATTAGAAATTCCAAAGAGGTGAAAGTAAATGCTACAATGCACAATGCAATTGCTACAATTCCACAACCAATATTCGGCCCATATAAATATATGGTTTATACTCTTTAATGTGGTTAATCCGTCCATTCCTCCTTCCATAATCAACATTTGGCCCATATCATGTTTATCATTCATATTCTTAAGCATGGTTAATCCTTAAAATACTCAATTATTTTAATGGAAAGCTTCAATACTATCTTTAACTCCATAAGTCCACTGTCCCATAACAAATTAATGGTTAAAGGGGTTTGGAAAGTTGATATTGGCCCAGTGTTAAAATAATCTCCATCAATGGATGTTAAAACATGTGCCGAACAAATTAATGGTCAAAGGAGGTTTGTCACCTTGGAATTCGCTGGGTTTTGGTACCTTGGAGGTCGGGCACTTCAATGGATGCTAAAATATTGCGGAGTAAATGATTTGTTTATATTATCTAGAGTGCATGCGTACATGTTCCATGACGATATATTTTTCAATTCACCTATAGATGACCATATACATGCATCCCTTCCAAGTTTAATTGGTAATTTTTGTTTCTTTTGGAATTTTTAACAAGGAAAACCCATGTAGTTTTCCTGCAAGATTTTAAATTAAACATTTATCAATAAAAAAAATGCCCAATCACACTCATAATAACTGTTTAAATCCCTTAAATTTAATGGATCGATTTTTTTATGAATTTACTTTGATATATTGTAGATTAAAATTTAAAATAAATATATTTTTTTATTTTTATGGAGAGGTGCATTTTATAACTTAATAGGTCTTATTCTCACCATGCTCACTTCATTATCAATATTACAATTTAAAATAAAAGAAATGTGGTAATTAATATTATTAATATTATAACCTAGTCTAAATGAGACATGGAAAAAATATTTAGATTTTACTATCTAACCATAAAAATAATCTTATGTTAAGTCTTCAAAAACATAAAATAATTAAAAAGGAAAAAAGAAAATCATATATATATATATATATATATATATATATATATATATATATATATTTATATTTACATACCATATGAAAATATTTTAATGCTAGAAAGAAAAAGTAATAAAAAATAATATAATTTTGTTGCTTCTTAATAATAAAATGAAGATGTGTCATTGATATAATTGTTAATATAAAATTGATTTGTTATGTAAAATTATTATTAATAATAAAAATAGTGAATGTGGTTAATAAATAAAATATTTGAACACTATGGAAAATTAAGTAATATTGAAAAACAATTTATTGTGGACAATGAGCTTCACAAATAAAATATTTCAATATGCTCTATATGAAGTAAACTAGCAATTGCACTACATGTTGCAAAAGAAACACCGTAAGGAAATAGCATAGGAAAGAGTAGCCTAGAAGAAATAAGATGTTGCAGAGAAGGAGCCATCGTGGAGGAATGATAAAGAAATTTCGATTCCATGGAAGCAGGTAGTGAAGGTTCCAAAGATATTGATGATAAGAGTTGTCAACTAGAAAATTTTGTTATAGATATTGAAATAGGAAATTGCAGGTGAAAACATATATGTAAACCAACATAAGTTGTTCACATATATACAAATTTTGTTATAGATATTGAAATAGGAAATTGGGGGTGAAAATCCTTTGGTGATTAATAATCTCCGAAACAAGCATGAAATGAGCATGTGACTCAAGTAAGATATATAAAATAGATTCAAGTAAAATCTATCTAGCATAGATGTAAATAAAGAAATTTTTTATTAACAAAAATAGAGTTTACTCCAAGTTCATCTACATATCCTAGCCCCAATTATATGCTTGTCAGAAATTGTATATGAAGCACAATAGAATTTCATGTTAATATGGAGACATTTTTGGAAGGAGATATTTTTCTTTATGTTATCATTTATTTTCTTAACACCAAACTTGGTTTAGTCTTTCTCTATATACATAAGAAAAAAATACAAAATAAATTCACATATTTAAGTTATATTTTTATATTTTATAATTACAAATCTTGTTTCTTATTAAAATATTTTACACATAAATTTATTCAAATAAATTATATTCTGAATAATTTTTCTCCTATTATTTGATCACAAAATTATTATACTTCCTACTAAGTAAAACAATTTTATTAATAAATAATTGAATGCCAAATTAAAATATTACTCATGTCAGAACTACTATAATATATAGAATTGATTTTTTGATGTATAAATTATTTTTTTTATATGTGGTTCAATTTCCATTACCTACTATATTCAAACCACGTGGGGAGGTATTGGACATGAGAACCAACTTTAAATAAATAAGCATTCACATTGTGAATTTCGACAAACAAAAATATATAATCCTAAAATTCTCTTACCTAATCCTCTTTTTAAATATATAATTGAGTTCCATTTATTAAAAACAAAGGCAATATTAAGAACCTCCTAGAGTTATAAATGGTAATTAACATAAAAAATAAAAAAGTTCCTCATGACAACATACAAATGTTAATCTTAATTGAATCATTAAAAAAATAAAAAGGGACAATAACTTTACCAGTTATATCATTAAAAATACCACTTTCACAATCAAATTTCTACATTAATTTTTAAAAAAAATTATTTTATAATTAGATATAATTATAATTGCATATTTTTAAGATATATATTTCATGATAATAATATTTTTTTTTAGGAAAAAAAGGCTAAGTTGGAACTAAATGGATTTGGTGTATTGCATAGAGATTTAGCACATTAGGGCACATTAAGTGAAAGGGGGGAGCTAGTGTTCCAACTTACCTCCAATTGTATTATAGTATGATGCACCAATATAAAAACCCCCACACCTACTTAGAATTTTGGCTCAAAATTTTAGTCGTTAATGTGTGTGTGTGTATATATATATATATTATTTTCATATAGTGAAAAAGTATATTATATAATGTATTTATTTTAAATTAAAAAAAGAAGAAGATAATCTACTATAACAGAGAAAAGCATTAAAGGAAAGTATATAGCCTAAACAAATGTGAAGGTATAAAATAGAGAGCTTGAAAGAGATGTGGATGTACCTGGAAATGATGAGGAAATGAGAGATGTAGAGGGACTTGTCAATGAGAATATTGACAGCACAAATGAAGTCACCATTTTAATACTTTAAATTTTTTCAATGTACATGTAAATTTCAAATTTCAAATTAAAAATTTTTATATTTTTTTTATGTAGGGACAACATCTTACCTACATGAAGATCTTAACACATGTATAAAAACATGGGCATTCATCAGAAGTTGCAAGAAATTTTCTTTGATGATAATTTTCTAGATAATATAGAATCAACTAAAATTGAAGAAATGAGGCCACTAATTCATGAATGAACAATTCAAGATAAAGTAAATTGGGTGATCAAAACTATTTTTCAAGGTATATGTAACATAGCACAAGCTTAATTCTCAAATATATTTTTAAAGCACAAATATATAATAAATATAGTGCAACTATTGGGCATTAGAAATTCCAAAGAGGTGAAGGTAAATGAGTTGGTATCAAGAAATATGACTTGGAAAAATTGCAAAATATCAATCTCAATATGGCATAAGTACCAGTAGGGCATTATTGACAGGTGTTGTTGGAAAAGGAACTACATCAAATTGGTTGATGTCAATAAAAAGAAGAATGTACAAAACATTAAGAAAAATTTTATGGAGGCATTGAAAACTAGGATTCAATAATATGAGAATGATGAACTTGCATGTTGGACCAATATATGTAGGAAACCATATCAAGATAGACTTTCGTATAATGTGAGGGACAATGTGAAAGATTTTTGGTATCAGAATTTTCATGTGTCACCAAATGAAAAGAATATCATGAGACATTGTATATCTAGAGGGGTGTATTAACATCATTTCCCCTTTCAGTGATTGTTATTATTAAAGTAAATTTATTACTACATAATATGTATAAGTTGTATATAGACTTATAAAAAAAAATTAACCATGTTGGAATCTTATGACTATGAGGACAATATAATTAGTCCATTCATACAACTACCACATACTATCAATAGGCCAAGGGTTTTCCTGTGAAGCGATCTATGCATCTTCGTCATGCATATCGAATCTCAACACTACTTCTACATGCACGACTCGCCATATAGGTAACATATAGGGGAAATACGTTACAACTATATATACAAATTCTTATACAAAGGATATAAAAATCTGTTATAAGCAATGCGACTGCTACAAGAACTACTCACTATCCTTAATGACATAATCAAGTTCTTCCAAAATACTAATCAAGTGTCTAAAGAAGGCATCATCACTTCCAAAATCACATATTTAAACATACAAGTTGTAAAAAATGAATTTGTTTAATAAATTTTAATAGAATATTGTGCTTAGATCTAAGATACAGTTCTTAGACTCTAAAGGCTCTTCTTGATTGAAAACATGCTAAACTGATAAGATATAGCTTAAGAGATAATACTTTAAAAAATTCTTGGCACAATTGTTACATAATAATTTGGTGTACGACTTGTACAACAGTAAATGTCAACTTGCAACATGTCCAAATAAAGTAATTGAAGTAAATAATATCAGTTGGTTTTTAATGCATTTATGTAATTAAAATAGAACTACGAACATTTGAATACTACTCCATTGAAAATTAGATGCGCCTTCATGCCTAGTTTTCCAAGCTGGCCGTGAATTACTCTTTGGCTCACTTGGATTAAAACTGTATTTCTTTCACCATTATCTAACAATATCGAGACAAAATGAGTAAGAAATTTATGACTGGAAAACCATGCATATGTGCCACAAACATCAGTTGGTTTGCAATATCAATTTGTTAGATTGATATCAATGCTTGTAAACTATTATAAACATAAAAACTAACAGCTTTACTTAAAAAATGATAAAATAACCTTTCATCAACATAAAACTAAAATGATTAGCATATATCATTGCAAACATGGTGTTGAGGAGGTAAATCCCCTCTGCGGACAGAGGCGATCCCTACTAGCCCAGCAGGGGTCTAGCAACAATCAAAAATGTTACGACGCAAGTTCCTAGTCACGAATGAAAAGACTAAAGATAGAACCCTACCTGGAATCCAATGCTACGATCCGAAGAAGAGAGCGTTCCCATTCCTCAGCCTCGGCAGATCACAATCCTCCACGATCTCCGTGGATGGACACCTGCACATGCAAGAAACAAACAGATACAAGCATAAAATCTAGCATACGTAACTAAATATCAGTCAGAAAGGATATTACTCATATTAACATCATTGAAAACAGAGTGGAACCATAATCGTAATCATTCATTAAATAACAATCGAAGAAAGATTACAACCAATGTTCTGATGTCGTGTTCTCCTTCGGATGGGTCTCCAGTCGTTCACGTCTCGCAAAGCTCGCCAGGGAAAGGGCAAACCTCTCCAGAGTCTCTCGACGATAGTCTCCTTACTTGAGTCGGCCTTAAGGGAAGAAAGAGGGTTCTTACAGCACAAAGGCTCTTGGGAATTTGGAGATTCAAAGCTTAGGCACTTCAAGACTATCAGCCTTTCAGCCCCTTCATCAATGGATGAAGGCTATATTTATAGAGGAGAGGAGGAGGTTGGGATCCCTACAATAGTGGAAGGGAGGCCTTATCCTTTGGGGGGTTCCCCATATGGTGGAAACAAGAGGCCAAAGGAGGAAGGCCGTGGTTATTCAGGCGAAACCACTCCTGATGACTCATCCACGAAGTTGTTGTAATCGAAACTTCGCCTCTTTTTTTTAAAAAACTTTCCATAAACAGAGTGGCGCGGGTGCAACACTGGGACAGAGCGCCAATTGGCGCGGGCTCAGTGTTAATTTTCCCCCATTGGCGCGAGTACATAACGGGCTACTAGCGCCAAGGCAAAAACAGGTGTTTTTAGGGGTCTGCTCAGGAAATGATCAACAGAAGAAATGTTGTCCTCATGGAAAGGGATGCAATGATGGTATTTGCAAGGCATGACACTGCTTATTGGTCACATAATGGGTCCTCCATTGTGCGGGACGGGGAATGGTAGGGACGGTGACAAATTACTGTGTAACAGATGCCCCCTAAAGCATGAGGCCCGAGAGAGAGAGGGGTGAAATGCTTTACGAGAACATGTTCAACTGAAGCCCCGCCGTCGAAAAACCTGCGTAGAAGAATACAACTGATATCTCAAGTACATGATGTATATGCGGTATGGGCGCAGCCATCCGAAACAGAGTACACTATAATCCGGATCCAGGGTATGGGCGCAGCCATCCAGCAAGGATCAAATAAATAGACTCAGGTATGGTCGCAGCCATCCAATCAGTAAGTCATGTACATAATGATAATAATCCACAATCGCAGCCTGGATTACAACAGACACAATCTAGGGTCTTGCGCTCCATCTCGACCCAAACAAAGTACAAGTTCAAGCATGCGAATATGTGAGCTGAAGTCGAACATGCAAGAACATCGTCTGATTACCAGCCAATGATGACAGCTGTTAACAGACGCGAGAGGAACCACCAATAATGACAATGGCCCTCAAGGTACTACAGGTACAATCTATGGCGTGTGAATCAATGATCTGGTGTCGAACACCCGTAGAATCATTCGATCGGAGGCCAATGATGAAAACCCCACGTCGAATGCGACGAACCTGCCATTGAGGCATGCAGGCTCCAAGGTACCATAAAGGAGTCTCTAGATCAGCTTCCTGGATAATGAGTTGAAGTCGACAGGAAGTGACCTTGATCGAAGGTGAGCCATAACGTTTCCCACATCATCGACACGAGAAAGAGGAACATGATGCTTTGTTGTGAATCAGGATCGTATGAGAATCAAAGGAAGGTTGATATGCAGAGGTCAACTTCTCTTGAACATATTGACGGCATGACAGTGGATTTGGCAGTATTTGACATCAACGGATCAGAGGTCATGGTGATGAGGCAATGAGCAGATGAGAGGTCAAAAGGGATTATCCAAACCCACAGAGGCATGTTAAAAAACGAGATGAGATGTCCCCAACCCGACACGAATGCAGACAAGTGCCATGTTCAAGAGCGACATACTACCGACGACAACGACGATGGTTCCATTTTTCCCACACCATTTCTGGCGAGTACCCAAATTATTTTTGATAACAAGCTTGAAGGGGATAGCATATGCTTGTAATATAAGTCTGCCCTTCGGGCGAATCCATCCTAGTGCATTTAACGAGTCCTAGGAAGGAGGAACTCGGAGAACGTCATTTCGACTGGATCCGATGTCATCAAGGTTTAACGAGTCTGACAAAGGGAGAACTCGGCGTCTTTTCATGTTTAGAGAGTTTGAAAAGACAGCAGAAAAGTAAACTCCACAGGTCCCTTTTCGTAAATAGTTCCTCAGATCCGAAAAGGTAGAAAACAATATCCGAGAAAACCTCCTAGTTGCGATAGGCTAGGGTATTCCTTTTTCGTAATCAATCTATCCCAGCCCGAAAAAGGGGTAAACGTATACTGGGTAGATGTCGATTCGTGTCCATTTTAACGAGATCGAAACGACAAGGGCCTCGGAAATATTTTCATGTTTAGAGAGTCAGAAAAGAGCTGAAAGATGACTCCAAAGTGACTTTTTCGTGTATTTACCGAGTCCGAAAAAGTATAAAATACAACTCGTTTCCATCGTTAAAGTCGCAAAAACCTGCTGCTGCACATACCAAGCAAGCGTAAAACCCATTTTCGACATAACATATTCAAATATTTGATAAAAATAACTTTTAAAACTCTTTTAAAGTCGAAAAAGCTATAAATATGTCAAAATGGTAAAAATAAAATTACATTTACTATTTACCTTGGTAAAAAGCAACAGTGGTCCATTTGGAGTAGAAACTTTTGACGGTGATTGCGACAAATCCAGTTGACCATTCAGCTTCTCGTCTGCTACAGGTAAGAGGCGCTCCCTTGCTCTTCATTTTCATCCAATTTTTAATAGTTTTACCCTGTAAATCAGTTCTCTAGAGCCACTCTTGAAAATTTAGGGCCGCGCTCATTGGCGCGGGTATCGGGCACGGACCCGCGCCAATGGGCTCTTTTATACAAAGGGCCCGCGCCACGTGGCGCGACTATTCACAAAACAGCCGCGCCAGCGGCCGAACCTAAAAATCCGCCTAAAATTTCGACATTTAGACCAAATTGTATGGAATTTGAGACTCATCAGAGATCTAACTAAGGGTTCATGGCCATATGAATGCAGGTAATCAATCAAAATGGAAATTGAATGGAAAGAACGAGAGCATGGAGAAGAGGATGAACAAGCCATGCAAAGTCAAGCTTGCATGAATGCCCTTAGAAACTGTGGGCTGAAAAAATTCTTCCTCACACCGTTTCTACGAGCTCAGCCCGACCTCCTCCAGTATTTAATTAGTATCTGGGATGAACATGAACAGGTGTTCAGGTTACGAGACCAGGTATTAGAGCTGGAGGTTTCCGATGTTTATTTTATCACTGGATTGTCCCTCAGAGGTCCGATCCCTATGTTGACTGGAAGCAGACCATCTGGGGAGAAGATGGAAGAAGTGATGGCACGAGTGTGCCAA
Organism: Pinus albicaulis; assembly: GCA_034641835.2. Taxonomy (NCBI): domain Eukaryota; kingdom Viridiplantae; phylum Streptophyta; class Pinopsida; order Pinales; family Pinaceae; genus Pinus; species Pinus albicaulis. Next base: position 519,394,645 of record CM076580.1, on the reverse strand, counting down.
GGAGCTCAAATGGGATCAGGAAGCAAGAAGGTGGATATCCACACTATCCCTGATCTAGCATTGAGAGTGGTCCTCCATACCATCACGCGGGCTACTGGGTCGCAGGCACCGCACGAGGCCATAAAGGCCCAACTCCTGCTGGCCTCAGAATGCATGAGTCCCCTGCTGTTCGACTGGGCAACAACAGTAACAATCAATATGAAAAGGCAGCTCACAAAATGCAAACAGGGTAAACTGAAATAGTTTGGTTATGGTTCCATCTTGGTATCATTCCTTTTGGAATGCTTACCAATCTTCCAGGGCCAAGGGGCTGCAGTGGCAGATCCGACACCACGAGAGCCAAGAATGGCTCGCTGGGCAGCATTGATGCCCATAGCTGGAGGCGGCCAACAGATGTCTTGGAGGCCGGAATTATTTAGGTGGTTACGACGCCAGCTGATTGTCATGGAAGAATGGCCCTATGCAGGAACTGACTTTACCGGAGACCCAGATCTCCCACTGCCAGAAGGAGATGACTGGGACGAGGAGTTGGGTAAGACCTCATGTTTTTTATTTTTATGTTTTATGTTTTTTTTTTGTTAATACACATTCGTCCTAACACATTTTATATATGTATGTAGATGTGGGACCTGAGAGACCAGCTGGGATGTCTCCAATCTCACGGAGGACTCATCTTGCCCCTGATCCTCAGGGAGAGGGCACAGGAGGAGAGGAGTTGATCCAGAATCTCGAGGGCATTTCCCGAGGGATCCCGGACTATGCTCGGCTGGCGGATGTACCGATGGCGTACCAGCGTCATACGGTGGGAGTTCCAAGTCGGATCCACCGAATCCTGAGACGCTTAGTGCGTGCAGTCACATGCTATCATGAGCACCATGCGGATTAGCTCTTAGGGATTATACCACACCTATTTTTTGAGAGACGTATCGTCTCCGGATGTACTTAAGACGATTATGTATATTTTGACTTTATGCGACGCACACTGTGCAAACATTTCGACACACACACACACACACACACACACACACATATATATACATATGACTATTTTGGATGGATCTTTTACATGTGATGATGTTTTTATATGTCATGCGAGTGTCTAATACAAATGTAATCTAATGTATCAGTTACATAACAAACGACCCAATGCGAAATGTATTCACACAATGTATCTAATCACATATTTCATTTTTACACAAGCTTGAAAGCACACATGAACACACACATATGCAAACTATGCTTTGAAAATGAGTTTTATTTTTATGCAAGCTTAAAACACAAACTATGCTTTAAATAAGGAGGACGGGCATGGCCCCTAGCATGGTGTCTCAATTCGAGGTGCATGCCCCCCAAGCTTCAGTCCATTGAAAATGGAGTGAAGGTTCAAAACAAAAATTCGAATTGATCATGCTTGTGTTTCATTATTTTAACGAGGTTGACACACTTAAAAGAACTATCCTCGAACATCTTGTTTCATTGTTTTTAGGAGCTTGACACAAGTGGAGGAACTATGCTCCGAGAACCTGGTTTCATTTTTTAAAGAGCTTGACACAGGGAGGAAACCATGCTCTAACCGACTTACATCAAAAATGAACAAGAAGGCGGTGCTTCCAAGAGCTCCACTCCCGATGGAAGGAAAACATCCTGGAAGTCAGGACCCAATGCCCCCAGTACACTATGCACGACGGTGTCTTCACTGAGTGCGGGCACAGGGTAGGTAGACACATAGTTGACCTGCGGCGGAGCAGATACAACGGGTGAATAAAAACCAGGAGGGGGTGATGGCGGACCAGTTGCCATATTAGGACCAAAGAATGAAAGCTGATCGATGGTCACGATCCGTCCTTCATGCGGAAAACAGGCCACACAAAAAAGGGAGGAGACAAGCGCTCCCATGGCATAGGTGTAATCGCGCCCCAGGAGCAGATTGAAATCCAAGGGGCCTGGAACAACCATCACGTCCATATGGACGGTTTTACCTCCCAAAGTAACAGGTAACCTTGGAAGGATCCCCAATGGTTGACTCGTTCTTCTATTAAATGGCAACAGATTCTGCGTAACAGGCGCAAGCGGCGGTGAACTAAAAGCTTTCCAAGTAGTCGAGGATAAAATACTAACAGACGCGCCTTCATCTATAATGGTGTTGGGTACGACCAGACCAAAAGCCTGTACTGTGATCTCGAAAGGCACATAAGACAGAAGGCAGTATCCCGCAAATCGACTCCAATCGAAGGAAGCGACCAAACTACTCGGAGGGGCTACCATCGAACCGATATGGCTTTCCCCTGGTGTTACGGAAGAAGAAGAAGCATCCTCCACGACTTCCATCTCGAAGGTGGGAGGAGTATCCTCCGGGACCTCCGTCACGGGAGGCGGAGGAGCAGCTTCTTGAGGTATGGGGACAGGAGGATCCTTCTCCAAGTCTGAGAAATATGAAGAAACAAGAAGAACCTGAGGGATGTGAGGTCCACTCTCAATGGAAAATACCTGGTGCACCGCAGACAGGGCCAGCTTAACTGATCCCATGACCAATGGTTGGTCGGGGATGGATTCCTGAATTTTAATTTTCGGGGGAGCGGGATCGACCAAGGATGACTCTTGACCAATCGTAGGATCAACTGGTGGAGGACTCAAAGAAATCTGTTTATAACCAGCCGGGAGGCATGGTGTCGAAACAGTTGAGTCGCCCAAGACTCTCTTGGCTTCATCCATATACGGACAAAGGTGAATGGCATGGTGCCCCCCACACAACTTACAGGGATTGGTGATCTTACCCTGCTTCTTAGGAGCCTTACCAACACCAGTTGAAGACGTGCCCCCAACCTGACTCCCGGAAGCCAAAGGCAACGGTGGGTGACCGTTGGACCATACTTCGAGTACCTTGGGAATGCCAGGGTAGTCTCGAAGAAGATGGTCTCCCATGCACAACATGCAAGGGAACTTGACTTTCCGTGGAGGGTTGGAAGGTTTATCAAGAGGAGGCTTCTTAGGCGCAATAGCCGCAGAGCTAGCCTCTCCTTTATCGGACTTCTTCTTCTTTGTCTTCTTCTTCTTCTTCTTAGCCACCTGGTTACTCGAATCCAGAATTTCACCGGGCAAAGTAGAAGAGGAGGACACAGAAATAGGTGAAGAAGGGGAGAGGTCCACCTTGGAATAAACATGATGTTGTCCAGGTGGAGGAACTGATTGAACAGTAGCCGAGACATTCGAGACCACGGAGGTTGAAAACAACCAAACAGGCAACCCAACAGTTAACCTAGGAAGGGACAACGTTGCCATATAAGGAGCACCAACATTTCCAAAAGGAGGAAAAGGACCAGGATTCCCATCGGAGGGGATTCCTTGGTTGGTGAACTCCGGAAAAGTTGCCATTAGAAATGATCTTCAGAACAACACCCTAAGGAAACTAACTTTAACCAGGAATATTTCGTGGGCAGTTAATTTTTAAAACATTGAAACAAAACTCTACCCTTTCATATTTTAAGAGTCAAGAAACAGGCAAAAGGTGACTCTATCACTTTCAGATTGGAAACAAGCGTGAAAGGACAAGCGCTTGATGACATTTTCAAATTTAAAGAGTCAGAAAAGATCGAACTGACTACTCAGGAATGCTATGCAAAGGGTGTACCAAATAACCGTGAACTGCAATATACACCTTGGTTTCAAAAATGAAAAAGAAATCAACCAAGGACTTAACGTACATGCAGGTAATCTCCCCGAATGCTGTGTCCGGTGTATCACGGGTATAAGGCAGCAGACTCGGCTTCCTACGGATGAAGGATAGCAACCTAGTGGGGTCTCCCTTTATATACGCGACAGTACGAGGAGCACAAGTCCGTACTAGTGCTGTCTAAAGCCAAGAGGCGAACGACAACTACTAGGTTTAACGACGTCGGAACACGTCTCTAACCTAGACCTCTAAATGTTCGTTAATGTTTCAATGCTTCCTTAGGTAAATCAAGAGTAAATTTTATGGTTGATCTTCAATTATGTTTCGGTTTCAAGGCCCTACAATATGTCATGTCTTAAAAGACTCCTAAATGCAAAGCTTCATGCCACAGTCCAACATTTCGTTCGATGAAAACTAGTTACAGAAGAGTTGAGAGATTTTACACAAATGAAATGATCGGAAGACAAACAATGAGATCTCTAATGCAACTAATGAAATTGAAAGCTTTTCATTCAAATCACTAATCACTAGCAAAATCGAAAAGATTACAATTTGCACTAATTCAACCAAAAGCACAAGAGATTTTTTTTCAACATTTGATAGCTAATATGCACTAAACAAACTGAAAACAAACGGAACAACTTGAGAAACGATATTCGAGAGAGCAAAACAAACAAATTTCACTCAATGACACAAGCAATCAGATCCCAAATCGACCAAAGTCTCTCAAAATCAAGAAAAATACTCAAAGGCTCCAATGGACCGTGTGATCTAGGCCCAAAGCAACACTAAACGAAATCTAAATGAAGGAATGAGCAATCACCCAAAAATCGCAACAAAACAATGAACAACTACTAAGAGGATGTGAAGGAGCAATCAAGAAGTCGACCGAACAAACGAGACACCAAAACTCCCAAGGAGGGCTCGATGCACCAAGCCACTAGATGCCCTAGGGCTTAAAACGTGAAATCGATAGATAAAAGCAAACAACCAAGGAAAGAGGTGAATTCCCAGTCAAACAGGACTCCAACACACTCAGGTAGCTGGAAAATCAAGAAGACAAACACTGACCAGATCCAGAGAGCTCAAAACTAAGAAAACTCAAAAACCCTACAGGAGTGGCGCGACTGTAAGGATAAAAATGGCGCCAGAAAGCAATTGGCGCGGGCTAAAAAAAAGCAACATGTGCCAATTGGCGCGACTGTCGGGCTAAAAAGCGCGCCAGTCGCGTTTCTCAGCCAAAATTAAAAATGAACTACTCCAGAAGCAGATCAATGTAAACTAAGAAAACCAAGAAGCAAAAAACAGCAAAAGAACCTAACCCAGAAGGCTAACCAAGCAAGGAAAATCATAAAACAATCAAACGAGACAATCTAAACGAGACGGTCAAAACCAGACGATCCCCAGCGGAGTCGCCAAATTGTTGAGGAGGTAAATCCCCTCTGCGGACAGAGGCGATCCCTACTAGCCCAGCAGGGGTCTAGCAACAATCAAAAATTTTACGACGCAAGTTCCTAGTCACGAATGAAAAGACTAAAGATAGAAGCGTACCTGGAATCCAATGCTACGGTCCGAAGAAGAGAGCGTTCCTGTTCCTCAGCCTCGGCAGATCACAATCCTCCACGATCTCCGCGGATGGACACCTGCACATGCAAGAAACAAACAGATACAAGCATAAAATCCATCATACGTAACTAAATATCAGTCAGAAAGGATATTACTCATATTAAAATCATTGAAAACAGAGTGGAACCATAATCGTAATCATTCATTAAATAACAATCGAAGAAAGATTACAACCAATGTTCTGACGTCATGTTCTCCTTTGGATGGGTCTCCAGTTGTTCACATCTCGCAAAGCTCGCCAGGGAAAGGGCAAACCTTTCTAGAGTCTCTCGACGATAGTCTCCTTACTTGAGTCAGCCTTAAGGGAAGAAAGAGGGCTCTTACAGCACAAAGGCTCTTGGGAATTTGGAGATTCAAAGCTTAGGCACTTCAATACTATCCGCCTTTCAGCCCCTTCATCAATGGATGAAGGCTATATTTATAGAGGAGAGGAGGAGGTTGGGATCCCTACAATAGTGGAAGGGAGGCCTTATCCCTTGGGAGGTTCCCCATATGGTGGAAACAAGAGGCCAAAGGAGGAAGGCCGTGGTTATTCAGGTGAAACCACTCCTGATGACTCATCCACGAAGTTGTTGTAATCGAAACTTCGCCTCTTTTTTTTAAAAAACTTTCCAAAAGCAGAGTGGCGTGGGTGCTTAACTGGGATAGAGCGCCAATTGGCGCGGGCTCAGTGTTAATTTTCCCCCATTGGCGCGAGTACATAATGGGCTACTAGCGCCAAGGCAAAAACAGGTGTTTTTAAGGGTCTGCTCAGGAAATGATCAAAAAAAGGAATGTTGTCCTCATGGAAAGGGATGAAATGATGGTACTTGCAAGGCATGACACTGCTTATTGGTCACATAAACGACCCTCCAATGGGCGAGATGGGAATTGCAGGGACGGTGAAAAATTATTGTGTAACACATGGTTACAATTTCTCATGGATAACTAGTTTTTCATGGATTAGGTGGTATGTATCAGCACGAAAGGATATTAAAATATGTTATAAGTAATGCAACTGTTACAGGAAGTATTCATAGTCCTTAATTATATACTCAAAGTTATTCTACAATACTAATCAAGTGTCTAAATAAGTCATCATCACTTCCAAAATCACATATCTAAACATACAAGTTGTAAAATTTGAATTTGTTTCATAAATTTTAATAGAATCATGTTCTCAAATCCAAGATATAGTTCTTAAACTCTGAAGGCTCTTCTTGATTGAAAACATACTAAACTGATAAGATATAGTTGAAGAGCAAGACTTTAAAAACTTCTTGGCACAACTTAAATAACAGTAAATGTTATATATATATATATATATATATATATATATATATAAATTAATTTATTTGAATATATTAAATAGATAATTATTAATTTAAGAACAATTATATCAAGAAAAGGAAAGGACTATGTTACAGTGAAATCTTAATGCAATATTTCTTCCTTGAGATTTACAAATCATGACGCGTATGATGAAGTTAAGTTAAATACCTTGTCTAATCATGCCAGCATGAATGCCTCATGAATAAATAAATAGATTGTGATTTTCTACCTTCAAAATCAAAGGTTTTTTTGGTGTAGTTCCTCCATATTTAATCTTGATCACTTCCTATTGAGTCACCTATGTATTATTTACTTCAAGATATTTCAAAATATTCAAGTAATCACATGTTCTTTACCGCTGATGTAAAAACAAGTTTATTGAGAAAGAAACTCTAGCACTGAGAGAGATTTGGAAGAAACTATTGAATTGGTGAACATGTCTTGCTCTATGGTGTTGGATATTGGGCACAAATTTCTTGATCGGGTATACAAGACTGTAAATTTGCATGTATCTTATACTACATTAACCATGAAATTGTCAACATTTAGGGCAAACTTGCCATCACATTTGTAGATAAAATTACAATAGAGTATCACATTTTTCTTATCATATCTTGTCACATCTCCACATTCCAATTTTTCTTTTTTTCTATTTAAAGTATTAAGCATATACAAATCCATATATATTACCACTTTGTTCTTCCTAACTTAAAGTTCCACTAACCCCTTTGGCCAAGCTATAATTATATCCATAACTACCAAGGCTTACCAATTACCAAGCAAACACTATACTTCACTTACTCACTTTAACAACATAACGAGGTGACCATATAATTTGAATTATTAATCTCTCACCTTTTCCACTCGTATGTCAACACTACATACATACTCTAACATTGAAGTTGAAGATCTTTGGATTAGTTGTCCTGGCTCTAAGGCCATTCAACGTCCAATATAATATTATGGTTAATATGTCTGGACTTGGTAACTCATATCATGAACGTACGTCTAACGTCATTCCTTTACCATACTTTAACTTCTCATTCAGCCCTAACGTTAGCTTAACGATACGAAGTTCAACGTAATTCCGGAGTGTTTATTATGTACCATGCCAGGTCCACACGATATGTATAACATTAATGGACTGGAGAATGCTCTGATCTCGAGCCTCCCACTACAGCTTGGTTTAGTTCTAGACAAGACGTCTGTATGCCTTGAGACGACTTTGCTTATCTGTTTGTGTACTCCGTCATACGATCGGATTTAGGGTTTCTGAACCTGGTATTTTCGTCGTCGATCCTTGTGATATTTTCCCGATGAATGACAAGTGAAGCGTTGAGATGTTTGGGGTTTTACTCCTACATTTTATATTAAACCTCTTTTGAATCACTGGTTCCTCTTTCTCCGAAGTCTTCTCCCTTCTCAGCATCATTGCAAGAGGCTTGTGCAACTGAAGTTCAACGTTTTCTATCTGGACGCAATGCGTCTCTGATAACTAGGTAACTCTGTGGTTATTCCTCAGACATTTTCGTTGTTATTTCTAAATTTTGAATTTGGTTCCGGCATTGAAATCCCCTGAGCATTCTCACCCTATCTCATAGATGCAGACGAGGGTTGTTCTGGACATAAAGGGCGTAGAGAATTTCGTTTTAATACCACCACCATGCCTTGGTAATTTTTCTATTTTCTTTCTCAATGATTTATGTAGTTTTAATTTATATCTATCGTTGCATAGTTTTATTTCCTCCTCTAACTCTTAACCAGAAGGTGTTGCTTCATTGCCAGCCACAGAGTTTAACTATTTTTTCATTTTTTCTCAGGTATAAGAATTTCATTGGTTTGGTCTTCTTGACGTCACAACCCTGAATGGTAACTGAATGGTAAACCATTTTACCATAAGCTAGACTTTGACGCTAATAATTCTTTATTGAATTTATGGATAAGTTATGCGTTGAGGCTTCTTTGTCACTAATTTAATTTGAAACTAATTCGGTTGCAGGTAATGTAGTTCATCCATCATCTTGTCACGAGCTTTGGTTTATAGCTCTATTTTGTCTTTCCCTACTGATTCAGGGTTACATTCTTCGTTTCAGGTTGGTAGACATTGCTCTACCTTTGTCGACTCTGAAGATATAATGTTACTTGAAATTTTCTGCTATAGTTATGAAGTCTAGCACGCTTGGCTATTCTAATTTATTGTGTAACGATGAATTTGTTTAACTTTCTCGTCCTTCATAATAGAGATTCAACTCAAACTGCATAGTCTTGGATTTTTTTTCATGACCCCATGTCGACGGGGTGCTCCAGCTCTTTCTATTCTCTGCTATTTTATTTGGTACATTGGTGTTGGTTTAAATCTTTTGTTAACTCATAGCTAGATATACATTATCATAACACTTTATATATATATATATATATATATATATATATGCCTCTATACTGAGTCGATTTCTATTTCGTGCATGCACAACCCTAGGTTTGATGTAGTTGATTTCTGTTAATTTCAACCATGATTACAGTTCAGTATATCGCATATAATTTAGTAAGTGAAACTATGTTGAAATTGTCGAGTTTGTCTGATAAACAGAATAGGGTAGTTTTAATAAAAATTTTGTTTTCACTGAGATCTCTCTATCTCACTTACAATTAAATCATGCACCCTCAGGTTTCGCAATAATTATAAAAATTACAATTATGTCAAGTAATATGTCCGCATTCTCCCAGTTCACTATAAAATTTCTGGTCCATGAGTAGATCATTAGTACTCACCTACGAAATTTTTAATTCTGTTTCTAATACACCTTATAAGGACTAGCTTTCTATTTACATGTTAGTTCATAAAATGAGGAAATGTTATGTATAAGAACAGACTTCTTTACTGGTTATGAGTTCGTCAAACATCTTACTTCCTGTCATTTGTTATCCTTTAATTTTAAGAAATTAAATTTGTAGACTTTGGAAATATATATGTGTAAATGAATGTATCTGTTTAAAGCTATATAATATACCTTCGGGCCTACTCATAGTCATTGAAAAGGGTTATTTACATTATTTGTACCCTGAAGGCAATATTATACTTACACAGATTTAATTTTTCTAAAAGAAATGGTGTAATAGAATCAATAACTCCAACTGCTAGTAAGCACTTCTAACCAGCATTTTTTCTAGGCTTTGCTAGTGGATCTCTGTTTTTCCAAGTAACTTCTGAACTCTATCTACAGTTTATCATAAATTCTGTTTTTAATTTTACTATTGGTTATGTACACTGAATCTGTTATAACCAGAAGATAGCATTAATATCATGATTCCGGTTTATTCCATACAGAAAATTCTTCTAGGTTCAATTTATAATGCAAATAACCCAACTCCTTTCTGGAGCTTGTTATTAAAATTTCATTGACGTATATCTATGTCCATAAGAGTATAACTTACCACCATCCTCAGTTATTAATACAGGAGATTAGTATTTTTTTTTTTTTTTGAAGCAGATTAAAGTTACATTTCAATTACTCGAGGGAAACATTTACACTCTCTCTAGATTTAAACCACCTCATGGTTTAGAGATTATGGTTGACAATGTCCCATGGATTTGTTCCTGCTACCATAGAAAAGTTAGGAGGACTATTTATTCTATTCAACTCTGTTAAAAGTAAGGAAATTTATTATACATCAATATAGATCAACATAATTGACATAGTACTTTTCACTACTATCCAACAATATCATATTTAAATTACTCAGCAAAACAGTGTGCATAACACTTCTGCAATTTGACCAACCTCCCAACCCTAGAGTTCTTATGTCCTCAAGAGCTCACCCCCGAGCTGAGATCATATCCTAGAACAAACCAACCCCCAATCTGTTCTGGAATAGATTATTTAAGCTTTTGCTCCCCAAAGCCTGTTTCTAATTCTGCGTCCAAAATTACAGGATGCTTTTCATCCTATTTGCTTAGGCTTCCCTTATTTAGGGAATTTTAAAGCTGATTTCTTCTTTTCCTAGCTTTTTACCTCTTTCCAACTACTCTCCACCTCATTGGGGAAACTATATTTTTCCTCAAAAATCTAATTTAGAAATAAAAAATTTCAAGGATTTTCGAAAGACTTTTGGGGAAATCTTAACCTCTTTCCATACCTCATGGAATTGGCAAGTGATCTCATAATTCTCATTTGGTCAATATGCACATAACAATTTTATTTATTTTTCAAAATTTAATACTTAAATACATCGACAAAGTACTTATCCATTTGGGTCCACCCCCTTTTGGATCTAAAGTTCAAATGTCTAATTTGAAAGAAACATAAAACTGGGGGTGTTACATATTCCCCCTCTGAAAGTAAACACCATCCTCGGTGTTGATTACTAACTACTAGAGTTCATTTTTCAAACAAATATGGATATTTTTCCATCATCTCAGCTTCTCTTTCCTAGGTAGCTTCTTTAGCAGTAAAGTTCTTCCACTGCACCTTTACTATTGCTACTGTTCGATTCCTTAATTCAATGTCTTCCCGCTCCAATATTTGAAGCAGCTCTGGAAGGAACTCCCCTTCTGGTTCCACCTATATCACATTCCAATCAACAATGTGAGAAGCATCATGTATATATCTTTTTAATAATGAAACATGAAACACATCATGAACTTTAACATGGGGCAGTAAGGCCAGTTTGTAAGCCACCGGTCCCACCCTTTCTAACACCTCAAGAGGGCCACAATATCTAGGAGCCAATTTTGCACAACTTCCAGCATAAAGTGTGCTCTTTTTGGGTTTAATACGAAAATACACATGCTCCCCCACTTTGAATTCTCGATGTACCCTCTTCTTATCAGCATAGTTTTTCTGTCGATCTTGTGCTGTCTTGAGGTTTCTTTGTATTTGTTTAACAATTATTTCCATCTCTTGTAAAGCATCTAGTCCCAACATTAGCTTATCCTCAGGTTGACTCCAACTCAAAGGAGTATGACACTGCCTTCCATAGAGTGCTTTGAAGGGACTCATTCTGATGGAGGATTGATAGCTGTTATTGTAGGAAAATTCCGCTAAATGCAAGTAATCTTCCCATTTTGATGGCCTGTCCATCACATACATTCTAAACACATCCTCCAAAATCTGATTTGTCCTCTCCGTCTGACCGTTTTTCTGAGGGTGATAGGCAGTGCTAAAATTCAGCTTAGTGCCCATGCCCCCAAATAGCCCTTTCCAAAAGGCTGTTGTGAATTTAGCATCTCTATCTGAAAAAATAATCTTTGGGACCCCATGTAATCTTACTATCTCCTTTAGGAACACATCTGCTACGTGGGCTGTCCCAAAAGTAGATTTTACAGGTATAAAGTGCGCAGTTTTTATTAAAGTGTCTACTACTACCATAACTGAATCATGATGGTACCTGGTTCTGGGTAACCCTGTTATGAAATCTATAGAAACAATATCCCATTTCCATTCTGCAACTAGCAAGGGATTTAATAGACTAGCTGGGTGTTGATGTTCTACTTTGACTAGTTGGCATTCCATGCACCTAGCTAAATATTCTGCTACATCCTTTTTCACTCCTGGCCAAAAAAATTTCTTTTTCAAGGCTGTAAGCATTTTCTGATATCCTGGATGTCCTGCATATGGCTGTTTATGGTATTCATCTAAGATCTCTCTTTTCAAAGACTCTACATTAGGGATATACAATCTGTTTTTATAGAAAATCAGCCCTCTCTGGTTTTGGGTTTATTCATCCATTTCCTTGTTTAGTATTTTTATCTGTAGATTCTCATAAATTGGATCCTGGTCTGTTACCTTTTTCACTAGTTCTTCTAAGTCAAAACTAGCACTGTTTCCAATGCTGTTTATGTTTTGGCAAGCATTTTTTCTCAATGCATCAGCAATTTTGTTTTCTTTCCCTCTGATATGTTTTATGTCCATATCAAATTCGCTTAGAAAATATAGCCATATAGCTTGTCAAGCATTCAAATCAGTCTGGGAAAAGAAATATTTAAGACTAATATGATCAGTCATCAACGTAAATTTCTTTCCAGGAAGATAGTGTTTCCACATCTTCAAGGCATGGATTACAGCAGGCAACTCCAAATCATATGCGTTATAGTTTTGTTCATGTGTCTTAAGTTTCCTAGATTCATATGCAATAACAGAATTTTCTTGCAATAGTAATCCTCCCAGCCCTTCTCTACATGCATCGGTACACACCACAAATTCCTTATCAGGATCTGCAATCTTCAGTATAGGGGCTGTAGTGAGTTTCAATTTTAATTGTTCAAAATTGTTTTGACATTTTTCAGTCCACTCAAATTTGACACCTTTTCTTTGTAGTGAAGTTATGGGATATGCTATTGCAGAAAATCTTTCCACAAATTTGCGATAATAACCTGCAATCCCCATAAATGATCTCACTGCTGAAACATCAGTTGGCACCAGCCATTCTCTAATGGCCTTTATCTTTTCAGGGTCAACAGCCAACCCTTGTTCAGAAATAATATGTCCCAAGTATTGGATCTTGTCCTTATAGAATTCACATTTACTAAACTTGGCATACAACTGGTTTTCTTTGAAAGTTTGCAACACTACCCTCAAGTGTTTTTTATGGTCCTCCTCATTTTTTGAGTAAACTAAAATATCGTCTATCAACACTAATACGAATTTATCCAAGTAATTGTTTAAAACATTGTTCATTAAGCACATAAAAGTGGCTGGGGCATTTGTCAAACCGAAAGGTAGGACTACAAATTCGTAGTGGCCATACCTGGTTCGAAAAGCTATTTTACTAATGTCTTCCTCCTTAATTCTGAGCTGGTGATAACCAGTCCTTAGATCAATCTTAGAAAATATTGAAGCTCCTCTTAGCTGATCAAAAAGATCATCAATTCGAGGTAAAGGGTATATGTTTTTAATTGTCAACTTATTCAGCTGACGATAATCAATGCACATTCTAAAGGTTCCATCCTTCTTTTTCACAAACAACACCGGCGCTCCCCAAGGAGACACACTTGGTCTAATATAACCCTTATCCAACAATTCTTGGAATTGCATTTTTAGCTCCATGAGTTCAGGGGGAATCATTCAATAAGGGGCGTGGGAAACAGGTGTTGCTCTAGGAACCAAATCAATTGAAAAATCAATCTCTCTTTTGGGGGGAAGATGAGGAATATCATCTGGAAAAACTTCCTTAAACTCTCTTACTACTGGTAGAGTATCCAGTACGTGTTTTTCAGGTTGCTGTTCTAATTCTTCGACATGTACCACATACACTTGATATCCTTTCCTAGCTATTTTTTTCAGTTGTAGTGTTGATATTTGTCTTATAGAGATGGGTTTTGGTTTTCCCTTAAGAATCAAGGTTTTCCATTCTTCATCTATGCAATGTAGAGTTTTATCCCAACAGTTCATCATAGCCTTTCTCTTTTCTAACCAGTCCATTCCTATCAACAAATCATATGAGCCTAAGGGAAGAATGTCTAAATTTACTTCTATCTGAAAATCATTTAATTTTATTGCTGTTTGAGGTAACTTATGGGTTACTTTCCTCTTGGTGCCAGTGGCTAACTGGACCAACCAAGACTGGGGAAATTTTTCAGTCTTGAGATTTCATTTTTCAATAATGTGTGGACTAATGTAACTCAAAGAAGCACCCAGATCAATTAAAACTGTAGCAGATTGGTTAGCGATCTTACCTTCCATCTCCACCATGGTAGCTTGTTGTTATCCTTGTCGATTCTCCAATGTTGCGTTGATAGTGGGTATATTTCTTGCTATATCATTTACTGTGGTATCTTCTCGATCCTTCATAATCCTCTAAATGTTTCGGTGGGGACAATCCCTCAAAAGATGAGGTTCTCCACAACCCCAGCATTTCAAAGGCTCCATCATTTTAACTATGCCTTCCTTCTTATTTTCTCCATCTAGTTGTTTGGAACCAACTTGAGATTGAGCAGTTTGGCTTTCTTTTGGTTTATTAAACTTTTTCCGCTGATGATCCCTACCAAAATTATTCAAGTAAGCTGGTTTATGTTTCCTTCCTTTGATTTCACCCTTATTTATCCAGCCTTTTCCATGCTCACCATTTCCTTTAAACTGTTGGTAGCATAACCTAGCTTTCCTCACTGCTTCGTCCATAGTTTTTGGGTTATCAAACTCGATCTTCTCTTTGTACACAGCAGGAAAATAGTTCGAAAACCTTTGCACCTTTGCCTTCTCTTCCCGAATGTAAGGGAAATATCTCAACAGATTTGTAAACTTGGTGAAAAAATCATCAATAGTGAGCTCTCCCAATCTAAGTTCATGTAATTCCTTTTCTTTATCATCATAATAACATTCGTTCAAATAGAGGTTTTTAAACTTGACTTGGAAATCTTCCCAAGCCACTATTTTTTCATCAATGGCGTGGATCATTTTCGTCTCCTCCCACCACAAGGTAGCCTTACCTTGTAGCTGGTAGACAGCTAATCTGGCCTTTAGATTGCTTTCATATTCATAGACCTAGAAATACTTAATCATGTTCAACAGATAAGCTTCAGCATCTTCCTCCTTCTCCCCATCATAGGAGGGAGGTTTTATCTTTCGGAATTCCCCCTGTAATTCCTTTTTCTGCTTGTACTGATGCCTATTAGCATCATCGTCCTCAGAATAATCAAAGAACTTTCCCTTCTTCCTCTTTCTGGAACCTTCACCTTCTTGGTTGTTCCGCGAAATTAACTCTTTGATGAGCTTCTCCTGCTCCTCACTGGCTAATGACAGTCTGTCATTCTAGCTTCTTAGCTCAGCCACCTCTCGTTGCAAACCGTGCAACATAGCCATCACCGGAGCATTGGGATCTAGTGTATTATCTTCATCACACAGATCAACATAAATTTCGTCACTTCCAGCCATTTGAATTTTTATTTTTTAGCACCACTGTACACTAAACAACACATATCAGTAATAAAAAAAAAAATCAATAAGAAATAATTTATAGAGTGAGCACACAACAACAGTGAGTACAACAAAAACAGCCCAGTTTTATGTAACATGAGCTCTGATACCATTTGTCACATCTCCACATTCCAAATTTTTTTTTTTCTATTTAAAGTATTAAGCATATACAAATCCATATATATTACTACTTGGTTCTTCCTAACTTAAAGTTCCACTAACCCCTTTGCCCAAGCTATAATTATATCCATAGCTACCTAGCCTTACCAATTACCAAGCAACCACTATACTTCACTTACTCACTTTAACAACATAACGAGGTGACCATATAATTTTTATTATTAATCTATCACCTTTTCCACTCGTATGTCAACACTACGTACATACTCTAACGTTGAAGTTGAAGATCTTTGGATTGGTTTTCCTGGCGCTAAGGCCATTCACCGTCCAATATAATATTATGGTTAATATGTTTGGACTTGGCAACTCATATCATGAACATACGTCTAATGTCATTCCTTTACCATACTTTAAGTTCTCATTCGGCCCTAACATTAGCTCAACAATATGAAGTTCAACGTAATTCCTGAGTGTTTATTGTGTACCATTCCAGGTCCACACGATACGTATAACATTAATGGACTAGAGAATGCTCTGATCTCAAGCCTCCCACTACAACTTGGCTTAATTCTGGACAAGACATCTGTATGCCTTGAGACGACTTTTCTTATCTATTTGTGTACTCCGTCATACGATCAGATTTAAGGTTTCTGACCCCGGGATTTCCGTCGTCGATCCTTTTGATATTTGCCCGATGAATGACAAGTGTAGCATTGAGATGTTTGGGGTTTTACTCCAACATTTTCTATTAAACCTCTTTTGAATCACTAGTTCCTCTTTCTCCAAAGTCTTCTCCCTTCTCGGCATCATTGCAAGAGGCTTGTGCAACCAAAGTTCAGCGTTTTCTATCTGGACGCAATGCATCTCCCATAACCAGGTAACTCTGTGGTTCTTCCTCATACATTTTCATTGTTATTTATAAATTTTAAATTTGGTTCTGGTGTCGAAATCCCCTGAGTATTCTCACCCTATCTCACAGATGCAGATGAGGGTCGTTCTGGACAGAAAGGGCGTAGAGAATTTTGTTTTAATACCACTGCCATGCCTTGGTAATTTTTCTATTTTCGTTCTCAACGATTTATGTACTTTTAAGTTATAGCTATCGTTGCATAGTTTGATTTCCTCCTCTAACTCTTAACCAGAAGGTGTTGCTTCATTGCCAGCCACAGATTTTAACTGATTTTTCATTTTGTCTGAGGTATAACAATTTCATTGGTTTGGTCTCCTCGGCATCACAACCCTGAATGGTAACTGAATGGTAAACCATTTTACCATAAGACAGACTTTGACGCTGAGATTTCTTTATTGAATTTATGGATAAGTTCTGCGTTGAGGCTTCTCTGTCACTAATTTAATTTGAAATTAATTCGGTTGCAGGTAATGTAGTTCATCCATCATCTTGTCACGAGCTTTGGTTTATAGCTCTATTTTGTCTTTCCCTACTGATTCAGGGTTATGTTCTTCGTTTCAGGTTGGTAGATGTTGCTCTACCTTTGTTGACTCTGAAGATATAATGTTACTTGAAATTTTCTGCTATAGTTATGAAGGCTAGCCCGCTTGGATATTCTAATTTATTGTGTAACGATGACTTATTTTAACTTTCTCGTCCTTCATAATAGAGTTTCGACTCAAACTGCATAGTCTTGTATTTTTGTTCATGACCCCATGTCGACGGGGTGCTCCAGCTCTTTCTATTCTCTGCTATTTTATTTGGTACATTGGTGTTGGTTTAAATCTTTTTTTAACTCACAGCTGGATATACATTATCATAACCAATTTTATACATATACATATACATATATATATATACATATACATATACATATACATATACATATACATATACATATACATATACATATACATATACATACATATATATATATATATATATATGCCTCTATACTGAGTCAGTTTCTATTTCGTGCATGCACAACCGTAGGTTTGATGTAGTTTATTTCTGTTACTTTCAACCATGATTACAGTTCATTATATCGCATATAATTTATTAAGTGAAATTATGTTGAAATTGTCGAGTTTGTCCAATAAACAGAATAGGGTAGTTTTAATAAAAAAATTGTTTTCACTGAGATCTCTCTATCTCATTTACAATTAAATCATGCACCCTCAGGTTTCACAATAATTATAAAAATTACAATTATGTCAAGTAATATGTTTGCATTCTCCCATTTGAGTATAAAATTTTTGGTCCATGAGTAGATCATTAGTACTCACCTACACAAGTTTTAATTCTGTTTCTAATACACCTTATAAGGACTAGCTTTATGTTTACATGTCAGTTCATAAAATGAGGAAATGTTATGTATAAGAAAAGACTGCTTTACTGGTTCTGAGTCCATCAAGCATCCTACTTCGTGTCATTTTTTATCCTTTAATTTTAAGAAATTAAATTTGCAGACTTTGGAAATATATATGTGTAAATGCATGTATCTGTTTAAAGCTATATAATTTGCCTTCAAGCCTACTCATAGTCACTGAAAAGGGTTATTTACATGATTTTTACCCTGAAAGCAATATTATACTTACACAGATTATTTTTTCTAAAAGAAATGTCGTAATAGAGTCAATAACTCCAACTGCTAGTAAGCACTTCTAACCAGCATTTCTTTAGGCTTTGCTAGTGGATCTCTGTTTTTCCAAGTAACTTCTGAACTCTATCTATAGTTTATCATAAATTCTGTTTTTTATTTTACTATTGGTTATGTACACTAAATCTGTTATAACCAGAAGATAGCATTAATATCATGATTCTAGTTTATTTGATACACAAAATTCTTCCAGGTTGAATTTATAATGCAAATAACCAGAGCCTGGTATTAAAATTTCATTGACATATATCTACGTCCATAAGAGTAGAACTTATCACCATCCTCAGTTATTAATACAAGACATTAGTTTATTTATTTATTTAGTTTTTTTTTTTGAAGCACATTAAAGTTACACTTCAATTACTCCAGGGAAACATTTACACTCTCTCCAGATTTAAAACACCTCATGGTTTAGAGATTCTGGTTTACAGTGTCCCATGGATTTTTTCCTACTACCATACAGAAGTTAGGAGGACTATTTTTTCTATTCAACTCTATTAAAAGTAAGGAAATTTATTATACATCAATATAACTCAACATAATTAACATAGTACTTTTCACTACTATCCAACAATATCATATTTAAATTACTCAGCAAAATAGTGTGCATCCCACTTCTGCAATTTGACCAACCTCCCAACCCTAGAGTTCTTTTGTCCTCAAGAACTCACCCCTGAGCTGAGATCATCTCCTAGAATAGACCAACCCCCAATCTATTCTAGAATAGATTATTTAAACTTTTTCTCCCCAAAGCCTGTTTCTAATTCAGCGTCCAGAATTACATGATGCTTTTCTTCCTGTTTTCCTAGGCTTCCCTTATTTAGGGACTTTTAAAGCTGCTTTCTGCTTTTCCTAGCTTTTTACCTCTTCCCAATTACTCTCCATCTCATTGGGGAAACTAGATTTTTCCTCAAAATTCTAATTTAGAAATAAATTCTTTCAAGGATTTTTGAAAGATTTTTGGGGAAATCTTAACCTCTTTCCATACCTCATGGAATTGGCAAGTGATCTCATAATTCTCATTTGGTCAATATGCATAGAATCATTTTATTTATTTTTTAAAATTAAATACTTAAATACATCCACAAAGTACTTATCCATTGGGGTCCACCCCCTTTTGGATCTAAAGTTCAAATTTCTAATTTGAAAGAAACATAAAACTGGGGGTGTTACATATCTAAATGTTCCTATATGCAACAACTACCTTGTGCCTCATAGTTTAAATTTTTTCAAGGAGGACGAGAGGAAGAGTGGCAAGGTGAAAGAAAGAATAAGAAGAGAAAGAAGAATCATGTTTAGGACTTGAGATAGATTCATTTTATGCACATATAGAGTAAAGCTTAATCAAACAAAACTCACCATATTTTATTTTTTTTAAATAAATATCTTAAAAATTAGAATATCAATTTAACACATTTTACACACGCATTTAACAATATTCATTTAAAAGATACAAATACAAATTACTATTTTAAATCAAAATAGTACAACACATTTAACAATATCCATTTAAAAAAATATAAATACAAATTACTATTTTAAATAAAAAAAGTACAAAGAATCACATTAATTACCATGGCCCTAATGTAACTTCCTCTTTTTACTTTTTAAATACCTAATGTTTATAACTTATTCTTAATCAAATAGTGTCAATTTTGTAAAACTATAATCTACAAGTCTCACTTTTTATAGCTTTGGTAAAAGGGTAGAGTATCTAAATTTCCTTACCCTTTAAGAAGAATCCTCAATTATTATACCACCCACCTCGACATCCAATCTAGACATATTAGGTTATTATAAATTGATCAAGAGTATAGAGTTTTTAGGGTGATTTTCTATGTGCACTAAAATTCCCATGAGGTCCATCACTATGTGTGAGGTTCATTGTAACCTTGGATATCTTTTGTGAGTTTTTGTGATTTTTTTCTTGTGGCTACAACTTAGTTTTGGTTGTCACCTAGTTATCATGATTCAAAACTTTGTTATCATCTGAGATCCTTATAGCATTAGATATATTTTGTGAGCTAAGGTGATGTTTTTCTTGCCATAATGATTCAAAAATTAGTTATTATAAGCATCCTCAATTTTTGTACCACCCACCTTGGCATCCAATATAGACATCTTAGGTTATTCTAAATTGATCAAGAGTATAGAATTTTTAGGGTAGTGTTCTACGTGAACTTAAATTCCCATGAGGTCCATCACTATCTGTGGGGTTCATTGTAACCTTGGATATATTTTGTGAGTTTTTGTGATTTTTTTCTTGTGGCTACAACTTAGTTTTGGTTTTCACCTAGTTATGTAAAAACAAGTCTATTGAGAAAACAACTCTAGCACTGAGAGAGATTTGGAAGAAACTACTGAATTGGTGAACATGTCTTTCTCTATGGTGTTGGATATTGGGCACAACTTCCTTGATATTGTACACAAGACTGTAAATTTGCATGTAGCTTACACTACATTAACCATGAAATTCTCAACATTTTGGGCACACTTGCATCAAATTTGTAGATAAAATTAAAATAGAGTATCACATTTTTCTTATCATATCTAAATGCTCCTATATGCAACAACTACCTTGTGCCTCATAGTTTAAATTTGTGCAAGGAGGACAAGAGGAGGAGTGTCAAGGTGCAAGAAATAATAAGAAGAGAAAGAAGAATCATGTTTAGGACTTGAGATAGATTCATTCTATGCACATCTAGAGTAAATCTTAATAAAAAAAAACTCACCATATTTTATTTTTTTTAAATAAATATCTTAAAAATTAGAATATCAATTTAATACATTTTACTCAATTATGAATTTAACAATATTCATTTAAAAAAATACAAATACAAATTACTATTTTAAATAAAAATAGTACATATAATCACATTAATTACCATTGCCCTCATGTACCTTCCTCTTTTTACTTTTTAAATACCTAACGTTTGTAAATTATTCTTAATCAAATAGTGTCAATTTTTTAAAACTATAATCTACAGATGGTATTTTGTATTGATGTACTTTGTTTGATCATGGAACCTCGGGTTCTTGGCCAACTTTATTGCAGAAGTGTTGTTGATCATGAGTGGTGTTGAATGCATGTGTTTCATCTGAAAATCTTCTAGGATTTTCATGAGCCACACAATTTCCTTTTTTGCTTCAACTGCTGCCAAATAGTTTTCCTAAGTTGTGGAATCTGCTAGAACTGATTGTTTGTGTGATCTCCATGAGACAGCTCCTGATCCAAGATTCATGGTATAACCTGAAGTAGATACCCTAGTTTCTTTTTCCCCGTCAAATTATGAATTAAAGTATCTGATCAAGCTGAAATCACCTACCTGTGTCTATTTGAGTCCAAAGTCTTGAGTCCCCTTCAAGTACTTTAGAACTGTTTTTGCAGTAGACCAATGTACTTCACAAGGTTTTTGCACAAAACTAGAGAGGATTCCAATAGCAAATGAGATGTATGATCTAGTGGCAGTTAGGTAGATAAGACTTCCTACAAGCTGTCTATAATTCGTTTCATCCTTGAATTCCTTCCATTCAATGGACGTGAGCTTCAACTTTTGTTCCATTAGACTGGTTAAGGGATTGCATTCATCCATGCCAAAAAATTTCAGAAGATCTCCAATGTAATTCTTTTGAGAAAGAAATATAAATTTAGGATGTTGAGTTACTTCAATACCCAGATAGTAATGAACATAACCCAAATCTGTCATTTCAAAACCTTTCTTCAATTATTTCTTTATGGATGCAATATAACTCTCATTTTTTCCTGTCATCCAAACATCATCTACATACACCACAAGATATAAAACTTTTTTTCCAACTTTCTTAACAAATAGAGTTGCATCATCAAGATCAAAATGTTTGAAGTCAAGTTTCAGAATATGCTCAATTAATTTCTCATACCAGGCTCGTGGTGCTTGCTTGAGGCCATACAACGATTTTATAAGCTTGCATACTTTGTGTTCTTGGCCCTTCACAACAAATCCTTCTGGCTAGGACATAAAAACTTTCTCCTTTAGATCCCCATTCAAAAAGGCGGTTTTTACATCCATCTGATGGACTTTCCATCCCTTCTGAGCTGCTAGGGAAAAGAGTGTCCGGATGGTGGCCCATTTTGTTGTGGGAGCAAACATTTCTTCATAATCGACCCCTTATTTCTTTGCAAAACCTTTTTCCACAAGCCTAGCTTTGTGCTTGTCAAGTGAGCCATATGTTTTGTACTTATTCTTGTAGACCCACTTACAGCCAATTGGTTTGGTTCCCAAAGGAGGATCAACCAACTTCCAAGTGGCATTCTTTATCAAGGGATCATACTCCTTTTCCATTGCTTCCTTCCATTCATCATGAGAAACAACTTCTTTGAAGGAAGTTGGTTCATGATCTGTAGACAAACTCAATTCACAGTTATAAGCAATATTCATATCAATAGGTGAATTAGAATTATCTACATCACCTTCATTTTTTCCAGTGGAGCTTCTTGTTCCTGTCTTTCAAACCTCATCCGGACAAACATTTTCTAGTGTCTTTGTCAGCCATTTAGGGGGACGTTTCTGAGATGGCCCTGGTTTCTCATTTGACTAAGTTGGAATTTAATCAAGATTCAATCTCTCAATTCTGTCAATCATATCGTTCAAGGTGTCATTCATGGTTGGTTCTTCATGTGGGGGAGAGAGTGCTTTAGGAAATGATTCCATAGATTGATTCAGTATAGGAATCCCCCCTTCAATATGTGGAATCTGATTATCAAATTATTGAAAACACTTTGCATATGTGAATCTATCTAGGTGATTAATTTGCCACTCAACAACATTGCTAGTCTTGGAAGATTAAAGGAATATGACATTTCTTGCTATTACAAACTTCTTATTGACTTTATCATAGAGATTATATCCTTTGGAGCTAATGGAATACCCCAAGAAGATTCATTTTCAGCTTCTAGAACCAAGTTTATTCCTTTGTACCTTGGGTATCAAAGCACAACAAGTGGAACCAAAGACCCTGAAATGCTTTACCAAAGGAATGTGTCCATGCCACATTTCATAAGGAGTTTTGTTTCTAATTGAATTGGAAGGACACCTATTATTAATGTATATAGCACATAGAACTGCATCAGCCCAAAGCATCAATTTTACATTCTTAAAAAACATCATGGAGCGAACCATATTTAAAATTTTCATGTTCATTCTTTCAGCTAAACCGTTTTGTTGAGGAATATAGGGCACAGTTGTTTGATGTTTTATCCCATGTTGACGAAGATAATTTTGAAATTCGTTTGAAGTGTATTCTTTTCCATTATCAGTACGTAAAGACCCAATATGATTTTGTGCATTGTTTTCAATCCATGCATGAAAATTATTGAATGTTTGAAAAGCATCATACTTGTTCTTTAATAAGTAAACCCAACACATTCTAGTGTAATCATCAATAAATGTCATCATATATTTATTTCCATTTGTAGAAGAAATAGGCATAGGGCTACATAAATCTTAATTAATAAGCTCAAGTTTTCTATGTGCTCTGGAATATGAATCACGAAATGGCTATTTTCTATGCTTCCATAGAATACAAGCATCACATTGCTTAAGTTTCCTAGGAATTGTAGGCAGTCCATTAACAACATTTTTCTTCAACAATCGAAGGCAGTCATAGTTTAAGTGTCCAAATATAGCATGCCATAAAATACTTTATGGGAATGTACCTTCATCATGATGTGAACTGAATGCAAAGTTTTGTGCATGAGAAGAGGAACCTTTCAGCTTCAAGAGTCTTCCTTCTTCTATTCCCTCTATGACAAGTCAGCGATCTGATGCTTTTATGACCTTAACCTTGCTATCAAACATGTGAGTGGAGTGTCCTTGCTGGCGGATGTGGACCAAGAACAACAAGTTTCTCCTCAACTCAGGGAGGTATAGAACCTCATGTAGAAGATGATCTGGAAGACTAGGCAAATGAAGCTTGATTGTGCCAAGCCTTGATGGCTTGAGTTGGGATTTATCTAAGAAGTATACTGCTCCATCAACTTTGTTAGTAGATTCTTCAAAAAAATATTTTCTAAATTTCACGTGACATGTTGCTCCTGAATCTAGCAACCAATCATTTCTCTAAGAAGTAAATGAAACATCAAACACGTCTTCAGTTACTCCATTATTACAATGTGCTACAGCATAATGAGCAGATTCAGGTGATTTACCTTTTTTTCTGTCATGAGTTTTACCTTTTTCTTGATTTATTTTCTACTTAATTTTATCCTAAGGCAGCTTACATGTAGATGCATCATGCTAGTCTTTATTATAGTGTATGCAATGAAGATCAGATTTTTCAGTTTGAGTTTGTTTGCCCCCCCTTCCTCTAAAATTTATTCTTCCTCTTCCTCTTCGGCCACCTCTTCCTCTAGAAGAATCTTGAGCATGAATCTTCTCTCTATGTGCAAAGCATACAGCCTCTTCAGAAGACAGAGGGGTTGTCATCTTTCTAAAAGCTTTCTCTCTTTCTACAAACTTTTTCTCAAGGGAATCAAAGGTGATTTTCACAAGGTTTCCACTTGCTTTAAATGACTCAAGATAATGCGATTAAGTCGGATACAATGCCTTAACATATGCTATGAGAGATATATCAACTTCTACACCAGTTTTCATAATGTCATGCATGATAGATCTTACTTTTGAAGCTAAAGCAAGTGGGTCATCATTTTTCAATTAAAGACTCAATAGCTTAATCATTAATTGAACAATTTCAAGTTTTGAATGTGAATCATAGAGTTATTTTAGCTTTCTCAAGGATTCATAGACATTTCAAAATGGTTTAATATGGCGACTCACCTCTTCATTTACGGAAGTTGCAATCAAGGCATAGGACTTGCAGTTCTTGTTTTCCCAAATGATGATCTCCTTGTCTAAAGTGGGCTTTGTTGGTGGAAGGTCTTCTTCTCCTTCATAAATTCCTCTCCACATCTCATTAAAAATGAGAGTGTGCTTGATTTTCCGAGACCATTCAGGATAGGTGTCCTTGCCAGAGAGAACAACTCATACAATATATATGAGAGAATGAATTCTTTTGAAGGAAAAAAAAGATAATTTGCTGTCAAGGTAAGAACTCAATTATGGTTTCAATTTTTCCCCCCAAAAAAAAAATGTTCTAAAAAATTTGGGGGAAAAAAAACAGAGGTATTATATGAGGGAGGTATTTTTTGGGGGGCGGGGTGTTTTCTGTGGAAGGTGATTATTGGGGGAGATGATTACTGGGGGAAGGTGATTACTGGGGGAAGCCAAACTGTGTAAAATTTAGAATGGTATTATGGCCAAAAAAAAGAAAAAAAAATTGTAGAGGGGAGGAAGAGGAACAACTGGGTTGGGAGGGGCGGGTGAGGAGGGTGAGTTGGGAGTGTGAGGGGCGCGCTGCCGTGAGCAGCTGGGGAGGGTCGAGAGTGGGAGAGCATGGATGGGGAGAGTGATTTGGTAGGGTTGAGGAGCGCAAGTGAGCAGGGTTTGGGGAGAGCAGGTTAGGGGGGGTAGTGAGAGTGGGGATGAGGAAAGCAGTGAGGGGGTAGGGAGAGGGGTATGGGAGAGGATAGAAGGGGGTGGGGTATGGGAGAGGGGTAAGGGGGTGGGGAAGGGAGCGGAGCAGCTGGGAAAGGCCTAGCTGCCATGAGCGGGTGAAGGGGATGCGAGTGATGCGAGGGGAGAGGGGTGAGCAGGTGGGGTAGCGAGGGATGAGTGGGTGTTGTGATGGGGATGGTTGAGAGTGATTGTGAGGGGGATGGGGTTGTGAGCGTGGGAGAGGAGAGAGATGGGGCCGAGGGGTCAAGAGTGACTGTGAGGTAGAAGATGTGGAAGGGATGTGACTATGAGATGAGAACTGTAAAAATTAATTAGGATGTAAAAATTATTTTGCACAGTAAGCTTGAAGCTGCAAAGAACTGTAAAAATGTGGTAGAATTTGCAGTAAAAAAAAATCAGAATTATTCCAAAACTCCATCAATGGCAGGAGCAGTAAGACAGAAAACTGAATTCACAATGACAATCTGCAAAAATGTAGAACATCAGGGAGTTACACCAAAGGCAGGAATGCCAAAAATGGGACTGGCTCTGATACGATGTCAGACCAGGAGGTAACTCTACAAAATTGAATATGAATTAGATGGAGATTGTGTGTGTATTTAAACATGGAGGTGAGGCTATTGGGATTCACTTCCCAATGTCTCTTGGCCTTCCTTATTTACTAAATTACAATAATATACAATCTCACCCAATCCCTTAGGATTAGGTGTCAACAAGTCTCACTTTTTATAGCTTTGGTACAAGGGTAGAGTATCTAAATTCCCTTACCCTTTAAGAAGGATCCTCAATTATTATACCACCCACCTTGACATCTAATCTAGACATCTTAGGTTATTATAAATTGATCAAGCGTATAGAATTTTTAGGGTGATGTTCTATGTGCACTAAAATACCATGAGGCCAGTCACTATGTGTGGGGTTCATTGTAATCTTGGATATATTTTGTGAGTTGTAGTGATTTTATTCTTGTGGCTACAACTTATTTTTGGTTGTCACCTAGTTATCATGATTCAAAACTTTGTTATCATCTCATATCCTTATTGCATTAGATATATTCTGTGAGCTAATGTGATGTTTTGTTTGTCACAATGATTCAAAAATCAGTTATTATAAGCATCCTCAATTATTGTACCACCAACCTCGACATGCAATCTAGACATCTTAGGTTATTCTAAATTGATCAAGAGTATATAATTTTTAGGGTGGTGTTCTATGTGCACTAAAATTCCCATGGGGTCCATCACTATGTGTGGGGTTCGTTGTAACCTTGGATATATTCTGTGAGTTTTTGTGATTTTTTTCTTGTGGCTACAACTTAGTTTTGGTTGTCACCTAGTTATCATGATTCAAAACTTTGTTATCATCTCAGATCCTTATAGAATTAGATAAATTATGTGAGCTAATGTGATGTTTTTTTTGTCACAATGATTCAAAAAATCAATTATTATACCACAATATTGACTTTCTCGTTGTCTTCTTTGTTTTCTTTATTGTCTCTCTTCAAAAGACTCTACAGTATATATTGGATGAAGGGAAAGGTAATGATAAAATTTGTACGAAAACACCCTTAGGGTTGTCTCAACTTACTCTATTGTTAATTACTTAGAGTCAATTTTGTAAAACTATAATCTATACTAAGGATTGAGTGGGTTTTTTCTTTGGTAAGTTTTGTTTGGAATTGAAAATAAAAAAATTATGCGCATGGTGTCTTGGTTAAACGGTGATGAGGCAGGTTGCTATGGCACGCATCATGGGCTCAATTACCTTCTACCAAACTTACAAAAAAAAAAGAAAAAAGAAAAAAATTATAAAAGCTAAAATTTTGTAGTGAATGGAAGAAATTTGATATTCATTAAGACAAAAAAAATCCAAAAGAGTATTTATGCAGTTAAGATTGATCTAGGCCATCTTAATTTCCCTCTTTAAATAAACTACATTTCACATGAATACCATGGGTTGTTTTAATAGTTTAATATTATTTTATTTTATTATTTGTATTTCTTATTATATTTTTGCATAGTTAAATTTTTCATTACATTATGTCAATATTTTTATTTAATTTACTTTTATTTTTATTTTTGTGTAATTTGACATAGTGAAAATGTTAAATTGAGGTTAAAATCTAACAAATTTTTAATAACAACATTTTATGGTAAAAGTAAAATTCAATCTAGTTTATTAAAAAAAAAACTAACATTATGAAAAACATATTAAAAATTATTTATTTGTGGATCTAATAGCCTAAAACATAAATCAATTGTCTAACATTCGATCCAATGACTCAAACATGGACATAGTGGCAGCCAGGGGAGTTGTTTTCAAATAAGAACGCCTTGCAGCATAAATATTTAAATGTTTTATGTGTTATATAAAGAAATTAAAAAATAAATAAATTCATATGGTTAAAAAATTATACAACATTCGAAGTTCTATTATTTAACAGTTTGGTCTTTTTTAAAGGTCTATTTAGTCTAAAATCTAGAAATGATGTGTTGAAATTGCAAATTTAAATTGTGTATTCTACATAATCCAAATATCCAAGGAGGATTTCAAGGTATTATATCATATATGTAGGATCACAGACTACCGAGAGAGATGGTGGTGTCTAAAGACACAATTATTTGTTCTCAGTGGCCACTGAAACGATTTATCTCTCATCTTTCCAACCTTTAAATATGCTTTATTGGAGATAAATACCATTCGAAAAAACCATGGATGCCCATAAACCTGGAGCCCAAAACAAAAAATATCTTGGCCAATTGAATTTTACTAGAACAACTCTAACAATCCCCCCCTTAAACTTGACTATGAGAGATTGACTTGGTCTCATTCATTTTTATTACAGTGCATATAAAAAAAAATTCAACTACCAGATTACTTGGGTAACTAGTTCAACCATACCCACGACTCCCTTTACCACCTTGGGCTCCTCCACATCATCAATTCATCCGTAAAATCCTCAAACATCCACCCCTAATGGCGCCTCTCTTTCCTCCTCCCTGGCTGCCACGTAAACCCACAGCAGCCAACTAGCACACCCAGTGGTCTTCCCACCCCGATGTGGAGTCACCATGACATTTTTTGAATCCTCCATGCCCTTAGGGCCAAGATTTACAGAGGAGGGAGAATTCCCTCACCTCGTCGATGGTTTGATGTTTCACCCAAAGGAATATCTGTCGCTTACTGACTTCACAAGCCCGACCCCCCACTAGAGAAACTAGACTCCACACTCAAATGAACTTGATACTGCCACCCACCACACGAGAGAAGAAAAATGGCACCCCTTACTGACAGAGATATACCGCAAACCCAAGAAGAACCATACACCACCTCCAACTAGACCAAGAATGACAATTAAGAAAGAAATAAAGGCACATAAGTCGTCTCTAGAGCTTAGGATCCCCCAATGCAACTTCCACTTTTCGTAAAGACGAGTCACCAATCCACCATACACCTTTATTCACACACCAAAAGTAGTGAAATTGCATATAGAAACTAATTTTCCACCACCACACATGGAGATTCCTAGACTGTTGAGTCCAACTTCCCTTCCTAGCACAACATACAAGTTTTCCTTAAGTCGGGAAAGGATGATCTGAAAGGGCTCCCATCGCATCGAATTTCCATCTTCATATACACATTTGATAATGAGGAAACAAAGGAGCAGGGTCTGATTGGGTAGCTTGTACCAACATTCACCCAGAACAATCACACACTAGCCCCTCCCATCGAAATCTTCGTACGTCGTTTATGTTTCCTCCCTATATTCCATCGCAAGTTCGAGCACCAAACCAAGGTATGGACACAAAAGACAAGCTCCCGCAGCATCCCGCTCCTGAACATATGTATTGAAATATTTTATCTATAATTCACATTGAACTTTTTTATTATTAGTAATATATTTGAAATGTCACATGTTAATTTTATATAATAATTGAAAGAATTATACATATGAGCCTTACTATTTTCATTTAGAACTAGTTGAATCTCTTTTTACTTTTATTTTATTATGGTCAACATTCTCTCTCTTTCTCTAGAATTTGTCTTCAAATAAATTAGTCCATATAGATATTCAAAGAGTAATTTGAAGTAGTTTTAAAAATTATTTGATCATAGTAAAAAATTAGCAAACACTTTAAATGAAGAAGAAAAATAACCTGTCCGCACTCATTTCTCTGATGTAGTCCTGCCAAGCTTACAAAAAAAATAAAAAAATAACATGAGAACTAATTTAAGCTGTTTAATCTATAGGATTTGAGTACCCCACAGATTTTTCAAGGTGTTGAATCTATTTATGCATTAAAAATGTGTTTTAAATAACAAAAAACTCACAATATTACTTAATTGATTTTGCCAAAAAAAAGCTATTGCATCTACAAATAATTAAATTACCCAATTATTTATTTACCAATTTTCAATTAAATTGAATTTAACTATTTAAATAAACATTCAAATTTGAATTAAATTTACAATATATTTAACCTAATTAAAATAAATAAATAAAAATAAAAAAATTAACTCTAATTTATAATATTAAAACAGTAAAAAAAAAACTAACTATAAAAAATAAATAATCAAAAATAATAATAATAACAATCGATTCCTTTGTCGGCCGAAGTACATTAAAAATAACCAACAAGTGAAAAATGGTGACCCCGCTCTTATCCTGTATGGGCAGATAATTTACCCAAAATAATGGATGGCACATCGTTTCCTCTAGATTGACGAACAAATTTGAATCGGTGGAATAGAATATCTTCCCCGCTTTATTTTTGCAGCAGGAATGGCAGCGGCTGTCCTACCATGTTTCGTTAAGAATTGCTGGTGTTGATTAAAATCTTGTAACCAAGAATTACATCAAATTTGGATGGAACGCATTGTTTCACTTTTCATGATCTTTTCCTTTTACCATGATTACTGATTCGAATTAGATAAACATATCAAAAAATTCCGACCAAGATTTTTCAATTTGAAAAAAAGAGAGAGTATACATATTAATTATTTAAATATATAATGGCTTGTTATTTTTTTCATTATTTTGAAATTTAAATAATTTTTAATAATCTTAATCAATATAAACAATTTTAAAATTGTAATTTACAAACCAAAACTACAATCATATTTGTTTTATCTCCAAAATCTCTTTTTTTTTAAAACTCAAAATTTCTTTCTTTACTTCCAAATCTTAAAACTCAAAACTTCTCTCCATACTTTCAAATCTTATCTAAACTCTTCTTGTATTTGATATTTTTTTAAATATTAAATATTCAAAACTCAAACCTACCTCCATTCTTATTTTGAAATTTTATTTAAAATCTTTTTGTAACTAATACATATTTAAAAATTAAATATAAAAAAATTATTTTTATAAAATACCTTTTAATATAAATATATTTAAAAAATGGATTACTTTTTATAAAAAAAATTAAAAATGGATTACTTTTTATAAAAAAAATTAATAACTTCAAGATTGATGCTCAATTCTTATCTCAACTATTTGAAAATTAATTACTTTTATAAAAAAAATTCAACTTCAAGATTTCTTGCTCAAATTCTTTCTTTCCTTATTATCTCAGCTTTTTAAACAATACTAAAATTGAAAACTTGGAAATCGTCTCCACTCACCATTAGTTTCCATTCCCTACACCATTAGTTTCCATTCCCAACCTGGAATCCCTGAGCCTTTACATTTCCTACCTACGATATTGGAGCCATCTATTGTGTGTTTAGGGGTTGTTCCACTTACTAGACACTCAAATTAACAAATCATTGTAATAAATTAACAGCACAAATCCATTTTAAGCACAAAACTAACATGAGGTGAGAGGAATCAAATTTCTTCATATACAACTTTATTTTAGATTTCTTCATATACAACCTTATTTTAGAGTGAAAGGAAACATTGTGCAATTTTTCATTGCTTAAATTGTATTCTTGAAAGATATATATTTTTAAGTATATGTCAATTTTAATTCATATTAAAATATTTTATTCATAACCTACATTGGATATTCTATTATATACAACATTAAAATATTTTTATTTTAACATTTTTTTCTATATATAGATATTGTTGAGTTCATAGTTAAACTAAACCAACAAGACCCTCTTACTATCGGCCCTTTCAGTAGCGACCTACTTGCATAGGTCAAAGTCTCACCCGAAACAGTATGGGGGGTGCTGGAACCAGGTTTCCAAACCCTCAGATAGAATTAAATGATGTGGGTATCTTGAGATCTATAATACTAGAGGGCAACCCTTCGCAATACAAACCCTAACCAGAAACCCTAACCAAGAAGATGTAGGTCAAATTACACAGGTTATCATGCGTGCACACAGATAAAGGCTTCGCAATCCCTTCGATGGTCTTAGTAAGGTGATATCCAGTTCTTACAATAACAGATCTATGCATTCAACATTTATATAAGACAGAAAAGTAGGTATGTAACAGATCCAACCATAGACAATATACTTAATGCAGTAAACGGAAATAATACACAGAAACAGGTCATAAAGACAATTATTGACGAATTTGATTCTCAAAATTATCCAAAACACTTCTTTATTCATTTACAGTTTGTAATCTCCTTACAATATTTTATTTCCACCGAGGCACACAGCCAGCGGGGTCTGCACACATCAGGACTAAGGTCTCCACGCACACAGCCAGAAGGAGCCTTTTATAGCCGGAAAAATTCACTTCACAGCTCAGAACATCATAATCTTATCAAAAATTACTTGGAATTTATCCATCTAACTCGATCTAGACTCATATTTATATATTTAGCTTACGCTCATCTAAGGTCTAAAAATTGCGGTTTGCAACCCGTAGTTCTACCCTTTTTCCCATTAAAACTCATGAAGGGGATTTGACCTATCCCAAAGCCCCTTGAATTTTGCATTTCCTAGCGCGCATGACTCAAATCTACAAAAGTACTATATTTTTATCAAAATTGTGGTCCTAAGGGACCCCGCTCCAATAGGACCCCAACACAATCTTGTGACTCATCTCAAGTCACAACAGTGTCGGGGTCTTAATTTTGTTCTGTAGCTACTCGAAGGCAACAATGAAGGGCACCAGGACGTTTGTGCTCTGATAAAATGTACTTTGTGTTGTGCCCACCAATTTCATGAGATTTATGCTATGATAAGTTTGGTTCAAATTATTCACAGTAGCATCCAGATCTTGCACAAATTCATCACTTCATTGGCCCTTGGCTTCATGGGGTCTGTCACGATATTCTTCTTTCATCGTAGCTCCTCCACTTCATCTCACAAGATTTGGCTTGTCTGCAATCTGGGTATCAATTGAGTAGGTATAAAAGTAAGCAGGGCCTCCTGAAGGTCATCAAAAAATTTCTCCTTAGTGCACAATTCCTGTGAAATCTTGCTGACTAGTGGATTCCTTTGCACGGATGTCTAGAGTCCCATAGTTGTTTCACGCAATATGGTTTCCTTGTCGACTGTAGTGGAAATAGCTACTAAGGCTTATTTTAATAGGGAAGCTCACTACGCTCGCACCTCTGGTGGAGTTTCTGGTTGCAACCTGGCCTACAATTCTGTAATTTGTTGCTCAAAATCTACCTTCATTACCTACACTTCTGATCGGGAGGCTTTCAACGTTGTTACCAAAATTTCTAATTTAGCCTATGGCACAGTGGAGGTATGGATGGCCACCTCTGGTAGGTCGCCACACATTCGATCGATCAAGTGTTCCAATTCTTCTCACTGTGCTACTGTGGCTTGCTGCACTACCTGAGCTTGAAGAGACTATACAGTCTTCGCCGCAATCTTCTGTTCAGCCTCACTCAACTGCTGGTGCATGCACGCCTCCATGCACTGCAACTCGTCGGTAATAATGGTTTGAATGACATTAAACTTACCACTGGCTAGCATTGACATATCTATCCCCACATACGGGCAGGTTTGCACTTGAACACATAATTAAGGTTGTTCTACAGTAACTGCTGCACTCGGGAAGGGGCAGATCCTGCTGTCTGTTGTGCTGATGATCATACTTGTAGACTCACTCGCTTGAATCGGCCTCTATTGATTCACACTCACCTAGATATTGTCATTCTTCAACTACAACACCTACAACCCTGACTTTAATGCTTCTACAACAGCCTTGTATTGTTCTTCCATCAATATCCACCTATCTTCATAGGTAGATGAGAACGCATATGCTATCTTGTCTAGGTCCTCCTCGGTAAGTGTAACGTCTTATGTTCCTCCGACCTTAGAGCCTTTCCTCTTCTTGCGCGGACCTGTGGGGGTTGTTGTGCAAGGCTTCTTTCCTCTTGGAGACTCAGCTCCAGTACCATCTAAACCATCTAAGCCTCCAAGATCCAATTCTACTTCTCCTTTAGTTTCTTGCTCTGTTTCTTCCTCAGCCTCCTTCTCAGTATCATTTTCTACCTCTTTTTATGGTTATTTCTCTGCTTCCTCCTCTGCATCCTTGTCCTTTGTTGCTTCTTTATCGTATGTGGAGGATGTGACAGGCGCAAGAAATTCTATCCTGGTCTTCCATGCTTCAGGCTAGGTTTCAAGGACTTGGTTGATTTCAGCCTTCGTGACCATGTATGGTAGGTTATATCAAACTGGGTTCTTGTGCGACCAGATATTTCACATTATGCATGGTCCCCTAAAATTTTGCAATAGTTTTGTACTTAGTGTACATGGCCGGGGATAATCGGGGCCACGAGTGAATGGCTGCTGCCAGCGCACCTTCAAATAAGACCCAAAAAAAAAATTTCTCCTTTAGTCTCTGCGGGTCTGGCGAATCCCATATATTTGCGTACCATGCCCCTTCACATACACCAACTTCGACTTTCGAGAGGACTGCACCCTCTTGTGTCTCCCATGTAATTAAAGAAATCAACAGAAGTAGCCATGAGTAGCTAAACTTCGTCCCTTATTCTTGCTCTTCACGGACATTCTTGAAGAACTCTTGCCGGAGGTACTGTGACCAGTTGTAATTTAATCCTTTCTCACATTGTCCCACTAGCGCGATAACGTGTGCAGGGACCACCTTAGGTTAGCATTTTCTCACTAGCTTTCATCCCAAGACTAGGGTTCCAAGGTGTGCTGTTGGGTCAGCAATTTGCTGTACTACGAACCCATTGGAGTCGCGCCCAACTATTAGGGGAATTTTGAGGTCTAAAATGGGCCTCCTAAGGAAATTATAAAATAATATTACATTATATCATCAAATTTTAGAGGGAAAAAAGAATAAAATAATAATAAAATGATAAAAGTATTTTTTCAACTCGTATTTTCAACTTATCTCCCTATGGTTTTACTCAAATTTCGAACGAAAACATTTGTTGGATGTAGAATTTAATTTCTCATCCAAGGAGTACCCATGTTGCATGCTTTTGATGGACCTTGCTACACGAAAAATGAGAAATACATGAAAAACGTGATTGCAATCACGTTTTTTCATGTATTTCTCATTTTTCGTGTAGGATAATGCAATCACATTTTTCATGTATTTCTCATTTTTCGTTTTGTAAGGTTCATCGAAAGTATGCCACATGGGTACTCCTTGGATGAGAAATTAAATTCTGCATCCAATGAGTACTCCCACTCAAAATTTGAGTAAAAAATTAGGGATATATGTTGAAAATAAGAGTTGAAAAAGTAGTTTTATTATTTTATTATTTGTATTCTTCTAACCTTTTTACTCCAAAAATGGTGATTCATCCCCCATGGTTGAAATCATCATCTTTA
This sequence comes from Pinus albicaulis, assembly GCA_034641835.2. Classification (NCBI taxonomy): domain Eukaryota; kingdom Viridiplantae; phylum Streptophyta; class Pinopsida; order Pinales; family Pinaceae; genus Pinus; species Pinus albicaulis. The sequence continues at coordinate 519,359,115 of CM076580.1, read as the reverse complement.
ATCCTATTGGTTCGTATAAACTTTATTTTGGTGGTACATTTTTCTTAGGAGGCCCATTTTAGACCTCAAAATCCCCCTAATGCTTGTAATCCTTCTTGACTTTGGCAGCGACCTTCTGCTCATTATTTTTTCTGAAACTGGCCATGAGGTGGTGCCCCTTCTTGGACAGGTTGGTCATCAAGTGGATCAATGTGGAATCTATTGGGATCCTATTCGTGATCCACAAGAATCCATCATGGATTAGCGCCAATAGCTGGCACATAGAGATACTGGTGATTGGATACCTGCCAAAGTAGGGAATACTCATGTTGCTCAACCTGCACACCCATGGAATAGGTTCTACCTTCCCCAACCAATCATATAAGACGCGCTCCAAGTGATATTCATGCACGAGCTCAGGGAACGTCTCCTCATTCACCAATTCATACTCATCAAACTTAACCAAGGGGAGATTTCCAAACATGTCTCCCTCCAGGGTAACTTCCTTTGATATCAGTGGCATCTCGAGGTATGCACGCACTATATACAAATATTTTGGCACCTTCAAGGAGGGTCAGCATGGCTTGACATATTTCAACAGCCATGAGATGGGCTGGACGAAGAGTGCAACTTCCTCCGTCGCGCTCATGGGTTTGTTGGATGGGTTGCCTTTAGGGGATATATCCTTCATCACCTTGTGCAAGGATGTAAATTGTCAAGGATATGTTCATGACATAGAATATGACCTGTTGGACATCTTACCCTTTCCTTTAGCTGATGTGGACATAAATTCTTAGACTTCTAGCATCACCTCATGAACATCATCAGATCCCGGCTCCGTAGAAGCGGTGAGTAGCACATAATGCTCTTTAGATGGTGCACTCTCAGGGTTCATGGTCATCATTCTTTGTCTAAAAATGAACTCCAAGTTGCTTACATCGGATGCGGGGGTCTCACGTCCATACATATAGGTCTCAAAGATGAATGCTCAATGTAATTCACAGATAAATTTAGGGTGCAATATACTTAGAAAGAAAAGGAACAAAATATGACTTGTGACATTCCTTTTATAGGCGATCTGAGGTAAAAATGGTTGAATCTTCATTAAATGCATATTAACCCCATAAAAACGGTCAAAAATCCCATAATATATTCTCATTAAATGTAGAAACCTCGCTCCATTCAAAGGTAAAATCACTTTTTAACCTAGTTTTATTATTCCAACAACTAGTTTCTCCTACTGTGCACTACCTCTATGCTCTTGTGGTGCCTATATGTGAACTCACCCTACAAAGCGCAACGAAAATTGGATTACCATTCTCTGGCCATATAGTCATTTTGTAGGCATCAGGTTATCCCTATACGACTTCAGTAGACTTCCATTGAAATAACCAGGAAGACCCTCACCACACAACGTGGCCAAGCACACCACACATCCATCAATGATTTATTTCATTATGTATGGCCCCAATTAGTGCTTCTTGAACTTTCCAGGGTGGCACTCAAACTAACTGTCATACAACAACATCAAATCATCTTATTTGAATGCCTTCTATCGAATGTGTCTATCATGTTAAGCCTTTTCACGTGCCGTCTTCACTTTCTGATGAAATTTAGAAATGAACCGATCCTATTCTAAGGCAACCAGTTGCAGAAGATGTTCCTCCATGATGTTAGGCTCAGCCATATTAGTGAATGTTGTGATGCACAAGATTGGGACAATATATTCCATTGGAATGATTGCTTCTTGCACATATACCATCCTGAAAGGTGTTTTCCTAATCAACTTCTCGCATGTGGTCCTATAAGCCCGTAACACATAAGGAATGTGCACGTCCCAATCATTCTGATTTTCATTACATATCTTTGTGAGCACATTCTTCAAAAAAAAATTGAAAGCTTCTACTGCACCGTTGTCCTATGGGTGGTAAGGAGTACTCTTCTGGTGATGTATTTGAAATTCCTTTTTCAGAGCTTCAATGGTTTCATTAATGTATACCCCTATCACTCATCAATATCTTAGGGTACCCAAACCTAGTGAGAATATGTTCAAAAATGAAATGTGCAGCAATATCTCTGGTACAATCCTTAATTGTCTTAGCTTCTACAAATTTGGTTACATAATCTGTGGCAATGATGATGTAGCGCATCTCAGTCTTCTTCCTCGGAGGATTCATATTTATAAAAAATCACTGTGGATGGAAGCGTAGTTCATATCTATGCGATGGCTTCCCTGTTCTTTGGCATGCATCACAAGCCCAACAGTACGCATGTGAATCACTGTGCAGTGTGGGCCACCATAAACCAACACACAACACCTTCTGCACAGTGGCATTTCCTGCATAGTGGCCTCTTTCCACTCCTCCATGAGCCTCTACCAATATGTCCTATCTTCCATGTTCCAAAACAAACCTTCTTAATACTTCATTTTCTCCCAGCTTGTTTAATTGACGAGCAATCAGTGTAAAACTAGTTGTGCACGAAACCCAATCCTTCTTTTGCTACACTGAATATTCAGCTGGTGCACATCCAGTGGTTAGAAAGTGAATAATATCAGAAAAGTGTTCGTCGATCACCTTGATAGAAAAAATCTGCATATTAGGTAGTCCCTCCTCCAGACTAGTTGATTCCTCCCCATTTTCGATGTGTGACAGGTGATCAGGTCCAACATTCAATCTTCCACACTTCACAATGATTTCAAGGTCATATTTTTGAAATTGCAATATCCATCTAAAAATATTCCACCCCAACACAGGCTTACTGACCAGGGATTTCAAAGCAGAATGGTTAGTCAACATCTTAAAGTGCCCTCCTAGAAAATAGTTCATATATTTTTGCAAAGCATAGACCATGGCCAATCCTTCCCTTTCTGTGGTTGAGTAGTTCCATTCTGCGTTGGAGAGATTTCTACTAGAAAAAGAAATAGGGTGATCAATGTATCCTTCTCCTGGCTATGCTAAAACAAATCCAAGTGCTATACCCGATGCAACAACATGCACATGGAAAACCTTGGACAAGTCTGGGAAGATTAGAATAGTTATAGTAACCATATTTTCCTTCAGCAGGTCAAAGCTCTTTTGGCATTCCTTGTCCCAAAAAAATGACACATCCTTTTTCAACAGTTTCTCCATAGGCACAGTGATCAAAGCATATCCCTGAATGAATTTTATGTAATATCTGGTGTTTCCTAGAATGGAGTGCAATTGTTGTTCACTAGTGGGGACTTCTAGGTTGATGATAACTGCAATCTTGGCCATATCTACCATCAACCCTTGCTAACACACAATATGGCCCAACAAGACTCCAAAAAGAACACATAATATGCATTTCTTCAAGTTAAGAGAAATATGGTGCTTCCTACAAGTGTTAAGCATCATGCACAGGTTGCAAACATGATTCTTTACCATCCCAAACACAGTGTAGTCATCAAAATACACCTCCAAGATAGCATGTGCATTCGTCACAACTACTACTATGTACGAGAAGATAGCAGGTGCATTCGTAAATTTGAAAGGCATGACTGAGTATTGGAAAGATCCCAATTCTACCGCAAAAGGTGGTCTTCCTATGGTCTTTTGGCGCAATTTTGATATCATGATACCCTAAAAATCCATCAGTAAAAGAATAAGATTATTTTCCTCACACGTTGTCCAAGATCTCATCTGTAAATGGAGTAGGGAAAGGTTCATGTACACATGCATCATTCAAATTGCGCATATCTACACAAATCCTTATCTCTCCCTTCGTCTTCTTTTCTCGAACAACCATGGGACTCACCCAAATAGACTACTCCACAGTCTCGATGATTTCTACAAAAACCATATTCTCTAGTTCCTCTTTCAGTTTCTACTTATACTTAGGATTGAATTGGTATAGTCACTACTTGACAGGGTACGCATATGGTTTCAGAGTGATCTTCATAATGCATAAACCTTCTAAAATTCGTTTAACCTCGCAGAAATTCATGGGAAGCAGATCCTAATATTCTGTCAATAGTTCTGCAACCTTCCCCACTATGTCATCATCCCAAACATCCCTTATTTTTTCCAACTTGGGTTGTTTCTTTGTCCCAATGTTGACTTCCTTTAACTTCAGAGGCTTAGTTACATCTACCATTCCCAGGGAGGGTCCTTCTACTGTGCACTCCCCCTCAGACTCAAGGATGTTGATATTTCTTGGAACTTCCTCATTATCTTCTACTTACCGGTTCCTGCAATTGATATTATCCTATATCTGTGCTTCCCATGCTGGTGCAACACATTCTATCCAAGGCCTGGAGTCATCAAAGACAAGTGCTTCTATATTCTGTAGGGCTTCGTCCAATTCCTCTGATCCCCCGACCGAGCCAAAGGTTGATAAAAAATTGTCAGTCATCGTAATCCAATGGCGAGTCCGTCAGTGTAGTTTTGTTTCCAAATACTAGGTAGTAGTTATCGGTGCCAATGAATGGACAAACATATGAACCCATTCCTTCCATGCCTTCTCATTCCAAATCTCCATCCATATGGCCAAGTGTTTACGCGGTCACCCTGACCATAAAAAAACTTAGTTGGTGGGGTAGCAGGTGGCTCAAAGTGCAAATTCATCATTTTACTGCATTCCTCCCAGTCCTTAAAGCTTCCTTTGTGCATATCCCACCAATGCATTGGGGTTGCGTGCATGGCCAGATCAAGTGCCCAGAACCTTCATTCTTGCGATATAATATTTTTCAATTTTTCAAAAAATGATACAACACTATCAGAACCATCAAAATAGGGTAATTTTCTTACCACTGAGGAGACACATCGAATTTTTTTAGTGATCTTGAGGCAGTGCAGAGTAGAAACATCATGCAACTGATTCTGCCAGTTCTCCATTTCCCCATCCGAATCTAAGAAACATGAGATATCCTTTTCCCAATTTAACATTCCATTAGCCGTAGGGTTAATCCAATCCTCATCCCATGCAGTTATCTTGTAGATATGGCTGAAATACTCTCATTCGTGCACTATTTATATATATATTTCTCCGATAAAAGTCTCATTTTCCCTCTACAGGTTGATTCCTTCCTTCTTTTCAAAGGCCTTCTAGATCAATAGCTCTACATCATCCTTCTTTCCCTCATCTCCTCTGGCGGTAGCACCACTATGTTTAATTATATTTACTCTTGGATTATTGTTGCGCGGCTTAGCTTTGACCATTTATATGTTTTGCGTAGGGTTCTTCTATTTCTTTTCCTGCATTCTAGAAATTAAAACAGGAAAATCTTCAATAACATGATCAAATTGTCTGCAATACTTGCAATACTATGACGCAGGGTTCAGTCAGTCATGCACATAGTGTCCAGTGTCTCCACAACTATAGAAAAATAATTTTCCTCTTCCACGATCTGCGCCTCGACCTTTCCCTCCTCCCATTCCTCTTGCTAGAGATCCTCCACGCCCAGAGGGAGATGCTGGTGAATATTGGTCAGCTTCCACCCTATAGAGGTTGGCACTATCAATCATTAACTTGAATGTGCGACAGTGATGCTCATCGTGACCAACTGAAGAGAAAATCCTGCACCATTGCTGCTTCAGTTCTGGCACATAACTTCCTAATCTAGGGCAATGATTTATGTCATGAATTCCAGCTACCTCATAGCTAGTGCACCATAGTTGTGGGGACCTAGTTGGTCCCACAACATCCCTGGGGCATCATGGATTTGGCCCTCCCGCTTGCATATAATCTTGAAAAAAGGTACACTAACCTTTTGTGTGTCAAGAACCATTACATTGTATACCCCATAGATCTATGTTGAATTCCTTTCCTTTGTCTCTGCGTAGGTTCTGGATCTCCAAGTGCATCGCCTGCAACTTATTATGGATTTTCAAAGTTCCAAATTGGTCATCAGGTCTAGGCATTGCTTCCAGTTTCATAGCAACTACAAGGACTTTGGCCTGAGAGTTAATCTTGTGTTGATTCATAGGCCCGCGTAGATGTGGCAACAACATGGAAATAAACCATTCCTTATGCTACTTATCATCATAGATAAATCCTCCCTTGCTGATAGCGTGCTTCAGTCACTGATCTACCTCCCAAATGGATTTAGTTGTCCCTTATTTGATATATTTCAACTCTGTTATACATTGTGAGTAGGATTTTGGTTTTCTGAGCTGCTGCTTCAAAGTGTCCTTGATCTCATCAATAGTAGGGTTAGTGTACTGAGCCAGATATCCCATAAACCAATCTAGTGCATGACCTTCAAATGCTATATCTAGTTGTGCTCTCTTGACAACATCGGCAATAACATTTTTCACAGTCCATATTGCATTCACAACAAACCAAATCCTATCCATGTCCTAATCTCCCACACCCTTGAATGTAGGTAGCTTCATATGCACATCAATATCTTCTCGTGGTGGTGGTGGTTGCAAAGTAGTATATGTCTTACCCCTGCATGAGTTTGACTGTAGAGTAGCATTAGGGCTACCTTCAGCGTGCATAGCCTCGCCGCTCTCTATAGAAACATCAAGTGAGTTTCTCAGAGGGTTGTATATAGATCTATCTCCTCTTTGATTAACTTGATAATAGTTTCCACTATGTGTAGTGCTTTCTAGCTTGTTTGAGGTAATTCACTCAGTGTGACTACACAAAACACCCTTTTCACACAATATCATCTTAATTAGAAAAGGTAGAGAGTGTATGAACTTACCTCTCAGTCCTTTGAAGAACCTTCTTTCATCTTTAGAATATGACAAAAATTGTTCTATTACAAACTCTGTGACAAACCCACCCAAAATGTTGTCAACCCAATGATCTATAGTGCGACTGATGGAGTTATCAATTTTATCTAACTGTTTGATGAAATTAGGTGTCCAATGAGTGACCTTATCATCCTTCCAGCAAATTTGAAACTCATATAATCTTGATAACCACTCTTGTAATTATTGTACAAAGGTCACGAAGAAGATCTCGCAAACCTCTGTAAAAATATACTTTTGTTTCCAATCTTTGGTAGACAACTTCTTACTTTTGTTTTCCTTAATGGAAAATTCCTGAATATTTTTCTCGAACCAGTCTTCTAACTCAGGCTTTGATAGCCGCCACATCACCTAATCTCTCTCAAAATGATCTCGGCCCCAGCAATGGAACCATTTGTTGGCTTGAGGGGTCCTGACCTAGGTTCAGAGTTAAACTTAACCAACAAAACCCTCTTCCTATTGGCCCTTTCTTCAGTGAACTACTTGAGCAGGTCAAATTCTCACCCGAAGTAGTATGGGTGGTGTTGGAACCAGGTTTCCACATCCTAAAAGAGAATTAAATGATGTGGGTGTCTTCAGATATATAATACTAGCGGGCAACCCTTTGCAACAGAAACCCTAACCAGGCACATCTATGTCAAATTACATAGGTTATCTTGCACGTTCACAGATAAAGCCTCACAATCCCTTCGATGGTCTTAGTAAGGTAATATCTAGTTCTTACAGTAACAGATCTATTCATTAAACATTCATATAAGACATAAAAGAAGGTACACAACCGATCCAACCACAAACAATATACTTAATGCAGTAAACAAAAATAATACACAGAAACATATCATAAAGAAAATTAATGATACAATTGATACTCAAAATTATCCAAAACACTTACTTATTCATTCACAGTTTGTAATCTTCTTACAATACTTCATTTCCATCAGCGCACATAGGCAGCGAGGTCCGAACATAGTAGGACTAAGGTCTTCATGCACACATCTAGCATGAGCCTTCTATACCAAGAAATATTCACTTCACAGCTCAGAACATCATAATCTTATCAAAACTTACTTGGAACTTATACATCCTACTCGATCTAGAATACTATTTATATATTTAGCATGCAATCATCTAAGCTTTGCAAACTGTGGTTTGCGACCACTAGTTCTGCCCTTTTCCCATTACAGGTCATGAAGGGGCTTTGACCTACCCCAAAGCCCATTGACGTGTGACTCAAAACTGCAAAAATACTATAATTTTTATCAAAATTGTGGTCCTCAAGGACCCCACTCCAACAAATATATATGAAGTTGATATTCATAGAAGTTATTTAACATAGACCTTCAAAGAATTTATGTAAATAATATGTTATAATATTTTTGAAAAGTATAAGGTTTAAGCATCTTACTCACATTTTTTTTTATCTCTAATTACTTTACAGGAAATTATATTAATTCATATGGATGACTAATTAAATATGCACAACATATTCTTTTTTCTTCCACATTGCTTTTCTATTTAAATATATATTTTTTTAGGAGGACATGTGTTAACTCAAAGTTGAGCATGGTCATACTTACACATTGCCTTCACACTGGGCTATATAACGAGCTTCTTGGCTCAATAAACCATGAATTTTCAGTAACCCACTTAAAGCTACTATGAACAAAATTAATTTTTTATCGAATTATTTGATGTACGAATCTAATTCCCAATTTCCCTATTATTTTGGCAGGGCGAATTTGGTAACTTTCCTTTTACTACTCCATATTTCGTAACCAAGTTGAATTTATTAAATGGGAATTTGTAAAGAAAAACATAGTTAAGGTAAGTTTGATGTGGTTATAAAATCAATTTGATATCCTTTTCAATAAGGACGAGTTTAATATTCATGGTTTGAGGGTTTTGTGAATAATATTTGTATGTAATGCAATTTATTTAAGGTGATTTCATTAAAAGAATCTATGTGTTGTTGTCTTTAGGTGTTTCTATTATATTTTTATTTATCTTTCATTTTATAATTGATAATGGTATCACAATAGCTTAGGGAAGAGAGTTGTGTGGTTTTAGATGGGAGGATGAGTGAAAATGAGGTTTGAATGCCAAGTCAAGGTGACGTGAATTTAGTATATTATTATTGAGTGTAGGTTAAAGAGTACATAAATTGAGATAAGTAGCTATATGAATTATAGAACATAGACAGATTCAATAGTACTAAGCCCTAGTGAAGGGGAAAGCATGTTATGAAAAGTAGTAGTAATGTGTGGACACCCTAAAGTGTTTTCTCCAAGTAGTAAATCTTAGCCATAGGTAGTATGCATTCCTAAAGGTTGTTGTAAGACCTATTATTCAAACATACATGTTTTATTGTTGTAGCATATGATCTTGTCCCTCTCATTCCTTGAGAGTATGGAGGGTCAAGTTGTGTAACAAACCACTTGAATAGGTACAAAGGTGGCAATTTTACTTGTATGTTAGTTTGAGGTTAGTTTTTCCTAAGACATATTAGTCTACATGACATACCTATTGTAGTGTTATGGCTCATGGAGATATGTATGATCAAGTTGTAGAATGGTCCACCTTCCTTGCTTGAGGGGGGGAATGTGATATATCCATGCGTAAGATGGTTGATGAACCATGTACCAGAAAAAGTTTCCTAAAAGAGTAGGAGATACACAACCCACCTGATTTACCCATGGATTCCTCTTAATGGTAACTTTTTTATATCGACCTCAACAAATATATTGTGACCAAGTCAATTTCCACAAATTATTAGAAAATTGTTAGGGTAATTAGCACTCACTAGTAGAGTCGATTTTCATTAACCAATTTAGAACAAATTTAGAATTGGTGGTTTCTTGGCCTGATATTTCTATATCTTATAATATAATTGATTTAAAGACATGATGACTAGTATGTATTAGAACTAATAATAATTTATTTATTATCAAAAACCAAAATTTCCACCAAAATTTCTTAAATAATTTAAGGTGGCCATGTATTATTGTCATTATATATTTATATAATGTTTTTATTAATTTATATTTTTATAAAATGATCAACATCAATTAAAATAAATGGTTAGGAACCGTTTATTTAGTGTTCAAATGTGTAGCTAGGTTCAATATTCATAAATGTGAAATGTACTTTTTATTATTGTATATTGTAAAAATAAAGAACATTTATTACTGTTATTTTTGTGGCATGGGTTTCCTGCTCAAGGTATTTTATTTAGATTTCAAGCCCCCATTGAGTGCTTCTAGGGTTTGTCCTAGGGTTAATAAGTTAAAAGAGTCATCGTTATATGAAGAACACCCCATCAGGCACATTGTAACTTGTAAATTGAATTATTTTTGTATTTAAAAGTGTCAAAATTCCCTCCAAGACCATGCCTGCCTGACAACTAAAAATTTGGCCTCATTATGGCATGTCGTCCACCTTGGAATCCTATATATAGGAGGAAAATTGACCTCTTATGGACACCCACTCATCTTCTCATAATCTAAGTGAAGGAGAAGTAGAAGAAGGCTAGAAAATAAGGAAGAAGGACGAAGGGTGAAATTTTGGTTTTTTTCTCTCTCTGTCTCTCTCTCTCTCTCACACACACACACATAAATAGACACACATAGATACATGTGAAGAAGGAAGTCTAGGGTTTCGATATTTCAAGATCAAACTTGAGAAAATTGGTGGAAGAAGGTCGAAGAAAGGTATATTAGGTCACCTACAAGCCATAGGAGAAGGAGAAACCCAATAAAAGTTCAAAGAAAGCCTTGGAAGCCCTGAAAATTCTCACACGTATGAAAGAAAAAACTCTTGCAAGGGCCAAAAATTTCAAACCCGTAGTGGAGGCTGAAATTATGTAGCTAGGGATCAAAGTTGTGCAATTGGAAGATATTTGAAGGGAAGCACATCATCAATAAGGTATAAATTTATCTTGGAAGGGTATTGGCCTTGGTCTATAGGTCTTGGGATTCAGCATTTGAATAATCTATAAGAAGAGAGGATATTTTCGTGTTTTCCTCTCAAGTGGAGAGGTTTTGGCCCTGGCTTGCAACCTACATCCTCTGTTCTTGTGTATTGTTTATCTTCTTGTTTTGGTATTTTCTTGATGATAAGAACAACATAATAATAATATAACAATATAATAATCAAGAAAAATAAAAATACATCATAAGAACTTATCAAGCTTAAGAAAAATCATCTTAGTTTCATCCCTATAGATTTCTCAACATGGTATCAAAGCCAAGGTTGGCTAAGGGCATGGTGAAGATCAATACATCCTTGAAGAAAAATTTGAAGTAGTTTTCTATAGTAGCAATTCATCTCAAGAAAGGTATACAACCATTGTGCAATATCCTATTATCCATCGAGATTAGTATGCTCAATACTTCTACAAAGTATGAGGCATTATTCTTAGCACTTACAAGAACATTTAAAGGATCTCAAAATATTTGGGTAATCGACAGTCGAGCATCAAGACATATGATAACTGAGCCCAAAAAAATAAATTTCTTATCAAGAGGAAAATATTCCTAATCTGTTGAAGTTGGTGATAAGAAGAGATATCATGTAAGAGGAATTGGATCAACATCACTAGAGCTGGAAATGGAGGAAACATCCATCTCAATAACATTTTGTTCATACCAATTTTGTAAAAAAACTTACTTTATATTTCATGTCTAGTTGATAAGGGAGATATAGTCACTTTTATAGATGGAAAACTTGTGGTTTGGGATAAAAACTCTAGAATAAACATTTGAAAGATCATTGGGATTTGTGAAGGAAGACTCTACAAATTTTTGACCCCTATCTCTTAGGATCTGGTTCAAATTGAAGTAAGTCCATGAGAACTTTGGAATAAAAATTTTGGACATGTCCACTTCAAAATATTACCAACTCTAAATTCAATGGCGAATGGCATCCGTGAACTCAAGTAGGGTCATGAAGGAGTATGCAAGGGATGTGATTTAGGTAAAATTGTTAAAAAAAACATTTAGAAGCAGTACTTCAAGGTCAAAAGAAGTCATGGATATCATTCATTCTGATTTTTGTGGTCCTATGTCTACAAAGTATCTTGGAGGTCATCTATTTAATGTAATATTCATTGATTGCCATTCAAGGAAAACTTGGATCTATTTGTTGAATTCCGAGGATGAAGTATTCGACAAATTTCAAGAATTCAAAATTGAAGTAGGGAACCTTACAGAAAGGAGGATAAAGGTACTAAGTTTTGACAATGGAGGAGAATACACATCAAAAGAACTCATATATTTCTATAATGAGGTTGGGATTAAGAGAGAGTTGATTGTCCAATATAATCCTAAACAAAATGGGGTTGTTGAATGAAAGAATTGATCAACTGAGGAAAGTGTAAGAGCCATGCTACATGATCAAAACTTGCCTAAATTTTTGTGGGTTGAAGCAACAAAAATGGTTGTGTATTTTCAAAATTGAAGTCCTCACAGATCTTTAAACAAGATGACACCTGAGGAAGCATTCACTGGGAGAAAACCAATTGTAGACCATCTCTAAATATTTGGTTTTCATTTCTACATTCACATTATGAAAGATAAGAGAAATAGGTTAGATCCTACAAGAATGAAGGGTATATTTATTCTCTACAGTAACACCTCAAAGGCATATATTATCTACGTAAATGAAGGACACTTAATAGAAGTGAGCCAAGACATTATCTTTAATGAAATTATTGCATTCAATAAATCAAAGGACCTCTTCATAGACTCTAACGATGAATTAATTCCAATATTTGAAGAAGAATGCACTAGGGAGAAAGAGAATTAAAATCATGAATAATAAGGTTTGAGTGAGCCTATACAATAAGTGATCATCCCTGAAAGCATAAAGATACCTAATTAGTTGAAATCTACTCTTCTATATGGATAAGTACATGGAACAACCAAAGGCGTGTTGAGGAAAAGTAAGAAGCCAAAAATGTATTCAAGGTATGCAACTTATATGAAAAAGTTAATAGAAGTGTAATCGCCCACCTGTGAAGAGGCTTTCAAACATAAAGAATGGAATATGTCTTGAATGAAGAATGTCAATCAATAATAAAGAATAGATTTTTGGAGATCGTACCTAGGCCTAAAGACAAATCTGTGGTAACTTCCAAGTGGCTCTACACGATTGAACATGCAATAGATGGAAGTATTTATAAATATAAGGAAATATTTGTGCCTAAGGGATTCTCCCAACAGGAAGGCATGGATTATGAAGAGATATTTGCACCTACAAAAAGGTATACAATTATATGTTCATTGGTCTCTTTGGTAGCATATGTGGGATTGAACATCCATCAAATGTATGTCAAGAAAATTTTCCTGAAAGGTTCTATCGATGAAGAAGTATATATAGAATAACCCTTGGGATTTTAAGTGAAATGTAGAGTGACTTATTTTTGTAGGTTGAAGAAGGTGCTTTATGGCCTAAAGCAAGCACCAAGGGCGTGGTACACAAGGATGGATGCATACCTACAAAGATTGGTCTTTTCGAAGAGTTCTGCTGATATGAATATTTATATCAAGGTTGTGAAGGATGACCCCATAATCATTCTTCTGTATGTGTATGATCTTGTCATGAAAATTTTAGAAGGTCATATTCAAGAGTGAAAAAATAAACTAGAAATAGAATTTGATATGAAGCTTCTAGCACTAATGAACTATTATTTAGGGTTGGATGTTTGGAAAGGACCTAATGAGATTTATCTATGTCAAGGAAAGTATATGATTAAGAGGCTAAAATGTTTCAACATGATGGTTACAAACCTATGATCACTAACTTGAAGAGACTAATAAGTTCTGAATCTATCCCTATAAATCCAAAAAGGTATAGACAATTGGTTGTTTCACTAATGTATTTGGTAAATAGCCAACCAGACATTTGTTTTGGAGTAAATATTCTTAGTCAGTTCCAAGTAGTTCCAAATCATAATCATTGGATAATAGCTAAGCATATACTGAGATATTTTCAAGGAACAATCCATTTCTTCCTGAAGTATGATAAAAGGAATGGTGTATACTTGATTGGATATACAGATTCTGACTAGAGAGGCAGCGAGATGTATGGGAGAAACACTACTAGAGGATGTTTTAGTTTGGGATCCTCCATGATATCCTGGATGAGTAGAAATCAAGAATAATTTTCTTTGAATAGTGTTGAGGTTGAATACATTGTAGCTTGTGGAGTAAGCAAAGAATTTGTCTAGTTGAGGAAGTTTTTTTCTTACCTATTTGAAGGCCCTATGGACCATACGTGATAGATTGTAACAAAACCAACTGTATAAGGTTGTTTTAAGACCTAATGTTCCATGGAATGACAAAGAACATAAATAAAAAGTGTCTCTTCATACGAAAGTTGGTGTAATATGGAGTGTTGCAACTAAATTATATCTCTACTCATGAATAGGTAGTTGACAGATTGACAAAATATGTTCCTAATAACAATATTTTATATTTGAGAGGTAAGCCTAGACGAGTTGATATATCCTAACTAGTTGAGAGGGAGATATAGATACATCATTCTTTTCATCATTTCGTGAAGAAATAATGGAGGACTAGGTAAGAATATGGTTTGCGATACTATTTGAGGATGAGCTAGGGCATCCAACACAAGAGTAGTCAGAGAGGAAAATCCTTGAGGCTATGTTATTCCAAGATAGGAATTTTCCTAAAAGGACATACCATGTGAAGACTCAGGTAGGGTATATGCCTTGAGAGACAATGATTATGGAGTCTGTCAGTCATTTGTCTCACCCACATTGTACTTTGATCTTGTGGAGAGATAGAGTTGTTACTAAAGGCGTTTCTATGTGACAAAGTTGGTTGGTATGATGCAAAGAGATAAGATGAAATTATAGGTTATGAGATCGCTTACAAATTTAAATCCTCTTATGAGATCTCTTCAGTTTGAGAATTTCCATTTACCATTATGAATACCTCTCTAGTTAAGAGGGAGTGTTGAAATGTGTAACTAGGTTCAGTCTTCATAAATATGAAATGTAATTTTGATTCTTGTATATTGTAAAAAGAAAGGAAATTTATTATTATTATAATTGTAGCACGGATTTCATGCTCAATATATTTTATTTAAAGGTTAAGCACCCACTGAGTGCTTCTAGGCCTTGTCCTAGGGTCAATAAGTCAATAGAGTCATTTTCATATGAAGAATACCCCGTTGGGCACAATGTAACTTGTAAAAAAAATTATTTTTGTATTTAAAAGTGTTAAAATACTCTCCAAGACCAATTTACTCTAGAAGTTAAGAATTCATCCTCATTAGTGCATGTCGTCCTCTTTGGAAACCTATATATAGAAGGTTTAACACCCTCATCCCACATCTTCCCAATAAACTAGCCAACCACACTAAACATGTGACGAAGAGTTACTATGATCAGATTCAACCTCCTAGGCGACCTTAAGGAAGTGGAATAAATTCAAACACATCACATAGTCCTTCCACGTCAACAACAGGACTCCCATAAGCCAACCCAATGTCTTAGGAATCTAAACCTTAGGTCCCACTAAGGTTTTACGTCTTCAAACCCCTAGACGTTCCCACAGTATAGGCATGGGTGCATCTAGGAGACTCTCGACACCCCCATAGCATATGCAAGCATGCATATAGGGAAATTTTCCCACAAACCTGTGCCAAAATCCCCGAGATTTGAGCCAATTTTTTAGGCCCAGAGCCCAGGTCATTACCCAGAATCCAATGACAAGCTCAGACATAAAATATAACAACCAAACAATGGTGCAAAAGAAAATACTAGAAGGACTTGACTAGACCCCTACTATCTATGACAGAAATTTCGTTAAAACATGTCGTATATATGTAATCTATAGATTTAAATAAAAAATCCGAACATAGGGGTCTCATAATTATCTGAGAATCAATAGGAAGCATTTTTCGCTTGTATAATTAGCTTTGGTATCATCTATTAGGTCCTAGACACATTGTTTATAAATTTACAAATAAAAACATGAGGAGAGACATACATCATCACTGTCATAATACATGCTCATAACTAGCAAAATAACCATAGAAATATCATGCATACATCATCCAATATAAACCAGTACATTTACACATCAAATTCAAAGGAAATGAACTTCTCAATAATGAATGTAAAAACCAGCTGAGGATGGGACTACCACGTTCCACCCGACCATAGATTGGATGAGCCAAATCTCTCTTCAACCAATCACCCCCATGCCATATTCCAATCATGAACATGGTACTCATAACCAACCGAAAATAATAAAAAAAGCATGGATGATACGAGAGTTTTCCACCTACACCGTGAGGAACTTTTCTACATCCTAGTCTCTCAAGATTTACCGTAATCCACAATTTGATCCAGGGATCACTAGGCCATACATAAAGACCAAATATCCAGTATTTATTTTAAATCCCATCCCAAGACTACTAGGCCCAACAGAGATAAATACACCTTTTTAATTTATTGTATATCCCTCCATTCACCAGCAAGGATTCCTAGGCCCACAGAGGCACACAATCTTCTCTTTACCGCAACCCATAGTCTGGTTCAGGGGTCAGTAGGCCAATGGATTTACCATAATCCACAGTCTAGTTCATGGATAACTAAGCCATGTGTTTTTCATTTTGGAGATCCACCTCGCTCAGCTTTGAATTCATCCAGCAATCCATCTCAACCAAACATGAGAACCCATCTCATCAAGGCTATCCAAAAATGTCAAGGCTAGGTTGAAAACATGTTCACACATAGAAAAACCCATGCCATGATAGAAAATAACCACATGCAATACCATGCATGCCAAACGTAGCAAGAAAATCACAAATTCAAATCAATACTTGCAAAGAATCATTTTGTATCTTCTTGATCCTTCTCTTCATTGCTTGCTCCTTCCTTCCTCTTGCCTTATTTTCCTTTCTTGATCTAGTGCCAAATTGCTCCTTCCTCCAAGTGTGTGTGAGAGAGAGAGAGAGAATATTGATAGAGCTCCAAAACTGAACTAAAAAAAGGTACTAACTGATCCTCAGAAGCATTTTTTATTGATGATGCCTATATTTTCTTCATTTTCCATTATTTTCATATATAAATGTGCCAAAATGCCAATTTTCCTTCCCATAGACTTTGCCTTTGATAATTTCCTTAGCCACAATAAGCCAAATTAATGCCCACTAGAATTTTTTTTCCCATCATTCAACTTGGAATAAGTGTCCCATCAACCGTGGTTATTATTTTTCCTTTATTAACTTTTATTACATGGAATTTTCACCAGGGCTGTTACAGAACCCTCCCTCTTCGGGGACACTATCCTCAGTATTCAACCACACATATTACTCAGAAAAACTGTTGAAAATAAAACATACTGCCCATGAAGATTGATAACATAGCTTGATGTAGTATTTACAATGATCACCCTGATGAAAATAAAACGATCATTGAAACATAACAACATGAAAACTATAATGACATGACACATATACCGCTTGTTTGAGCTTTATAACATATCTCATGGCAGTATTTACATCCATATATATATATATATATATATATATATATATATATATATATATATATATATATATATATATATATATCTAAAAATTACACCAAAACATATATCAAACATCATACCAAAACTACTTTGCCTCAACTAAAAAACAAGGAAGGATACATAGCCCACTTCTGATTCGTAGTCTCCCATGTAGCTTCGTCAGGCAAAAGTGCTTCCATTTCACTTTAACTTGATCTATTTTTCGATTTTAGAGCATGAGCACCTTTCTCTGCAATATACATTGAACCTCCGGCTAAGATTTTCCATTTGGCTCCACCTACAATATAGACCATTCAATCACATGATCAATGTCTTTAACATACTTCTTAAGCAATGATATATGAAAAACATCATGGTCTTTCACTGTGGAAGGGAGTGCAAGTCGAAAGGCCATTGGTCAGTTCCTCTCAATAATGTTGAAAGGTCCAAAAAATGGGGGTTCCATCTTGGCACATGATCCAAACCGCAAGGAGCTCTTCTTAGGTTTCATTTTTAGGTGCATATGTTCCCAAAAGTGAAATTCACTAAACAAACTATTCTGATCTGCATAAATATTCTACCTATCCTGAACTGCTTTCAAATCCTTCTTGATTACCTTTATTTCATATTCCATTTCTACCAACATGTCTAGTCCAATAAGTATCTGGCTAACTGGATCACTCCAACTGATGGGGTATTGCAACCCTTCCCATACAATGCCTCTAACAGATTCATCTTCAAGGATTCCTGATACATGTTGTTGTAGGCGAAATCTACCAATGGAAGATACTCTTCCCACTTCCACAACTAATGCATCACATACATCCTCAACTGGTCCTTCAATATCCTATTCAACCTCTTACTCTATCCATATCTATGTGGGTGATAAGCTATGCTGAAGGCCAACTTGATGCCTAAACTTGCAAACAACTCCTTCCAAGAATTGGAAGTGAAATTTTCATATCTATATGACACAATATTGCTTAGAGCACCATGCAATTTAAGCACATATATGATGAACACCTCTACCACATTGATAGTAGAATATGTAGTCTTCACTAAAATGAAGTTTGAAACCTTTTCCATCATGTCAACAACAACCATGATGGAATCATGTTGTCTATCTGTCTTGAGAAAAATTGTGATGAAATCCATGGAAATGAACTCTAATTTCCACTTTGGAATCATAATCGGCTGTATTATTCCACCTGGATGCCTACATTTTTCCTTAGCCATTTGAAAATCCAAATACCTAGCCACAAACTCTACCACATCCTTCTTTATGTTTGACCATTAACAGAATATTCCAATGTCATATCAAACAATGTTTTCATTTCTGATTTGAATTATTTTAAACACATATTTCGTGTATAAATGAGATTGCCAACATAAAGGAAAACAACGAGAATTTTATCTTCATGAGTTTTGGTATATAGATTTAACTCATGGCTACTTCTGCAATGTCCACACTTGATGGCGTAAGTGTCGATATGATTGTAGCAAGATTGGGGAGATTGTTTCAATCCATATAATGATTTATTAAACCTATACACCTTATGCTCCTATCCTGGAACTTCAAACCCAACAGTGAATCTAGCAGTGATTCATCATCTTCAGAAGACAATCAGAAAACTAGAAGCATCAGAGAAATATATGATCAGGAGCATGAGTTTGATCAGAAAAATATGTTTTCTTATATTTATTTTCAACTAACCCATTTTCAATAATAAGTAAAAGAAAAACATTTGGTTGAGTAAATGAATCAAGAAATCACTGCCATAGAGAAGAATGAGACTTGGGAACTAGTTGAACTCCCAAGAGACAAAATCAACATTGGTGTAAAGTAGGTATACAAGACCAAAATGAATGAAAAGGGATAAATTGAGAAACATAAGGCATGGTTGGTTGCCAAAGGGTTCTCAAGATTGTTTGGTATCTTCGATGGTGAAACCTTTGATCCAGTATCAAGGTTAGACATTGTCAGAACAATTTTGGCCAAAATAACTCAAAGCAAATGGAATTGTTTTCAACTTGATGTAAAATTTTCTTTCTTAAATGGTATATTGCAGGAAGAGGTTCTCATGGATAATCCTGCTATTTTTTAAGTTCTGGGACATGAGAATAAGGCATATAGGTTGAATAAATCCTTATATGGATTGAAACAAGCTCCCAAAGCTTGGTACTTTCGCATCAACACTTACCTCATCAAATGTGGACATTACAGAAGAAACCATGGGCCAACTCTATATACCAAAACTCATGAAGGTAAAATTCTCATTGTTTTCCTTTATGTTAACAACCTCATTTATACATTAAATATGATGTTAATAGAATTCAAAGATGAAATGAAATTTTTTTTGATATGAATGATCTAGGGCTCATGAAGTACTTCTTATGCATTGAAATTCAACAATCTTCTAATGGAATTTTTGTTTGTTAAAAAAATATTCCACTGACATCCAAAAAAAGTTCAGAATGATCAACTGCAAACCAACTAAAACTCTAATTTCTCCAGGTACCAAGTTGAGAAAACCAGATGGACCACAAATATATTCAACATTTTATAAAAGTCGAGTTGGTAGTCTCTTGTATCTCACGACCACTAGACTTGACATCATGTTTGTAGCTAGTTTTGTTTCCATGTCTATGCAGTCACCCAAGGATTCACATTGGAAGGCTTTAAAAATGATCTTAAGGTATGTTGCCAGAACAATAGACTATGGTTTGTTCTACACACTTTGAATATTTCTCACTTTCAATATATATAGACAAAAACTATGCAGAGAGTTTAGATTATCGCAAAATTACCTTACAGTATGCTTTTAACCTTGGAACCAGAATAATATCATGGGAATCCAAGAAACAACCCATCGTTTCAGTATCTTCTATAGAGGTAGAGTATGTAGCTGCAACTTCAATATATTTTCAAGAAGTGTGTCTGAGAAGGCTATTCAAGGATCTCTCAAATGTTCAGGAGAAAAATCTTATTTACTGTGATAAAAAATCTACAATTTCTTTATCAAAAAATCATGTCTTTCACAAAAATATCAAGCATATTAACACATGTTTTCATTTCATTTGTGCGATTGGCAATGATGGATATATATTACATGTTTTTTGTGGCTCATGAGATCAACCTACAGATATTTTTACGAGGCCATTAGGAAAAAAAATTATTTCAGTTTCAAAGAGAACAATTAGGCACTGTAAGTGTCAATACTTGTAACAATTGAGATTTGGTGGGGGTTGAGATATTTAATCTCACTTCTTGTTAGGTTTTTTCTAGGTGTCATAAGTTAGTTTTGATTTTTTTGAGTTTATTTATAACTATCTGTATTCATTTATTGTTGTTTGTTTTCTTGTCTCTTATACACTTTATTTTACTAATTTTGAACGATGAGAAGAGTTGTTCACTCCATTCCAATTTAAATCTATTGTATGCATTTATCACATGTGCATTATATAAACCCCCCCCCCCCCCCATGCACCCCCCCCACATTTACCTTATTTTACAATCCCTCTAGGTAAATGTGAAGTGGAGTGTTAGTATGACATTACCTGACCTCCAATATTCTAGTTAAGGAAGTGGGGCTGACAAACCAACAACTTTATTGACATCCCTCAAAGACCACAAAACATTAAGAAGGTTGTAATCCACCCTAGATGTGAATTTCTTGAATCGGAACCATTTTCACTGACCTAATAGCCCAACCACATGAAAAATAAGGAAATTGTTCAGTTATAGGCCTCTAACTACACACATGACCTAATTTCCCAAATTTAGTGCCAACGGTCTTGAGATATGAGCCAATTTTCTAGGCTAGCCTACATATCACTGCCCAAAACTTCCTATAAATTTCTAGAATCATATTTAACATGACGAAAATGCTAAACATTCAAAATTGAAACCAGAATTTGACTTAGATTTCCTACAACACAATAGACATTTTGTTATACGTATGGTAAACATGTGAGTTACAAGTGATGGATTCATATATGATATTAAATCTATGAAATTCATTTGAAATTAAATGAGAAGGTCTAATTCCATCTCAATTAGTTTCAAAAACACTTGTTAGCCCATGCATCCATCAACCATTCAAATACTTTTCAAATATGAACAATATCCATAGCTAGAGCACATCATATAGCCAGCTATATAATCAACATATAACCAAAATACTAATCATGAAAAAATCACCATAAAATCATCATAATAACCCATACATCTGCTCATATATTACATTAGGAAAATAACCCTTATTAGCTTATGAAAAATACAACCAAGCAAGGGACTTCCTCCTACCACCCAATGATAGATTGGGCTGAACCAAATATTTCTTTTAGCCAATCAGTTATTGGGCTTCCACTTTGTCTTATTTTTACTCGAAATCTAACATGTTTGTGATGATTATTGTTGCGATTATTTGTTACCTTCCTTTTTTTAACATAATTAAAACATTATTAATTAATTTTTTTATGTTGCAGGGTTAAAAATTAATTTGATCACGCTTTTATAAAGGCTTTGAACCTACATTTACCTGCTTGCACCATGCAACATATTCCTACACCATTTTATTTCTTCCTGCACTTTGAAGGATTCCTAGACTACACTCACGTTCGTACATTAGAGAATGTGTGTAATTATGTTTTGCTACTCCAATATGATCTTCTTGAAGTAGAACAAGTTAAAAGCATGTTTTCCTCCAAAATTGGCTGCTACAGCATCAGATCAACAACGTCTCCCTTGGATGACATCTCAAAATCAATGCAAGAAACAAATTACGTTGCTTGTGGGAATAAATTTGATTCTGGAAAAGGAAATGTGGCCATGTAAAGAAAGAGGTGAATTTGTGAGCTTTTTTGCTCATATTGATGGCGCTCCTGGGATCCTGAGGTAGAGGCACTTATTTGTGATGTTATTGAGTAGATATTGTTGGAGGTTGATAAAATTTATCATCTGGCATGCCTTGTGTCCCTTGTTCACTACAAGTTCAATCCTGTGAAGACAATCAAGACAAATGTGATGGGGACATTGTACATGCTGGGTCTGGAAAAATGAAATGAAGGTCACTTCTTACTGACCAGTACAAGTAAGGTATAAAAATGTTACCAATGAAATAGGTAACCTCAATGTTACCTAATTTTTGAAGTATCAAGAAAAACACCTGATTTTGAAAAAGCAGCGATGCAGAATCAAGAAAAAAAAAATTGAGCATGTTTTTGGCACTTTAAGTTTCTTTCATTTTTTATTTTTATTTTTTAAATTATTATTTTTATTTTTTTAAGTGGTGTTTTTTATGTCGATTTTGAATAGTGGTGGTGTATCATCACCAACGTTTTTTTATAGGATTGATTTTGACACTATAAATTTTCTAATGTATTCTTCTTCTGTGAGATGTTTATTTTTAAGTGCATTTATGTACTTGTGTTTTAAAAATAAAAAAGTAATTTTTTTTAAAATAAAAACTTGTAATGATATCTTCACTTTTTCACATACATAAAAGATGGAAAAAGGGTCAATATTCTAAAGTTTATATTTTCTACATGTTTATGTATTGTTAAATAATTTTTCAATGCACATCAAAAAATTGTTGCTAAAAAAACAATATTTTGAACCATATGACAAAAAAATACAATTTTTCAATATAAATACAATGCAAAAAATACACTTTTACAGAGTTTTTGTTGAAAAAAACATGTTAAATAAAATAATTTTTTGGGAGAATCTTAACAAAAAAACTTAAGAAAACAACATTTTTATTGAATTTTATGTCAAAAAATAATAGCAATCACATGTTTTTTGAAAAAAAAAAAGGATTGTTCTCATAAAATATCAAAGTCTAAACATTACAAGTAAAACTGATTAATAGTTCTAAAAAATAAGTTTTGTTTGCAAGCATAACTTAAACATCATCAACAATATCAACTAATACATCTTCGACATCATCTAGAACAACATTGATGGCTTCTTCCGCAGCATTTTCTTCTTCATTTTGATCATCGCTGTCTTCTAATGGATCTTTCATGTCAGCAAATCTTCCAAAGTGTCCCTTTCCAATCATTCCATATAATGGTGGTTGAGGTTCCTTTTCTTTTTTTGCCACACGTGATTCATTAAAATCTCCTTTCCTCAAACCAACTTCTTGCTTCGCATCTGGAAGGAATTTAAGTGTGTTAATTCTTTGTTGAATAAAATTGCATTGAACTAGGTCTTTCTCAATGGCAATGCAATTTGTTCCTTTTAGTAGGCAACATGCTAGTGTTGTACCTAATCATCAAGCACAAAAAAAAAAGTCAGAAAATTAGTATGGAGACAGAAAAAGTAAAAAAGACAATATTTAAATTTAAATTTGTATATTAAAACTTACCTGAACCTGAGAATAAATCCGAAACCCATTCTCCTTCATTTGAACATAGATCTATAAGATAGTTAATCAATTCTTGTGGTTTTTGATAAATGTTAACTATATCTCCTTTTGCATCTTTATCCTCATATGTTAGTTTTCTTACCATTGCATCATAAACCGATACTTGACTATGACTCTTCCCATCTTCGGAAGAAACAATATTTGACTTTTGCCTGGAACATAACATAGTAAAAGTTCAATTAAATTTTACATGAATAAAAAAATTTAGGAGGAATCAAACATGCAATTTCAAAATCTTACCATGTAAGTTGCATCCTTGAGTTTGCTTTACCCTTGAAGCTTGTTAATAACATTTGAAACTGTGTGTCTGAATGAAATGTCACAAATCGCCAAAGTGGTGATGTTGTCACTTCTTGAAAACCTGTAACCACTTTCCTAAAAGCTTGATAGGTATATGGTTCTCTATCATATTCAATGTCTGGGAAATTGAAACCATGAGGAATATCTGCAATAACTAGGCCATATTCCCTTTTAGGTATTAGTGATGCAATGTCTTCACAATCACCTTATATTATTTGATATTGGACACTGTTGAGCCCATTCCAAATGTAATGATATTGGACACATTTTACTTCAGCAAATCAAGGATAAAACCCGAGAACAAGAGAAACTGGAAGAAGAAGTAGTATGTCTCAGGAAGAAACTAGAAAATGCTCAAAGGAAAGTGGCTATAAACTCTTCTCAAACAACAAGCTCTAGTAAGTTGAATGAAATTCTAGTTTCTCAAAGATCCCCTATGATAAAAATTGGAATAGGCTATGAAGGAGAATCAAGTAAAAGCAAAGAAAAAGAAAATAGAGGGATTATTTTTGTAAAAGCAAAGAAGAATGATGAAGCAGCTCAAACAATTCCTACAAAAGAACAAACCTATAATGAGGAATACAGAGATCAGAAGAAACCTCTAATAACAAAGAAGGCAATAAATACTAAGACAACAGAGAAAGGGACATATGTCTCTGAATATGTCAAATTCGGAAGCCATCAAAGGAGATTCTTCCCTCCTATGAAGAATGCCACCTGTTATGTCTGCCACAAGCTGGGACACATTGCTGCATATTTCCATGCAAGGAGGAGTAATTCAAACCAGCAAAAGATGCAAACATTGAAGATATTGCGTCAAGCAAACAAATGGAAGAGACAACCTTACATCAGGTCTGCAAATAGTTTCTATGGTTACTGTTTTTATTGTAAGGAATTTGGTCATAAAATCATTGAGTGTAGAAAGTATGGACAAAGATTGATGTTTAACACCTCAAGGGAGTTTATGAATCAAAGAAATTTTGTTCATACTCATAATTCTACAAAAATTATGATCAAATGTGGTGTATGAAATCAAGTTGGACATATACCCTCCAAATGTCCTCTAAGAAGATGTAATTCATCACCTCACAAAAAATACCAAACAAAAGGGTGCCTCCAGTGGATAAAGAAGGTGAATAAATGTGACTTGGCTCTAACTGCTCAAGATTTGAAAAGTCAATGGTATTTGGACAGTGGCTGCTCTAAACACATGACAGGAGACAAAAGCAAGTTTATAACTCTTGATGAAAATAAATCTGGTAATGTTGCTTTTGGAAATGATAAATCAGGTAATATCAAGGGAAAAGGCTCAGTCGGCATAGACAATGGCAGAGGAAAGGCCCAAGATGTACTATTTGTAGATGGGATGAAAGAAAATTTACTAAGTGTCAGTCAAATGTGTGACAAAGGCTGTGAAGTTCTTTTTAGAGCACAAGATTGTAAAGTCGGATCAAGCACCATAGGTAAGACTCTGCTCAAAGGAGTTCGAACAGAGAGTAATGTTCACATTGTGAAAGAGGAAGATGAAGCATGTCATCTTAGCAAACTAGAAGACTCATTTTTATGGCATAAAAGGTTGGGACATCTCAGCTTCGATCACATAATCAGACTAAGCAAGAAGAAAGCTATCAGAGACATGCCAGAAATAGAGAGGCCTCCTAATACCATATGAAAATCATGTCAATTAGGCAAACAGACTCGCATATCCTTCAAGGCCAAAGATGAGTTATCAACAAGAAGACCTCTACGACTTGTGCACATGGACCTGTGCAGACCTGCAAGAACTAAAACTCCAAGTGGAGAATCCTACTTTATGTTGATAATAGATGATTTCTCCAGAATGACATGGCTTTCTTTTCTCAAGAATAAATCAGAAGCTCTAAAAAAATTTAAGATCTTCAAAGAATTAGCAGAAAATCAAACAGGATGCAAGCTGAAATGAATCAAATCAGATAGAGGAGGTGAATTCACAGATTATGACTTTGCTAACGTATGCAATGAACATGGGATAAAGAAGAAATTTACTATTGCAGGAACACCTCAGCAAAATGGAGTAGCAGAGAGACAAAACATGTCTGTACAACAAATAGCCAGAGCCATGATGCATGAAATTAATATTTCTCAGACCTTCTGGGCGGAAGCAGTACACACAGCGGTGCATATCCTTAATAAAGCTCACTTAAGGCCGAACAGTGACAAGACTCCCTATGAACTATGGCATGGGAAACCAGCTTCAATCAAACATTTTAGAATCTTTGGAAGTAAGTGTTACATAAAGAATAAAGATGAAAATCTTGGGAAATTTGATGCAAGAGCAGATGAAGGGATATTTCTAGGATATGCATCCAAAAGTAAAGGGTACAGGTGCTACAACAAGACTCTTTGAAAAATAGTAGAAAGCATTGATGTGAGATTTGATGAAGAACTTCCAAACAATACAAGAGATACAGACTACTGCAGTCCATCAGACAACCATGAAGAAGAAAATCAAGATGATGAGGAAACAACCAAGACAATAGAAGATACAGAGCTGAGTTCTAAAGCTCCCTCAAGATATACTCAGAAGAACCATCCTGAAGATCAGATCATTGGAGACAAGAGAGTGGGGGTCCAAACAAGAAGGTAGCTAACAGAACAAACTGAAGAGGTATACATAGCCATGTTGTCACAAATAGAGCCAAAGAAATTTGAAGATGCTAGCAAGGACAATTCTTGGGTAAATGCTATGAATGAAGAATTGGACCAAATTGAGAAAAACATACCTGGGAATTAGTTCGTAGACCCATTGAGAAAAACGTCATAGGCTCAAAATGGGTATTCAAAAACAAAATGAATGAGCAAGGACAAGTAATCAGGAATAAAGCCAGACTGGTCTGCAAAGGATATTCACAAATCGAAGGACTTGATTACGATGAAACATTTTCCCCTATAGCCAGAATGGAAGCCATCATAATGTTTCTGGCCTTTGCTTGCTACCAAAACTTCAAAGTATATCAAATGGATGTAAAATCTGCATTTCTAAATGGAGATTTAGAAGAAGAAGTCTACATGGAACAACTAGAAGGCTTCTTATTGACAGACAGAGAAGACTATATGTGTAGACTAAAGAAGGCTCTTTATGGACTGAAACAGGCTCCTTGTGCTTGGTACTCAAGACTGGATAAATATTTGCAAAAACAAGGCTTTAAGAGAGGTGGAGTAGACAGAAATCTATACATAAAAGCCTATGAAAATGAACTCCTGATTGTTGTAGTATATGTTGATGACATTTTGTTTGGAAGCAACAAAGAATAACTAGCAAAAGGGTTTGCTGATGAGATGAAAACAAAGTTTGAGATGTCCATGACTGGAGAATTCAGTTTCTACTTAGGACTTCAGATTCAGCAAAAGAACACAAGAACATTTATCTCACAGGAAAAATACTTGAAAGAAATGTTGAAAAAGTTCAAAATGGAGGACTGCAAACTTGTGTCAACTCCCATGATCACAGGATGCAAGCTGTGTGTTGATGATGGGTTTACAGATATAGATCAAAAACTCTACTGATCCATGATAGGAAGTCTGTTGTATCTAACAGCATCAAGACCAGACATCATGCTAGCAGTAGGACTAGTGGCTAGATATCAAGTAACACCTAAAAAAACCATCTTCTGGTAGTCAAAAGAATATTTAGATATCTACAAGGAACAACATAATATGGACTTTGGTATCCTGAAGGAAAAAACTTCACTTTGACAGCATACACAGATGAAGATTGGGCCAGCTGTGTGGATGACAGGAAAAGCACAAATGGATGTGCTTTATATATAGGATAAAGTCTGGTGGCACGGTTAAGCAAGAAACAAACATCTATCTCTTTGTCTACAGCAGAAGCAGAATATATAGCAGCAGCAGCATGTTGTACACAAGTCATGTGGATGAAGAAAACCCTCCAAGACATGAAGGTAAGCATTGATGAACCTATCTCAATCAAATGTGATAATACAAGTGCTATAAGTATATCTAAAAATCCTGCGCTTCACTCAAAAACCAAGCATATCCCAATTAAGTATCATTTTCTCCGAGAACAAGTGGCTTAAAAGATATTGAAACTGGAGTATGTACCAATAAAAGAACAGACAACATATATATTCACTAAATCGATTTCCAGAGAACCATTTTAATATTTGAGGGACAGACTAGGGGTAGTATCTATAGATGCTACTCTCTAATATGAAGAGAAAGCACAATTTCAGGGGGAGGACAGAAACGAGAATAGAATTCCTAGGGGGAGATCAACCAGCAAGGGAAGCATAAAAACAGGTCCTCAGGATCAAAAGGATTATGGCAATAATACATTTAGCAAAAAGGAATCGATAAAAAGTAAAAAGGGTCAGTGGTGCAGTGGAAGAGTGGTGAACCTGACGTGAACTGAACACGGAAGAATAGTGAACCTGACGTGTTTCTAATCCAAAGGTTGAAGCAGCAGCGTACAAAGTCAGAAAATTTCAGAAAGAGGAAATGCATGAAATATTGAGAAAGAATAAAATCACATAATCAAAGAATAATATCTACACTAAGAATTCAAACCCCTTGCCATTGATGTCAAAGGGGGAGGAAGAGCAAGCAACAGAAGAAAGGATCCTAACAAGAAAACAGAGGAAGTGTATTGCCATCAATGCCAAAGGGGGAGACTGTTGGAAATATTGTCATTGATGGAAATGGAGGTAGCAAAGACAGAGATATAAAAAGAAGGCAGCAGATGCAAAGATAGGCAAAGAACAATAGCAGGTAACATGTACAACGAAGGCAGAGGCAGAGGTCGAGCAGCAGTAGAAACTAAGGCAGAGGCAGACACAGTGAATATAGAGGAAGAGTCGTTATATCAGAGGCAGAGGCAGAGGCAGAGCCGTTATCACAAGTAGAGGCAGAGCAGAAAATTCCGAGAATCGCTTACCCCAAGCGACAAGTATATATATACATATATATATATATATATATATATATATATATATATATATATATATATATATATATACAAACCTTATTCTGAGAGTCATTACCCCAGGCGAAAGGATACACAAACAAATTCCGGGAATCATAACCCAAGCGGCAATGTATGCAAATAAATTCTGAGAATCGCTACCCCAGCTGGACGAAATATAAATCTCATTCCGGGAATCGTTACCCATGTTGGAGTATATATGCAGCGCATTACATATATTGCGCCTTATGCACAAAGGTTCAAAGCATAATATTAAACTATATGGAGCGCTTTATTATCAAAACCAAAGAACCATAAGGTGGGACCCTTTCCAATCGCATCTGAGAAAGGATTGGCAGCGAAACATATCGAGAAGAGTTCCGATTGAGTTTCAGACCCGATGGGTGTATGAATTATGATTCAAACGTATTTGAAGTCCGGCATAATCGCATCGGATCAGTCTAATCGCATTGGAGATTATAAGGGCAACGGAACATATAAATAGAAAATTAAGATTGCGATTGAAGCCTGGACCCGATGGGCTTATCAACTATGATTAACAAATGTTTGAATTCCAGTTCCAATTGCATCGGAAAAATGCAGTGAACAGTGGTCAGTTGCATCAGACAAAAGCATAACATCAGAGCATGACAATAAAGGATTGCGATTGCAATTGAGTTCTGGAACTGATGGGTCTATAAATTATAATTTGATTGGTTTGAGTTCCAGTTCCATTCGCATCGGAAAAATGCAGTGAACAGTGGTCAATCACATCAGAGTTAAAGTGGAGCATCGGAACATCACAACAGAAAGTTGTGATTGCGATTGAGATCTGGACCCGACGGACATATAAACTATGACTCATATATGTTCTAAGTTCCAGTGAACAGTGGTCAATCGCATCAGAGTTAAAGAGGAGCAGCAGATCACATGCAACTAAAATTTGCGATTGCGATTGAAGACCGGACCCGATGGGTTTATAAACCATGACTGATATATGTTTGAATTTTCGTCATAACAGTGAATAATCGGAATCAGAGCATCGGAGAATTGAGACATCGGTACATTCACATGGAAATTGCGATTGCAATTAATCGCAATCGGAATAGGTCAAGGAGTGATACATCGCATCGAAAATATCGGCGAGTGGGCCCATCAGGGCATTTTATGTATTAAAATTATCTTTCAGCAGTACATTGCCGAAAGTCACATATGTTATATAAAACGGCAGTCTATTTGTTAAAACTTTGTATAAGTGTGTCAAGAATTGAAATTACGATATATTTATATATATAAAAGGCGCTGTTATATATATATATATATATATATATATATATATATATATATATATATATATATATATATATATATGGCAACGGTGTTGTGATTGTATAGAAATGTTTCGCGTGGTTTGTGGACCCACGGACCTCGGCTTAAGGTGGAGGGTGATTATTAATATAATACGAATGCGATATGTGAAATTGCATCGAGCCATAAAACAAAGGCCGTGGTGTATATATGTTCCGCTTGTGGAACTCACCACATCAACAAGACACTTGCTCTATAAAAAGCGTTGGAATTTGCCCAGATTTAAAGTCAGCAGTTACATATATATACAAAATGAATTGATATAAAAAAAAAAAGCACAGTTACATGTATGCAGTAGTTACACCACAACAGAGGACAGAAGAGCAAACAAAGATGAAACGAGATAAAACACAGTCACAGAAAAGAGAGACACAATCAAAGAAAAGACAAATGCACAGCAAGCCAAAAGACTAAATGAGTTGAGCTGGAGTTCTCATTGTAATTTGATTGTAAATGTTTTAATTGATTTTTATTGTTTGGGATGCATTGGCAAGTCTCTAGAAGAGAACAAATATCCCACTGTAATGTTAAATTGATACCTACAGTTATATTTATTGAATAAGCAGATAAAGGGAATGAGAAGACAGAAGCCAAAGAGTCATGACTGTTCACTCCAAATTATTTGTGAAATACAAACAGTCATGTGAGGAACTCTATAAATAATATCAACTGGATATGCATAAGAGAGGAGAGAGAGAAAAAATATAGATAATGCAGAGTATAGAAGATTAAGGCAGAAAATATTAAGAAAACAAGAGAAAAAAGAGAAGCTACAGAACAGAGCCGATATCTGAGGTAAATTAGCAAACATTCAGTTTGATAAATTGAGGAAGTTGGAGCTTCCCTATCAAGTTGCAGCTTGATAGCCGTCAGTTGTAGCTGACTGAGGTTGGAGCCTCCCCCGTAGGTTGGTGCCTACGTAAAATCGAAGGAGTTGGTGCTTCCTTGCAAGTTGTAGGGCCATAGCACTGGAGGCGGAACCTCCGGAAGCAGCCCGGCAGTGAAAATAGTGGTGAGAGGGAGATGGAGCTTGCCTTTGCATCACAACAATAATAATATGTGGTTTTCTCCCTTTATGGGTTTCCACTTATATCTGTTGTCTCTTTGCATGATATTTATGTGTTTATCTGATTTATATCATCTGCTTAATACCTGCTTCTCTCATATTAAGTCTACTATTATTTTATATTAATACTAGCTGCTCACATTCTAAGATTACTCACATATTAAGTTGGATATGAAATGAAGGTGTAAATAAGTTTAATGAAAAGTTTTAAAAGTTCATGAATGTGTTAAACTGATTCACCCCCCCCCCCCCTCCCCTCTCAATTTAACTAAAGGTTCAACAGAAGAAGAGGTGAGGATGACCATTTAGTGTGATATTATGCTCCTTTAGCCCTTCAAAATAAAAATAAATAAAAGAGCTAATGAGTGGTGAAATTATGCATGTAAGGAGTTGTTCATCTTGTTCTTTTTCAGAAGGACAATCTAAAAGGAGTGAACAAGAAGTTTTTAACACTATTTTACACTTGAAAATTTGATCTAAACAAATTATGAAAGTAAAGAAGGGCCTAAATCTATTATCTAGGAAAAGAAAACTCTATGAAAGAATTAATGAAAAATGGAAAAATGTGCCTTTCACACCATAAAGCATAGAATTTTTTATAGATGGACATTACGAAAAGTTAAATAAAAAATAGGAAAAAAAAAGTTGTTTTCACTTATATAGGCTAGAAATGAATTAGAAATTTTAGAGAACGAAGCAAACAAGGTACAACAGGTAGGTGAAAATAATTCAATTTGGTAATTAAAATGAACCCTCTAATAATATACTAAAACCATGATTAAATTTGTATCAGAGATCATAATAAACTCATAAAATTAAACCCTTCTTTCTACTATGAATTATAATAATTTAAATAGTGAATTAGGGGTTACAAAACAAATTTATAATCTAAATTTTTATGATAACCTTGTATTTAATTGTGAAAGATATATTAAATAATTTTAATGGTGAGTAAAAATGAGAAATTTGAGAAATGTATCTAAAAGAAGATAGGGCATCATGCAATTCAGAGGAGTAATAACCCCTTATTTCCACTAGTGCTTGGTTTTTAAAGCCACTCGAGTCAATAGAAGAATGAAACTTTTGAAAAGGAAGAGGTTCATGAGTCCTTGAAGAAGTTATGTTGGGGGTATTAGAGCATAGTAATTTAAATCAAGGCTAAACTAGTCATTGCTTTTGATAAGAAACCAATAAGATAGAGAAATCAATAATAATATAGTGTCCCACTTAAGCACATAAAACCAATTATCAAGCCTTATGTTATGAGTTATTACGTTTATATTTTATATTATTATGTCAGTTTGAAATTTTGATTGCACCTTTAAATTATAATTGTACCTTTTGTCTCCTATATATACCAAGGAGACTTAGTTAGTATCATATCATCCTATATTTTGCATTGGATTCATTATAAAAGGATATTTCTCCATAAAAGTATATTATTTTCACTGAATTTATATCATTTTTAGGGTGCTTAGAGCATTACATTTTTTGTCATATCCCATGATCCTAGGTTTTTTCTCCTTCGATCAATACATGGTGTAGTCTAACTTATAGATGAAATAGACTTCTCCTCTAGAATATGGAAAAAAAATCATGAAATAATGTGATTTTTTATTGTTTAGAATCCATTTGTGAATGTGTAAATGGATTCAGCACCCTGAAAACCCCTTGGGGCACTTGAATTATGCGGATTAAACAAATTAAACTAAAGCTTTTAAAAATAACTACTATATTTTAATTAGAATTAACGAGAAAACATTGTGGAATTTTTAGTACAAATTTATTTTTCTTAGAATATTCACATAATTTGCAATAGATTTAGAAGAAATAATGAAGTATAAGAGACCAAAATTTCAAGGTTTTTTTCACCATTTTTTTATAGATATAGTCAAAGTTAGGGTCTTTGTCTGATCTTCAAATCGGTCTCAAATAATCATGTTTTTTATTTTTTCAATAACTTTTTCTGTTGGTAAGTTTCAAATAATTAAATTTAGTGGACATTAAGGAGAAATATCATTGTACAGGTCATCAAAATTTTATATAGTGGTTCATTATTCAGAGATGTAATTGATGTAAGATAGGTTT
This sequence comes from Pinus albicaulis, assembly GCA_034641835.2. Lineage (NCBI taxonomy): Eukaryota > Viridiplantae > Streptophyta > Pinopsida > Pinales > Pinaceae > Pinus > Pinus albicaulis. The sequence continues at coordinate 519,325,657 of CM076580.1, read as the reverse complement.
TGTGACTAATCCAGAAATCATTTTTGTGAGAGGCATATTCCAAATTTTTCTCTAATACTTTTTTGGAAAAGTTTAAAACTTTGAAATTTTTAGAATACTAATGAGACATATTAATTCATGTATATTTTATCTTGTCGAAGTTATGGATTTTCATTAATTATAAAATTAGTCTTAAATAAGTCATATTGACATGTTTTCTATAACATTTCTTTAGTGATGTTTCCAACAGTGAAATTTTCAAGGGTTTAGGATCACTAGGGTGTTATATGGTGAAATTTTAAACACATATAGGATCAAATTTTAGAGATATATCAATACAAAGGTCATCCATCTAGGAACTCTCAAAGTTAAATTTCTAAAGGTAAATTATTTACTAGCATAACGTTTGATTGGTAGATAAATTTTTTTCTGATTGAAAAGTACGATAAAGAGGAGAATTATAATAAATTTGGATTGAAAAAAGGTTTATAAGATAAATACTATTCATCATAAAAAATTAACAATGAAATATTTTAGCTTGTCTCATAAAACAATTATAAATCCAAAATAAATTGAATATAATAAACATTAAAAGTTAGGAATTTATGCCTAACTCTCTAGATTGGGTTGTTCCTCTAAGTTAGGAGTTAGTTTAGGTAGCTCCTAGATTGGTGTGTGTATGGTTGGGAAATTGTCTCAACCAAAGTGTCCAAGATTGAACACACTATCTTGAGGCATAGTCTCCTCATCTATTTAATTGTAATATTACATTCTTTTAATAATGAGAAAATATGTGAGGAAGCCATGAGGCTGAAGCCTTTTCCTCCATGAGTGTGTTTGGGTATAAATCTGTGTGTTTTTATGTGTGTTAATGGTGTGTTATTATTCATCGTGTGGTATCAGAACTTCGCAAAATTTTAGTTGTATGTAAAAGAGCACGTGGAGAGAATGGATTGATGGGGAGGATCTACATAGGGCAGGTGGGAACCCTGAGTATTCAATGAATAACACGTCATGCCAAGCCATGAATAACTCCAATGGTTGCAAGTTACAAGCTTCTGCCTCCAAAATCAAGGTGCAAGTCTAGAAGGTTATGTTATCTAAACAATTGAAAATATGTGATTCTTGGATTTTATAGCTAGATTCTTGGCAAAAATTATCTCGAAAGATGACTGTAAAAAAAACAAAATCATAGTTTGGATGCTCAGATTTATTATTATTACAGTCATTTATATAGGTTAACGTAGAGGTAATGGAAGTATTTGTTTCTTTTGTGTTTTTTGTGAGTTGTAAACTTGCAGGCGCTTCTGGCTCAATTGTGAAGGAAGGCTAGCCATGGCTTGGGTTCCAGCCGCAACATTCATCTTCTAAATTTCATTGTTTTGAAGAGATATCGTTTGAGTTGTTTTCCACCCAATATTATGGGATTTGGTCCATCTATCATGTTTATATGCACAGCTTTCACTCCATTAATCCATGTATGCTCGTGAGTAGGGACATTTTAATATGCAAATGCTTGCTCATTTCTATCAGAATTGGAATTCGAGGCTTTGCTATGGGATTTTCATTTACTATAACGTCAGGGATTATGCATTGAATCGAGATGTTGATTTGAATATCCAATTTACCTCTCCCTTAGCCAATTAAGCATAAAAAATAGGCAAGAAAATATAGACAACAACATGTAGTACGAAATTCTTCTCACTTTTCTTTTTATGATAGGTTTGATGCTTTTTTTTATCAGCCAAATCCCCCTTGAAATGAAATAGGAATTGATGTTGTAGTGCTAGTGTGAAGTTGCTATCGAAATTTTTGGTTTAGATTGAACAATGGAACAAGTTATTGCAGAGGAACTCATGAAGTTTCTCTTTTAATGATCTATAGTTCAAGGTTTCTATTTAGCTATCTCTATTGAAATCGATTGGATTTGAATATTGCAATGGTAATTAAGAACTAGAGGAGAATCGAAAATCTAATAAAAAATTAGCGTTGTTATACAACACATAAAGTGAAATAGTGCAAGCTGAGATGGGAGATAGCTGGGAAGTTATTTCTTGAGAGAAACAAGTTTTGATGCAAAAGAGAGAGAGACAGTTGATTCTGAAAAAACCGTGGATCCTTACCCTGCATCTAGTTTACTTCTTCTTCATGTAATTTCTATTTCCTATTATTGTAGTTGCATTCAATAATGTTGATGGAAAGAAGAAGTTACCTGGATTAAATAGGTATGCAACTTAATTGTTCTAGGGTACAGACCTCTCTCGAACCAAACCTGTGTTTTATTTCTTCTGTGCCAAAGCAATGGCACGACTGGTGGGATGGTAGCTACGGGCCAGCATTGTTTTTGAATTGGGAAGTTATGTTTTTTGTGCATTGAATGAGATGCCTGGGCTGAGGTGTATTGGAACACTAGAGAATCCGCAACTGAAGGATTTGTATTTGTCTTCAATGCCTTTCACAAAGTCCTCGATGATCTGTTGTAGAGCCGGTGAATTAAGCAAGAGGTATTAATAAAATCAATGTTTTACACACACTCGTGCAAAATTCTCAGTGTCAACATTTCAAGAATGCAAGAGAGTCAAAGTGCCCTACTGCAAATGAGGGAGGTCTTTCTTTTTGAATTCGTAGTTAAAAATGCCTTCCAATATAGACCTATTGTGTTCTTCTAATCTAGACGCGTTGTCTTCAGTATCAATACCAAGATACTGCAACGAATGAACAACCTGATCCATGGAGATATGATTTGTTGTCTGAAAACCCACGAACAAGCGAGTTCAATAGTCAGCATGAGCCAGCGTAAGGAGTGCGTTGAAGTAGCTTGCGGCATTCAAATGGAAATTTTTGGTGAAAAAGTTAAAAAAAATCATGGCTATGGTAGGCATATTTTTTCTAAAGGGAATTGTGCATGTTTTAAACGAAAATCTAAAATTTATTCACCTTTTCTAAAGTAACTTTATATCACTTTTTCAAGTGATTTCATAAAGTGTTTTTTAAATGAAATTTAAAGGGATTTAAAAGTTATGTGAGATGGTGTGCTCTTTATTTTGAACTTTGTAATTTTAAGAGAAGGAGTATTCTTTATGTAATGGAGTGATAAGGTTTTAAAGTGTGATTTTTTGGAGTGATAAGTGAGTGGAGTGAAAAGTGGAGTTAATAGAATTGAAAAATCGATTCACTTTTTATAAAGTGAACTTATAATAATTTTTTTTTGGAGTAATAAGGTTGATGTTTTAATGTTTTGTAATTTTGGAGAGATAAGTATCTTATTTTAAATGGGATTTTTGGGGTGATAAGGGAATATTTTTAGGACAAGTTGTTATTTAGAGTAATGTTTTAAGTTGTGTCTATCTTTCTATTTTTTGAAAATGAGTTGCATCAAAGGGTTGCCAACTTGGCATTTTAATTCCTTGAAGCACTACAAGGAAAATACACTCTAGTGGAGGTTATAAAGGAGGTTTTTAGTGTTATGAAATTGGCCAAAATTGTCAAAAAAAAATTTGCTACAACATCCGTTTATGGTTATAGAGATTTTGGTTTAGATTTTAATGGAAATTCAACACAACTAAAAAAACTGGGCGCCCGGAGGTTATTACAGATGTTTTTTTCATTGGTGGGCTACCAAGGTTTCAACACACCGGTGTGTATAATCTAGATGGTGGCCTAGGGGTGATCGAAGGTTCCTGCACCGAGCTGTCAAGGTATAAAACAACACCGAGCGCAGTGTTGGTGATATAATGCATGAGGCCATACCAATTGGTCTTCATATTTGCGCAGTGCCCATAGGTCGTCTCAATGCACCGGTACGTAGACTCATAGAAACGCACTGGTGCACCGTATTAGACAAATGCACCGATATTTATAATTGGTATTAGTATTTTTGCTGTGCCCATACGTTGTACAAATTCATAAGTGCGTTGTCTCAAACAAAAGCACCAATGCGCAGTATCGCACAAACACACTGAGATTTTTAATTGGTTTTGGTATTTATGCAGTGCCCATAGGTCGTAGAAATGTACCAATGCACTTTAGCATACAAAAGCACCAATGTAAAATACCTCACATACACCAATGTTTATTTTTTATTTTTTAGATACATCGACCTGTGACAGTGCAATTATTGTGATTTTTCTAAATTCATTATTCATCAAAAGTCAACACATCTTATAACAATATTCATATTAATTAAATTTTTAGTAATGCATTTGAATTTGATGTTTGGATTAATTTGTTATATCATATCATAATTATTGTAGTTTTTTAAAATTCATTATTCATCAAAAGTTGACACATAAATATCTTATAACAATATTCATATGAATTAAATTTTTATTAGTGCAGTTGAGAATGACAATGGAGAATGCAATAGAATAAATTAAAACATATTTTATTATATATATATATATATATATATATATATATAAGATAGTCTTTGTCATACAAAATGGGATAGTTATTGGTATCCCTTTGTCTTTCAATTGCGACACTATGTCCATTACAGTAAATAAAATGTCTGATTTCACAGACATATTTCGAAAAATACAATGCCTTGCTTTGATATCTAAACATAGTGATCATCATTCTTCACTTGAACTGTTGTTGTTGCTAGAGCTACTTCCATGACTTGGGTTATTTTCAGGAATTTTTTGTTCATGGTGTTGATTGTTTTCTTCTTATTCACCTTCCATCTACAAACATAAAAATAAACTGAAATGAGTGTATATACATTGGTGAAAATAATGAAAATTGAAATATTTAATAATATACATCAATGTAAATAGAAAAGAAAAATGATGTACCATAGCAACAATTGACTCATAAACTATAGACATTCTTTTAAAACCATGTACCATGACATCTTTCAAAATTTAATCTATTGGCGGAGTTCCATACTTTGTTTCCTGCATGTTTTATACCCCATAAAAAATCATATATTCAATATAAAATATATTTTTTTTCTATTAATTATAGACACGGCTAAGTAAAACAAGATTGATAGATGCTTGAAAATTCCACAATTAATTTCTGATATGCCAACATATTCTCACAACCCATATTTAACCCAATTTCAATCAATTCGTCTGATGGTTCTTCTTTGTATGTTAGCACATGTTTGAAGACATTCAATGATGATTTTTGTAAAAAAACTTAGAAAATAAAAAAATTAAATCTAGTTAAGTTGTTATATGGAAGTAACAATTACTCACAAACTTAGATATCAACCCTTTTCTTCCTTGTCGTCCTGTTTTATGTGCTGAATGGGTTCCATTTTATTTTATTTTCTGCAAAAAAAAATTTGAAAATTAATATTTAATGCTAAATTTTTTATTTATTGTACCTAATGATCGAAAAATTCAATGATTACATATTAGATTTGAAGCACGTTGTTGTGGAGATGGCTCCTCTTGCGATGCAATTTTGTCCATTTCTTTGACCATCTCCTTGTACACCTTTCTAGACATTCCTACTGGAATATTTATGATATCAGCTCATTCATCTTTTGAGATTTTCATAATCTTCTTGAAAATGTAACATTACAATAAAATATTTAATTTTTATATTGATATATGAAAAGTAAATATAACAAAAGTGATATTTATAAATAATTCTAGACAAACATTTAAAGGAATATTACTTTTTCATTCCCTTTTTTTTTGTACGTTTTCGCTATTAAAAGTCTAACATGTCTCATTGACCAACTCTTTGGAAACTCTTCCTGTAGTTTAGATAAAATTTGGTTCTTGGAATCATTGGATTGGTTTTTTTATTGTAAGTGGAAAGAACGTCTATACATTCGTTCCACTAGATCTCTCATACATTTGTAAAAGTTTTTCCCCCTTTTGTTAACCTCTAGCACCACTCCAGATGAGCTAAGGAGCAATTCATTTTCATTTGCATGTTCTATTTTTTTCTTTTCTTAGAACAAAATTCCTTTTCTGAGTTGTTGGTCCCTGTAAAACATTAAAGAGATGTGAATTAATAGACAATTTGACACATGTTATCTAATAATTTTAAGTATATTATGAATGAAAATTAAAAAAATAAACTCATATTGGATCGATAGTATTTTTCATTCACCTCATTCATCCTTTCACAATTTTTCCATCAAGATTTTACGCTCTTTTGGTCCTAGATCAGAAATAACCGTATCGTGCTTCATCATTTTGTGGCTCTACATGATATAGAGTAAACAATACATATTAGTTAAACCTACATATAGTTCAAAAATAATATTTTTTATAAAAAATTTACAAAGAACTTGCCTTTTTTGTTTTTCTTGATGTGTTATCAGTATTTTTGTTACTTGATCTCTTGTTAGTCATTTCTTTATCAATCTGAAACCTGTACCATATCATTCATTAATATATTTATAAAGAAATTTTCAACTTTTCAAAAAAATAAATCTCAAGAAACCAGTGGGCCTTTCATGATGTACGCACCAACGTCGGTGCGTGGGGGAATTAGAAACGCACCGCAAAAACATTATAATAAATTGTACAGTGTGTGGGAATATTATAAATGCATTGCAAAAACAGTGTAATAAACTGTACGGTGCTATCCTTGTAACATAGACCACTGGTGCCCTATTTTAGATATGGCGGACTGATTTAAAAATATTGTTTTCAAATTTTTTATTACACAGAACTTGCACGGTGCACTGTATAATACAGCACACCGGTGTGCTAGGTTACACAGAGTGCACCAATAAAAAAAATCCATTTTTTCCAAAAATTCACGCAAGGGTTGAATCGATTGGGATCCGACTATGGAAGCCATATCGTGGGTTGGATTTCAATCTAAAATGAAAAGCCCTAATTCTAAAATCAAAGAAACAGGGAGAAGAAAGGGTAGAAACAAAAAAAATGAAGGGTTTAGGGTAAAAATGGATAAAACTACAGAAAAGAAGTAAAAAAAATGCAGAAAAAAGTTTAAAAAATAATAAAATTTAGTCACGAGATGGCTTGAAATTCTATGATATAGGGTTTGAATCACCAGAGGTTTGGTCTTAGATTTTCTGAATTATTCTGTTTGAATGTATTTCATTTCTCCACAGTGCTCTCATGCTCTCTTGCTCCGGGTATGTCTCCTGCAAATCTCTGGTTGAAAAATTTAGCAAAAATAGTGAAATAATGAAAAGTGTTTAGTATTTAAAGAATTATTTTATGAAATTAGAATTTTGAAAATATTTTGCTGCCCGTTTTCCAATTTTCCCTTTTCTTCACTTAAGGTAAATAGAGTTGCGCTTTTATTTTTATTTTCGTTTATTCGTCACCGGTGTGTCACTTAATAGCACCACATTGGTGCATCCATTTGCAACACTGGCACTAGTGCACAGTAACTAAAACACACCAGTGCAGTTATATGTATAGTAGCACCGATTTGTGGTTAAGGCACCGAAATTAATTTTAGGTGTGTAGACAAAAATTTGGTGAACTCCAACCATAGAAATTGAGAATTAGAATTTTGTTTATTCTTGAGAATTAGAATTAGAATTACAATTGAGAATTGGAATTGGATAAATTCTTGACGGAAATAACTATTCTTCCAATGCATTTTTTTAATTGCAGGAGGTCCCCACTAATTATGTGGACGGAATGCAATGTGGGGCGTGTGAAGATGCAATACTACAAGGCCCAAGTGGGAAATTGTGGCATGTGAACCTATGCTATGCTAAGACAAGTGTAGTTTTCAAAAATGGTTGGGAAAGTTTTGTTTCTGAGAAATTTATTAAAGTTGGAGATATTTTGGTTTTTAGACATGTTGGAAATGTACATTTTGCTGTGAAAATCTTCGGGCCATTTCTTTTCAAAACTACACCTCTTCTTCTTTCAAAAAAAAAGAAACTTGAACCTTTCCATAACCTGCAACAAGAAAAGGTGCCCCATGATCTTCTTGCTCATTTGTAAGATCCTCCTCCATCTTGGCATCCAATTTCCTCTTTTCTCCTTTGTGCTTTCTACCTTCATCTTAACAAAATTTATACAATCTCTATTTTACGAGAAACTGACCTTGAATGTTCTAGGAGAAATGAAAATGAGTCCTTCATTTAGAATTTGTTAGTAGAAAAAGACTGATTTTCGACTAGACGATGCAGTTATTACATATGGAGGTAATGGTTTCCCATAGAAAATGAGTATAGGGTTGAGCAGAGGAAATACATTTCAAAATGGGCTATTACATTAGCTTTTCTAATGGGAAACCGATTTTCTGGTGGAAACATTTTAGTTGCAGGTATCTATGATTTTCTTCCCATAGAAATGGTCACTGGATTTCAATTTATAATACAAGCAGAATTTTTACTGGTCTCATCCACATGACCATAGCTCAGACAAGTTAGAGATGTTATTTAGGTTCAATTGAAAGCCGAAGATGTGATTTTATGCGACGTCAGGTTTGCTGGTAAAAGTTTATGTAAGCCAACCAAATATCGAACAATGCTCCAAACTTCTTTTAAATGCATTCTGGAGAGTCTTTCCCTTCATGGGACCTACCAGCCTGATCAACAACGTCAATTGATCTTTCTCTGTTGTCCTTAAGGGAATGAGAATCCTTCCCTTAATGATGCCTCTTCGCTTTATCAAATACCTCGATTGATATTTCTCTGCCATAAAATCTGCTCTCCATTTCTCCATCATGGGACCTATTAACCCTATCGCTAACCTCAACTAGATTCCATATGTCAGTCTCAACTTGTACTACTTTTCTCCTTTTTTACTCTTTCGAACTCTGTAGTCGTCTGCATCCCTATAAGTGTCTTTTCTCGTCTTTCTGTTAGAGTCACTCATTTTCTCTGCTATAAATTTCTCAGCCGAAATTCAAACTCTCTTCTTTTCAAACCCTCATCTCCTCAGAAAAATTCTTGCCCGCGATTCGAACCCTTCGTTGCTCCAATACTACACTTTACAGAATAACCTTGTTTTAGTGCGGGTGGCGTTATAGGCACACCAGTGTAGTTTCGTAAGATCAAGGTTTATTTTTTGGCATGGTGTTTTATGATGCACTGGTGCAAAAGAGTTGTAAAGCACTGGTGCATCTTAGTACTAAGATGCACTGGTGCGTGTTATGATGATAAGCGCACGAGACTGTATAAAGTTTTTTTTTTTTTTGGTATGTAGGATCATAATAAAATAATGATAATTCTAAAGTACATGAATTTATTTGAATTATTTTCTAAACTTTATTATGTTACAAAATTCATACTATTCTATATTTATTATTTTACAATTACTTACAAATTTACAAATTTAAATATTTTAATAAAATCATTTCACATTAATACAATTAAAATTTTACAAATATTCTACATACAATTACAATTAAAATTAAAATTACAATTCCAATTACAACTACAATTACAATTTTACAATTTCACATACAGCTACGATTAGAATTAGAATTACAATTTTAATTTTACATACAATTTGAATTAGAATTAGAATTACATTTACAATTACAATTACAATTTTACAAATATTTTACATACAATTACAATTAAAATTACAATTACAATAATTTCAGAATAAATTAAATATTGCAATTACAATTAAAATTTTACATTAAATATTTTACATACAATTGCAGTTAAAATTACAATTACAAATACAAATACAATTTTACAATTTTACATACAATTAACATTTCAATTACAATTACAATCATGACATAATATTTAATAAATATCATGGTCATTTAATATTAAATTAATTAATAAACATCACGATCATGATAACCATCGTACAAACATCATATTGGACTAAAAAACACATTCAAATTCACTAACATCATCGTGATCACGATCATCTAACAAAACAAAATTAGCATTGTATAACATCATCACAACACAAACATCAAATATACATCTCATGTAAAATCACTCATTCTATCACATACACATCTGTCAGCTACAAGATGAATATTAAATGAACATATCTAACATGACCTAATAATAAACACATCATGATGATCACCAACATGTAAATTAAGTACAACTGCAACATGAACATAAAATACATGGAACATATATATATATATAATGTTAAAAATATACAACTGTAATATAAATGTCATGGATCAGCTAGTGGTACGACATCAATAGTAGTACTAGTCGAGGCTTGCTTAGTCAATGGTGCAGCCTCGATAGTCGATGGTCCAGCCTCATCTCATGATGACTGTTGCTAGATGCTAGTGGAGGTTCATGCTCATCTGGCACGATGCGAGGTGAACGATCATGAGATGATGAGTCGCTGCTTGTGGACTGCCCATCATGAGTTGCGTCTCATCGATGATGCCTATAACGTGAAACAGTCCTCCTCAACCGCGTAACCGATGTCGTAGCTCCTAGGACATGCCACATCAGGTTGTACATGTTACGCGATGTTGGGCCCAAATTAAGGTATGATTCTCACCCTGTAAGTACTTCAAATTATGTTATAATTTCAGGGGAATACCTCTTCATATTAACAATAAAGAGAATAAAAGAGTATGAAAATGAGAAAAATTAGACTAATGATGAAAATGATGCTTTTGTAATAGAAAATTGACTTCTCTTATCTCCGCATGCAGGAAGGAAGAATGGCTGGACCAATAGGAAAAGGAAGCCAACCAACGGATCCAAACATATGAAATCCTACTAACGCCCAGTGGCCGACAGAAGGGAGACAGATGAATTCAAGTCCAAGAACTCAAACAAAAGCCATACACAGCGGGCTGTCATTTGGAAAATAATTTCACATTTTTTAAATTGCCTTTAAAAGGGAAAAGGACGGATGAGAAGGAGAGTCGGAGACAGGACAGGAAATTCATTCTGTAATAGACAAATCAGAAAAAGTTTGTCTAATTTTGTTTTTGTAACATCGCTGGATGTAATATAGAGCTTTGAACAAGAATATTTTGAAGTTCTTACTGCACTAGGGCTTCTAGTGGGCTAGGCCCAACCTTTGGAAGTTCCACGCAAGTTTTCATACTCTGTGTAGTTGTAGAACCAATGCTTAAGACTTTGATGCAGTTGTAAAGTATATTTCCATTCAATACAGATATAGTTCTCTTTCTTCAGGATTGTTAGAAATTGCGTTCTTGAAGTAGGACAATCACAATCGTATTTTCTGACTTACAACAATACTTTATTATCAATATATAGTTCCAGTTCTTTTAGTACCATTACATTTGAATTACAGATCGTAGAATAAGATGATTTCCATATTATCTGTCCTTATGAATTGCATTATTCTTCTAGCATAACAAAGAATTCAAACATTGATCAATGTTGATTAATTAAGTCATAAAGAGAACTCCACTGCAAAATTATTTAATTAATTGTTATACGATTTATTTAATTCACTTCAGTCATACTGTTGTTCCATTACTATTCAGCTTAGTTATCCTGTTGTTCCATTACTTTTCAGCTTAGTTATCATGTTGTTCCATTACTGCTCAGTTAGTTATATTGTTGTTCCATTACTACTTAGCTAGCTAGACTACTGATTCAATTCGATTCCATTACTGTTTAGCTTAGTTAAACTGTTGTCCCATTCAATTCCATCATTTTTCAGTTGATTGTCGAATTCAATTCAATTTCTTCTTGATTTCTCTATATTGTTGTTCAGTTCAGTTAAACTGTTGTTTAATTCCATTAGATAAATGCAAGATCTTGTTGCTCAATCCAAGCCACCCCTCATAGGATAAGCAAGCTCAGGAAGTTAGTAGTTCTTCCTCATAAGTGACAAGGAACATATGTTAGACAAACTAAATCGCATATATTGTGCCAACACTCTTGGAATAAAAAGACTTTCCTCGGGTTGATAATTAAATGAGAAAGCACTAGATTTGTTAATAAAAAGTCACCTCTTTCAGCACCAACATTTTGGTGTCATTGCTGGGGAGAGTGTTAAGAGTCACCTCCTTTATTCATCTTTCTCCATTGTTGTGAATAATTGGGTATTGAAAACGAAAGGTAAGAACCTATGTATCGGCAATCAACCTGCTTGCCCTCTAGCCTGCTCACCAGTAGTTTATACAAAGAACTAGAGGATAGGTGCTCTTGTTTTATGTCTAGGAATAAAAAGATAGAAACAACCTGAAATCATTCACAACCATCCTCACAACCCAAAATACCGGTGATCCTTGGAAGAACAACATATATAATGAAATCATTAGGAAAGATAAATCTCAGGCATCTATAAGATCCAGAAATATTTCCATTCAAGGTTCTAATGCACTCCCTCAGGCAGCAAGCTCACCATCTATAGCCTACGCTGAGATTCACTGCGAGACAGAGGGGTATGAGCAAAGCCTGTAGACTGCCACTCATATAGGGACTAACCCTTCAAAAGAGGGAGGCTCTTGCAACCTACAAGAAAGAGGGGGAGAAATGAGTGGAGGAATTGACATAGAAATATCAGAACCTAAGTCCCCTAAAGAAGTGATCAAAACACAATTTCTTAGGATCCCAGATCAGGGAAGTGCTATAAAACCCCCACCTCATTCACCTCCCAAGCCTATTAAAATTTCTCCTCTAGATCAAGAAGTTCCCGAAGATTTCTGGCACCTGTTTGATTAGATGGAAAATAATCAAAATCAGAATCAGAGGGAAACATCAACATTAGAATATCCTATTGTTGATCATGCTGCCAATTCCCCTATGAAATCCATTCCCTTGCACAACATCCCCACCTTTCATGGGTTAACCACAGAAGATCCCAAAGCATTCATATTTTAATTTGATGTCTTATGCAGAGGATATGACTACACCACCGATCCCCAAAAACTAAAACTATTTCCCTTTACCTTAAAAGGAACTGCACTTCGTTGGTTCATGGGATTAGGAGGGGGAACTATAAACAACTAGGACCAAATGAAGAATATTTTTCTTACCAGATACCAAGACTATTGTCGAACCCGAGACGTAAAAGATGAAATATTTAACATGTCTGCAAAATACAATGAAACATTAGAGGAATAAATAGAAATATTTCAATAAAATTTACAAATATCCCCATATACCACGATGTCCAAGGACATTTTAAAAGCCACAATGATTAAAGTGATGAAGGAATAATCGGTTGAGATGCTTAACATAATGGGGAAAGGATATATTTACCACGAATAATATGACAGGATTATTTCCTTATGTATTAAATGCTCCCAAGGTAGCTCACGCAATAGACCTGTTGGGCATGATTCTACGAAGAAGGATCTTAAGAGACCAATGGCAATGTAACCATAGCAGAATTTTGAAATCTATTAGAAAATTTCAAAACTGACATCCTGTGTACTTTGACAACACAACTTCATGTTTTACAAGCCAAGCATAAACAAGCTATATCCGAACAAAACCTGGCCATATTTTTCCCTAGATGTCGGAAGAAGCACAACCAAAGGGAGTGTCCTTTAGACATGGTCCAGAATTGTGCTATCTGCACTAAGGATCATAACACGGACCAGTGTCCTTCACCTCCCGGGATGAAAGCCATCTACAAGGAAGCAGAAGAAGAAACAGAGCCAGTTTATTTAATGAATCAGTGTCGACAATGGCAAGCACGACCTGGCATACCACAAGACCTGCATCAATACTTTCCATTGTCGCAGTTCAGCCAACAAAAACCTGCAACAACTTGGCAGACTAAAAACCCCATCCCAACTTGGCTAAACAAAGTGTTTCCTATGCCACCTTGGCCTATGCAACCTCCATCAGGGAGTAATTAGAAAAACTTCCCTAGCTCTCCCCCTTATTGGCAGAATGTCCTATATAAAAACCAATGGCAAAATCCTCCTACTCAAAACACCAGTTGGAACTGTCAGTGACCTACAGGAATGGCCAATCTGCTGATAGGAGTAGGAACGCAACAATTTCCACCTCCCTACCCAATTCAACATAACCAGCAGCCCGCAATACGCCCTCAATTTCCAGCCCAACCCAATCCTAATCCCAATAATAGACCAGCTCAACTAATTTAGATCATAGAAAATCCAAAACCCAATGCTGAATAGAAATAGTGCAACGAGTTGAGGTTAATATCAGGATGTACCATATTACCAATAGAGGCCACAACTCCACCTCAGTCCTAAGTTGAAACCTCCACAGAGCCTAGCCTAATGAATATAACAGAAACATGTAAAGATAAGGAAATAATTGATAAACAAAGACCTGAAGAACTTAGGGTGACTCCACCTCCATCTCCCGAGAGATTAAACCTACCTAGGCCTATAATCACTCCAGATTTTGACATCCTAGGGGAATTAAGAAACCTTTGTATCAAAATCCCTCTTCTCTAGTCCATCCAAGACATTCCCATCTATGCAAATACAATCAAAGAATTATGTGGAAAAAAGAAAATTAATAAAACAATGGCTACACCCACTGTTCAGGTGGTAGGAATGCTATATGACTTGTTGTTAGTTAGGGAATCACCTGAAAAACATGAAGACCTAGGAAACCCCATTTTAACCGTGCAAATTTCTGGAAACTCATTTCCAAACACATTGGTTGACCTGGGGGTAGCCATTAATGTCCTAAATATAGGAGCTTGCGAAAAACTGGGCATATCAGCTTTAGAACCTATGGCCACACTACTAGAACTAGCTAATCGATCTGTTATCAGACTGGAAGGTATAGTGCAGGACATCATGGTCTCCGTGGACTCATGGGAATACCCAGCTGATTTTTTAGTCATTAATCCAAAAAACAGGATGGAAGGGCACCCATTGATTCTTGGGCGGCCTTGGCTGGCCACAATAGATGCTTACATAGGCTGTCGAGCAGGTAGCATGACTATCACTAGAGGAGACTCTATAAAAAATATCATTATTTATCCGCCTGCCAAACCAAGCCTGCCCATGGTAAAAATTCACAAACACCCAGACACATATTGGGAGAAAAACATCCGTCCACCTCTGACACTAGTAGAAGCCCTTGAATTCAAGGATCAAACTGAAGATTATGTGATTAATAACTTCATGAATCAATCACCCAAGCCTGAAAATCTGAAATGCCAAATGATGAAAATGGTCCTCGAACATGAATATCAAGAGGATCCTGTGATGGACTTCGATACTCAACATATCTCCACAACCTCTATTCGTAACAACATACCTATTGAGATCGAGCCAGGAAAGGTTCTGAATATCAATGGCAGCATGGATGACAACCAAAAGCAGAAACTCATAAAATTTCTCTAGAAGCACCAAGGTACATTTGCGTGGGACTACCAAGACATGAAGGACTTAGACCCACAATTGTGCATGCACCACATCTATACTCATAGGGAAACACACCTCGTTAGACAACCCCAATGAAGACTAAACCCACATTAAAAGATATTGTTAAAGAGGAGTTGCAAAAACTATTAAATGTAAATTTCATTTATCCTATTTCAGACGGAAAATGGGTCTCCCCTTTGGTGGTTGTCCCTAAAAATAATGGGAAGTGGAGAATCTACATAGATTACAGAGAATTAAATAAGGTAACACAGAAGGACCATTTCCCCTTTCCCTTCATTGACCAAGTCCTTGACACATTGGCTGGGAAACGGCTCTTCTCTTTTCTTGACGGATTCAACGGATACAATCAAATCGAAAGAGCTCCCGAAGACCAAGATTAGACAACCTTTACTTACCCATGGGGCACTCTTTCTTACAGAGTGTTACTGTTTGGATTATGTAATGCCCCAACAACATTTCAGAGAGCCATAATTAGCATTTTTTTTTACTTAATAAATGAAGGACTTCAAATCTATATGGATGATTTTACACCCTATGGGGAAGACTTTGATCAAGCTCTAGAAACACTAGAAAAAGTGTTAAAACGATGTATTTCTACTAGAATATGTCTAAGCAATGAAAAATGCCACATGATGATGATTGAGGGGGTAATCGTAGGTCACTACATTTCTGCAGCTAGAATACAGGTAGATTCGACTAAAATAGAGGTAATCCTTCTGTTTGCCACACCTTATACAAAAACAGAGATACGCAGTTTTCTAGGATATGCAGGATATTATCACAGATTTATAAAAAAATTCACACAAATAGCTACACCTCTGTATGCATTGACTGGGAATGTTGAATTCCATTGGACTGAGAAATGTGACACTGCTTTTACAGACTTGAAGAGCCTGGTCTCAACAGCACCAATCCTGCGAGGTCCTACCTAGAAACTTCCCTTTCACATCTCTTCCAATGCATCTGATACAACAATAGGAGTAGTCCTTGGCCAAGAAGAATACTGGAAGCCTTATGCTATTTATTATATCAGCAAAAACCTTACTCCTGCTGAATTAAATTATACAGTGATCAAAAAATAATTCCTGGCTATCATTTATGCTATCAATAAATTCAGGCACTATATAACTAGATATCAAGTGTTCCTGTATACTGATCACTCTGTTATTAGATATTTAGCTAATAAACCAATCATGAATGGGAGAATAACTCGTTGGCTACTGTTGTTACAAGAATTCGATATAACTATCAAAGACTGTCTAGGGAAGGAAAATGTGGTCGCACACTTCCTGTCCAGAGTCCCCAAGATAGACGACACACTAATAGTTGAAAATCAATTCCCTGATGAACACCTATTTTCTGTAGCTACAAAACACCATTGTATGCAGATGTGGAAAATTATCTGGCAGTGGGGAAGCTACCCAGACATTTAACGACGAGAGAATTAAAATTGATTGTACAACATAGCACAATATTCTCTTGGATTGGAGGATACCTATTCCATATAGGGATCGATATGCTCATACACAGATGCATAAGGGAAGACGAAATCTATGGCATCTTACGAGCTTGTCATGATTAACCCTATGGTGGCCACTTCGCAGAACGACGGACATGGCATAAAGTGTTGCAATTAGGATATTATTGGCCTACAATTTTCAAAGACGCAAAGAAGTATGTCTAGGCCTGTGATAGCTTCCAAAGAATAGGCCACCTGGGCCAAGCTGATGAAATGCCGCTACAACCACAATTGGTGGTGCAACCATTTGAATGATGGGCATTGGACTTCATTGGGCCATTCAACCCACAATCAAACTAGAAAGCCCACATATTAGTTACCACATATTATGTTACCAAATGGGTAGAAGAAGTGGCCTTGTCAAGAACCACAGAAGAAACAGCAATTAAGTTTCTCTTCGAACCATTTGTATGATACGGCTTGCTAAGGGAAGTGATAATCAATGGGGGGGCACAATTCACAAGCAAGAAGATCACATATACCATAAGAAATCACCATATCATTCACATAGTTACGTCTCCTTACCACCTACAGGCCAATGTGTAAGTCAAAAGCACTAACAAAGTCTTGGAGGTAATCCTTACAAAGAGAGTAGCAGCCCACCACCGAGACTGGGCTACTAGATTACCAGAGGCCTTATCGGCTTGTCGAACAACTTGGTAAGATACCACTGGATATTCACCATATCAGCTAGTATTTGGGAGAGAACCTATCTGCCCTATTGATTTCAAAATTAAAACTCTGAGAACAACCCAAGAAGTGGGATTGGAATTTACAAAAGCTCAAGCTAAAAGACTCCAGCAAATAAATGAATTGGAAGAAATTTGATTGCTTGCCCTGCAACGCACAATGATCATTCAAAAACAGTGAGCCAAGTGGCACGAAAACCTAATAAAGAGGAAGGTATTTCAAAAAGGAGATTGGGAACTCCTCTATGACTCTAGATTCCAAGACTTTCCAGGAAAACTGCAAACAAGGTGGCTCGGTACATAGCAATGGTACCCTCACCTTGACCACCATATATAGGTTTGGTTCAACATTTCAAGTTAATAGGCATAGAGTACGCCTCTATTGCAAACCTCTCACGAAATAATATTTCTATAAACAGGCATGAAACGATCCCACCATCAAAGTTGTGGTGCAAGGGGGTGATAACCCCACAAACCCAAGTACATGAGAGGTTTGACAGCATCACTTGTAATTAATGTATATAATTTTTTTGTCTTTTTGTACATTCTTCCCATTTTCAATTCATTTTCCTTGTAATATTGTGTTTTTATTGTTGTTCAATTCGAAAACAGTTGTTGTTCTATCTTTGAATGGTTGTTGTTCAATTGAACATCCATCCATTTGCTGTGTTTTTTTTTCCATTTCTGCTATTTGATTCGTGGATAGCTATTGTTCAATATGTGAATAGTTGTTGTTCAGTCGAATTGAACAATTGTTGGCTATGTTTTTATTTTTCTGCTGTTCAATTCAGGAATAGTTATTGTTCAGTCTTTGAATGACCATTGATTCAACCAAAATTGAACAGTAGTTTTTATGTTTTTTTACTTTGTTGTTCAATTTCTGAACAACTATTATTCCATATTTGAATGGCTGATGTTCAGTCAAACTGAATAGTTGTTCACTGGTGTTTTTGTTTTTGCTGTTGAATTTAGGAACAATAGTTGTTCAATTTTTTAACGGCTGCGGTTCAACCAAACTGAACAACTTTTTGCTGTGGTTTTATTTTTGTTGTTCAATTTGAGAATAGCTACTGTTCAATTTTAGAACGGTCGTGGTTCAACTAAATTGAACAAATTTTTTTTGTGTTTTAATTTTTTTGTTCAATTCGAGAACAGCTGCTATTCAATTTTTGAATGGTCACGGTTCAACCAAATTGAATAGTTTTTTGTTGTGTTTTTAATTCTGTTGTTCAATTTTTGAACAACTGTTGTTCACTTCTTGGACGGCTGCTATTTGGTTGAAATAAACACCTATTCACTGTTGTTTTTTTATTTTTTAATGTTCAATTCAGGAACAACTGTTGTTCCATCTTTGAACAGATGATGTTCATTTGAATTGAATAGTCGTTTTGAGAATTTTTGATGCCAAGCATTCTTTGAACAACTGTTTCTCAATATTTAAACAATTTTTGTCCAACGAACTTAACTAGCCATTCTTTTTGTAATTGAGTAACCTTGAGTAGGGAATGGTAGTTGGAAGAGAGAGGGAAAATGGTAAAATTACAAATATGATGACCCTTTGGCACTATAATTATTAAACAAGAAGCTGACATGATGCACACATGAAATGAAAGGCTAAGTCACCCACAATTCAAATATGATATCAAAAAATTCAAGACCTTATGATGATATGTCTTTTTTCATTATTCAAGTAATATGTCCATACATCATGAAGAAATGGAACAAGGAGTATTAATGGTATTGGTTTTTTTCCACTTATTTCACCATCCCTCACTCTTAAGGAGTCAATGAGCCTCCCTTAACAAAAATTATGTGTTCATAATTTTTTTTAAGAGGATAGAGGGTCTCATCACGAGCCAAACTACCATGATCATATGGATTTAACAAGTGACATCCCCATTATGGCTATCTTACCAGGGTAATGATCGTCTCATCTACTAGAAGGACAGGAGGTCTCATCACGAGCTGACCTGATCACTCTGTTATAATTCTAGTGAATAGCATTGTGACTATCTGGCTACCACACCAGCAGAGTGAACTCCTTATATATCAAAATTTTAAAATTCAAAAGGAGGTACTACATTTACATGCAAATATTAAGAGAGGATAGGGGGTCTCATCACGATCTAGCCTACCATGTTCATAAGGGTGTAGCAAGTGACATGCCCATTATGGCCACCACACCAAGGTAATGACCTTTTTATGACTTGAAGGATAGGACGTCTCATCACTAGTTGGCTGGATCACATTGCTACAACTCTAGTGAGTGGCACCATGGCTATCTGTCCACCATACTAGCATGGTGATCTCTCCACAAAATTGGCAAAAAAATTATTCTTACATAAGTATCCTGGCTCATCTTTAGGGTTAAAATATCACCCCTGTCGAGGCTATGAATGCCTGCTAGTAGCAGTGGCTCTGCTTGTGGTATGAAAGTATGCTCCTTCAATAGCAAATTTCTTTTATATACACCTTGTATTCCATTTTTTTTTCAACCACAAAGTTATTACTTGAATTAGTAACAATCATGACTTACCATAAAAATAACTAACAAAGATATGTTTACATATTTTGAGCTTCATAATGATAATGCCAATCATCACTTGACTCAGTCTTGCTTCTCTCATACCTTTGAAGTCGTGCAAGGACATTATATCGCAATAATGGTTATGCTAATTCCTCTCGCTTTCCTGTCACTTCCGCACAAGATACAATTATGAAAACTTATAAATCTAACCTTTTTACTGCATATGTAGTAATTACTCAATCGCCGATCCTTCACACACAGATTATCATTACAAAATTTTGACATTCCCCTATTTTCATTCATAAGCGACCAAATCTCTCCTGTACTTGAGGGCATGGACACCCTTTCTTCAAGGGAGGGGGTGTGATTGGCCTTAATTCTGCAAGCATGTGAAATCACTGCACAAATATCGTCAGACGCATCGATAAGACCAGAGGAACACTACAATTATGGCATGAATATTATCTATGCAGAGCCACAATATCTTTTCCTCTTACAGAAAACATCCAGTCGAAACAATAGAGCCAAGAAGAAAAATAATCAAAGGAAAATAGCATATCAGTTATGGGAGGAAATACCCTTCGAAGCGAGCCTGCAAACTTTCCAATTTTAGGAGCAACAAGTGCCATCCTCCAGCGAGCTGGATGGCTGACATATGTACACATACTACAAGGATCCACCATGAGAATTGCAATCAAATTTCTGCAAAATTTGCAGGAAGGGAAAACCAGTGTTAATGACCGAACTATACCAGTTACAAAGGGAATTATCATGAAAGTTTCTGGAATACCAGTGCAAGGAGAAAGATGGGCATAAAAGCATCTCCTCCTGAGAGAAGAAATAGTAGCATACCAGGACCCGAATGAATCGTTGGAAAGAAAAAATAAGGGGATTAACCCTACCTCTTTACACCAGCCATGGCAGGAGCTGGCGGCATTCATCCAAAAGTTTATTACATGCGAAGGAAGTAGGGATGTGGCAGCAGATAGAATGGGATAATTTTGTTAACCCTGAGGCACAGAAACTAGAAGTAAACCCTAATGGAACCGAAATTGAGCCCCCTAGGGTAAATCCCCCAAGAAGAAAAAGGACATGAACCTCAACGTCAGAGCCAGGCAAGAAAAAATATTCCAAGACACCCTAAGGAACCTCGAACCTCATGGAGGAAGCAGAACCATCCCATGCACCCTTGCAATAATTCTAGGAGGAAATGGCCTGAGTCCTAGAAAAATAAGGACAAACTATGAATTGAGAAACCCATTGGAAGCAGCGGAGCAAGAGGAACTTTCAGATAAATCTGCCACCCCCAGCAGTTCCGGTCACACTAACGTCCTACCTGACGAAGAGGAACTATGAGATGATGAGGCTCTGTCTCCTATTGATAATTACCAAGTGTATAGTGATGGACAGGCATAGGAGATCAGGAAAAGGTTAAAGTGATACAAGAGCAGGTGGAGCAAGCTAAGAAGCAAATATCTACAATTTTCTCTATATATAAAGATGCACTATCATGCATAGCTCTCCAGAAACAAACTATGCCTTTTTCCTAATAGAACAGTATTTACTCTTGAAAGCTAAAGTTGTCAGGGCAGGAAAACCCACTACTTTAAGGACCATAGAAGAATTTGTCCAATGTTGTAACGATCAGGATGAGTAGGTCCAACGCCTCTTATGTGAGCTTTACATGCATAAATTCTTATTAGAAGAAGACACAGAAAACAACCCTAACCCCTTCATAGGGTATGTGCAGCCGCAAGCCTTCCTTTCATTTGCCAAAAACCAGATCAGGTGGGCCAAAGCCTATGGCATCTTCCAAAAAAGAGAGCATAGTCTAGATTTATGGGTCACGGGGGAGCCTACGAAACCCCTACAACTGATCATCCAGCAAAAAAAATTCATGAGAAGGCCAGGTGTAAGGACTAGGCTGGGAACCATCCATAAAGATATCATATAAAATGCATGAGAATACTTTGAAGAAATTCGGGAAGTGGCCTTAGCAGCAACCAAGCAAAGATGGATGGCCTCCACAAAAAATGTGAAGAATAGGGAGCCATTCGGTTACATGAATATCAAGGGTGCTGCATCTAGATTCCTTTCATACAATAGTCTAGTTTATAACATGGGGCCTGCATGGTTGGGATGCAGATACAGAAACCCTCTCCTCTGGCATCCTCTCGAGGATTATAATCACAATTACGAATTACCAGAAGGAGCCACAGGCGATGCCTTTGCACTCAAGAAACGAAAACAAGGCTTCAGAGCATACAACGAAAAGTCCTACCTTGCCTACTCCTTAACACAGCTACATCTCAATCATCTGTTTGCATGAGGACATGCAACTAAGTAAGAAGGGGAGTATGTTGGGTCCAAATTAAGGTATGATTCTCACCATGTAAGTACTTCAAACTATATTATAATTTTGGGGGAATCCCTCTTCATATTAACAGTAAATAGAATAAAAGAGTATGAAAATGAGAACAATTAAACTAATGATGAAAAGGTTGCTTTTGTAATATAAAATTGACTTCTCTTATCTCCGCATGCAGGAAGGCAGAATGTCTGGACCAATAGGAAACAAAATCCAACCAAGGGAGGCAAACATATTAAATCCTAGTAACACCCATTGGCTGGCATAAGGCAGACAGATGAATTCGAGTCCAAGAACTCAAACGACAGCCACACGCAGCAGGCTGTCATTTGGAAAATACTTTCAGATTTTTGAAATTGAATTTAAAAGGGCAAAGGATGGATGAGAAGGAGAGTCGAAGACAAGACAGGAAATTCATTCTATCATAGACAAATCAGAAACAGTCTGTCTAATTGTGTTTTGTAATATCATTGGATGTAATATAGAGCTTTGAACAAGAATCTTTTGAAGTTTTTACTATGCCAGGGCTTCTGGTGGTTTGGGCCGAACCTCTGGAAGTTCCACACAAGTTTTCATACTCTGTGTAGCTGCAAAACCAATGCTTAAGAATTTGATGCAGTTGTAAAGTATATTTCCATTCAATACAAATACAGTTCTATTTCTTCTGGATTGTTAGAAATTGCGTTCTCGAAGTAGGAAAATGGCAATCGTATTTTCCGACTTACAAAAATACTTTATTGTCAATAGATAGTTCTAGTTATTTTAATACCATTGCATTTGAATTACAAATCATAGAATAAGATGATTTACATATTATCTGTCCTTATGAATTGAATTCTTCTTCTAGCATAACGAAGCATTCAAACATCGATAAATGTTGATTAATTAAGTCATAAAAATAACTCCATTGAAAAATTGCTTAATTATTTGTTGTACGATTTATTTAATTCGCTTCAGTCATACTGTTGTTCCATTACTGTTCAGCTTAGTTATCCTGATGTTCCATTACTATTCAACTTAGTTATCCTACTACTCCATTACTTCTCAGCTAGTTATACTGTTGTTCCATTATTGCTTAGTTAGCTAGACTGCTGATTCAATTCAATTCCATTACTGTTTAGCTTAGTTAAACTATTGTACCATTCAATTCCATCTTTTTTCGGTTGATTGTTGAATTCAATTCAATTTCTACTTGATTTCTCTATATTTTTGTTCGGTTCAGTTAAAATGTTCTCTAATTCCATTAGATAAATGTAAGATCCTGTTGCTCAATCCAAGCCACCCCTCGTAGGATAAGATAGCTTAGGAAGTTAGTAAATTATTCCTCATAAGTGACAGGGAACATCTTTTAGAGGAACTGACTCGCATATATTGTGCCAACACTCTTGGAATAAAAATACTTACCCTGGGTTGATAATTAAATGAGAAAGCACTACAGTTGTCAATAAAAGTCACCTCTTTCAGCACGAACACGTGGCATGCCTCTTCACATATATAATAGCCTAGCATCATCCTATATGTCTCTGTAATGAGCAGGCCTGATGCCCGCCTCAACAATCAATGCACTGAGTTGGTCACCCAACTCCATACTTTATCTAGTATCAAGTCGACTGTACATAGAAAAAGGTGGTACCGGTGCACCAGCAGGAGCATGTCTCTCTACACAGGCATCCTGATGATCCTCGACATCTGGCATGCCCTGACCATCATCAAGATCCACACCTCGACCATGTGGTGGTTTCGGCATCTTCTCGCCATCAAAAGAGCCAATGTCTGCAAAATCTATACAATTACACAACAATAATTAGACAATTTCATTACACAATTTAATAAAAACAAGTTAAATAACATGTTAGAATAAATTTAAATAAAACAATAATATTACCTCTATCATCTGATGGCTCATCATCTGTGAATAAGATGTTGGCACACCCTCGCAAATCCAATCCAGCATAAGGACAAGGGACCATAATGAAGGGATGCAACTCATTAACACTGGCTATCAAGTCTAGTGCAGCATGCGATATCCTAGCCGAAAACATAGTCTCGCCCCACTTGGGCATCATTTGTCCCCACATGTGCATCTATGCTTCCAACATCACCTTATGAGGTTGTCTAAAAAAAGTAGGCCTCATCTCTGGGAACCTCTCAAAAAATAAACAAAAAATCTCTGAAGAAAAAAGGAAGTTAACCCTCCCTTATGCATGAGCACGACATCTATCTAAGGTTGTACAGAACTGCTGCAAAAAAATGGCAGACCACCTAACAAGTCATGGCTCCTGTGCTAAAGAATCAACATAATATAGAAGTGAGAAACTAATGTGTTTCCCATCATTGGTTTTGTGTGAAATGTTCAAAATGATAAGTGAGAGGCACTGCACCTCCTCACTACCAAATGCACCAATACGTAACTAACCTCCAGCGACCTGAAAATCTGCAGGGGACAATACTAATGCTCCCATGTATCTCTAGGAGTAAACTAACTGACTCCGTACTACACAACTAGATGGAACCTCTGCGAATAAGGGAAAATCCACCCCTCTCCTTGATAGCCCTATAATGAAATATATATCCTCCTTAGTGGGTGTGTACCACTAGTTAGGACCAACCTGGAAAGCCTGCCAGTGGGCATTCCACCTGCATAAAAGATGTCTAAAAAACACACTATGGGCCTTTAGGGAAGTAGACTCCTCATAGAACTTGAGGAGGCCTACCTACCTTAGGAGCCCCTGGGTAGCTGCTGTAATAGGGCGATGGTATGCATCTCTATCCCTCTCTTGTGCCTCCCAAAGGTGAACCATGTCATACTGCTCCACCTTTTGTGGTAGTTTTTCCCCATCTTTTCTCTGAATCATTAACATACTAAATAAATATTTTTTATTAAATGAGACATGTATTTAGGAATATACATATATAATTTTTTTTTGGAAAAAAAATCTGACCAGTCGGTGTGCCACAAAAAACAGTCATGCACCAGTTCTAGTGCGTTGTTTGTTTGTTGCGCACCGGGGGTGGTGCCCCAAATGACATTCAATGCACCATAAGCAGTGCACCTGAAATTGTTTAAAGCACCGTTGACTATGTGTGGTTTCAGAAGAGCATTGCGCTGACTAAAATATACGCCTCGGCATGTATAGTTGTGTCAGTGAACCAGCTTCCTAACAAATTACAGAGTCAATGGTGCAGTATTTTACTAGAAAGCACTATTGACCCTGTTGGAAGAACGAATGCGGTGCGCTGACAGACACCGGGGCAGATATTTCCATCAATTCACTATGTTGTTATTCCCATGGTCAATGGTGCGACTGGCTAAATGACTGCACTACACATTTTTGGAAATTTTAAAATAACACGACGCACCTTTCGGTATCACCCCAGACATAGTGCGGATACTGTTAGCACCGGTTGCAGTGTGGCCTGTAAATTTTACAGGAAGCACCACTTACCAGTGCAAGCTGAATGGCTCGTGCGCATTGCATGACTATTTTTTTTTCTTTCTTTCAAATGGTTAATTTGAAGGATATTTGAAATTCTAATCCATTAAAAAGATTAATTATGGAAAAATAAGAAAAATACCTATACATTTCACCGTCGAGGAGGCATATTGGTTGTAGAATTTGCAAACAAATTTTCCCACCATTTTGCAAAATGAAAGTTGGAGATTGGTTGGCAATGCACAGCAGTAGTGCATGCAATGAGTGCAATGGGAGAACCGATCTCATGGGGGCTCAGACAAGGATAAATTTCACTGGTGCTTGAGAGCTCTGGAGCACTGATAAAAGTGAAAACTGTGGGACTTTCGCGATAATTTTTTTCTATTTAACCCTGTTCTGGTGTGTGGGGTTTTATAGCTGCACCGGTGCTATTTATTACGAACACACCAGTCAGTTTCTATTTTGGCACGGTGTTTGATGATGCACCAGTGTGGTTTCTTAACACCGCACTGGGCGGTTTCTGTTTTGGCGTGGTGTTTTACGATGCATCGGTGCGAAAACGTTATGAAGCACTAGTGCTCTATAGTAATACGACACACCGGGTGAGTGTGTATGGAGCACATGATGTCCGGTGTGCCAATGTTTTGTGTGCATTGGTGCTTTCTCTTGTAGACCGCACCGGTGATTAAGAGCTCTAGAGCACTGAGAAAAGTGAAAAATGTGGTTTTTTGGACGTAATTTTGTTTTTATTTAACCCTGTTCTAGTGCACGAGGTTTATAGGTGCACTAGTGTTGTTTCCTACGAACACACCGCTCGGTTTATTTTTTGGCGTGGTGTTTTATGTTGCACCAATGTGGTTTCCTAATACCGCACAGGGTGGTTTCTATTTTTGCGTGGTGTTTTATGATGCACCGACGCGGAAGAGTGGTAAAGAACCAGTGCTGTACAATAATATGATGCACTGGGCAGGTATCTACGGAGCCCACGGTGTCCACTGTGCGAATGTTTTGTGCGCACCAATGCTTTCTCTTATAGAAAGCACCAGTGCGATTTTGGATGATAAGCGCATCGAGCGGAAAACATCTGCAAAACCCTCTCGCACTAACCTCCTCTAGTAACCTCTGTTAGAAATAGATGTATGGGGTATTTTTATAAGCGGTTCCTCAAAAAAATCTACCAAAGGGTCTTTTCCTTGTAGTGAAGGTGAAGATTGGTTATGTACTCCATACTTAATAAAATCATATTTTTTGTGGTACTTTTGTCCTAGATATACCCAAAATTGAATAAGGGGATCTTAGGTACACCATGTGTGTGTTGGTCACGGTGATATTTTTTATGGCTTCATGATGTTGCTTATGATTTGTGTCTAGTTTTTACACATAAATGATCTCATTTAACTCACACATAAAGTTCAATGCAAGCAAGAACAACACCTATAATGAAGTAGCTACAAGGAAGGATAATTAAACTCAACACATGAATTTGCGCCACTACAACACATAATCAAAGATTGTCAACATCAGCATTCTACCTCAACAAGAAAAATCAGTTAATACAATCAAGTTAATACATTTCAAACCACGATCTACATCAAAATTCTTGCAATAAATTTAAGAACATGCAATCAAATTCAAATTGCATTGAATTTTAAGGGTACATTCTCGGTTGAAACTGACACCCAAGTTTTGAATTGAATCAAATTAAGTCAAAGTGAATTCATTGTAGTGAACCATTGAAATTATTAAACATTTCTAGGTGAATTTTCAATAGTGTTTGACACCCTTCCTTTAAGTAGAATCAAGTGAGTGAACAAGTTTCAAATCTAAAGAAAACAAACAACGAGTTCACATCTCCTGCAAGCAAGCATGATTATTCATTCAAGCAAGTTCCATCAAGTCAATACAAACTTCAAAACATCAAGCGAGCCCGTGTGAAGTTCAATGCAACAAAAATAAAGGCAAGCTTGTGATTTCAACTCCAACGCAAGTAAATTTACTATTCAAACAAAAATCAAACAAGTTTAAATATATAGCAAGCAAGCATGAGTTCCAGTAAGTGTGAAACAAGAAAAACAAGTTTCTGTTCGCAATATGATGCAGAGTGTTGTCCTTGATGGCAACCCACTTGATGAAGATGATGGCAACCTACTTAATGAAGTTGTTATGAGTTTATTAATGATGTAAATCTGATGTTCTACAAGTAGCTCAGAAGTACCAGAGAAATAAATATCAGTAAGGGCCAGAACAATGATGAAAAGTGTGTGCCACAAAGCATACGCGGGTTTGTTTAAGAGAAGTAGCGTATGCACGTGGAAAATTACGTGGCAAGTCGCGTATGCTCAATTGCGCTCTAAAAGAATAAAGCCAAGGGTTACAACCATGGTATTGACCCATTGTATTGAGCGTTGGATTGTCTATGTGATCTCGTCCAGGAATACCATCGGAATTTGTGTGGTTTTGGCTCATGGTATTGTCAAAGGCTAGATCTATTAAAGAAATTCATTGTTCAATGTGTGTGCAAGATGTCTGGGTTTGAATGAATACTTCTCTCTGAAGTATGTCTGAATGGAAAGGGTAACAGTTGAATGATAGATCTAAATTCATAATGCACCTATGAAGATAATGATGAAGAAGGGTATCTAGATCTGAAATGTATTTGTATTTTCTAAATCTGTTTATGGAATGTTTAGATCTGAGATGAGGTGAACATGTTTCTGAAGTGAAGAGTAAAATATGAGCTATGCATATGTTCTGAAGAATTATGCTGCACTAAAATGTCTGAAGATCTATACGCTAGTTTGTAACAGAGGAAGCGCGTATATACGCGGCTTGTATTCATCGAAAGCACGTATGGGAATTGAAATCAGCTCTGAAATGTTTGCAGATGTATACACGGGTTGGTACTTTTGAAAGCGCGTATATACGCAGGATCAGTGAATAAAAAGCACGTATGAAAACTAGGGTTTGCTGAAGTATATGGTATGAAATGTCTAATTTGTTCTGCTGTTTTATTGCTATCTGTCAATGATGATCTGGGTTGTTCGAATATTGATTATGCTGCTATTGAGCAAGTTGTTGGTTTGATGAAAGTTCCTTGAGCTTAATTTTATGGGTTGGATCCAGTGTGAAAATTGATGAAACGTGGTCCATGAGGTGCTGAAGGTAGAAGCCTTCATTCAAGGGGTTGTAGCTCCCTTCCAGGAGAGGCTGGTAAATGAGTGCAGGGGGTTGTAGCTCCCTTCCAGGAGAGGCTGGTAAATGAGAGCAGGGGTTAGTTGCTCCCTTCCAGGAGAGGCTGGTAAATGAGAGAAGGTTGTAGCCTTCTGCAGGTGGGTGCCTGCGTGCTGGTATGAGTCTGCACCAGTACATGGTTGTAAGATGTTTTCTCTATAATAAAATATTGAAGGCTGAGACAACGACAGCGGTGGTTTTCTCCCGACTTGGGTTTCCACCTAAAATCCTGGTGTCCATGTGTGTTGCTTATGTGTGATGGTTTATTATGTTATTACTTCACATTCTTACTATTTATTGAACATCTAATGAATGAATGATGGAATGATATAAGTGAAGAAT